>CM034156.1:462756440-463356440 GCA_019776745.2 Taxus chinensis | reverse complement strand
ATAACCATATCTAAATCTATCCATCAACCCACATAAATTCATATAAAACATCACATCAAAATCATGAAAACACATTTTTACATCCATATATCCAAAACATCATATATATAACATCAAAATTAATGTACATATGAAAAATGATTAGAATCCATGGCCCATACAACAATCACATAGTAAAATGAACATCAGATAATCCTAGACCCCCTGCTCCACCCTTGGGCTCTCTCTTAGGCCCACCGATACTCCCTATGTTAGCTGCAGGATCCCACTAAGATATCTACCGCTAGCTTACTACATATTATGCATATCAAAGCACCTCTAGGAGCCTCTCCCCTACCACCCCCTCATAGTATCTCATCTCCTCCCAAAAATACCTAATACTGAGCCATATTCACCATCCCAGATGACCCCATACACCCTCTAAGTGCAGCTCCACCCACCCCTCCGGATACTCTAAAACCTTCTGATACTCCCACTCCCAATCTGACTGGCCCCGACATTTTTCAATGTACTCCTAGGAATGGAAAACACTCCCTTAATAGCTCATGATGTTGATAGTATTGGTCTCGATCCTATCAAACTTCTCCCAAATCTATCTCTAAGGCATTCCCTTGCTCATCCCTATACCCCAACACCCCCATCATCCTCACCACCTCACCCTCCAAATAAGTCACTTGACCATCCCTCTCAACTAGTAATTGCCTCACTCTCTCCAACTCCACCTTTGAACCCCCCCCCATTCTTTCCCATCAAATGCCTTCCCCATCTCAACATCATCCTCTCCTTGCTCATGTCGTGCCCTCACAATCCTTTCCCCTTGAGCTATCATCTTCCCTTACCACCACGTTGCATACTCAAGTGTCATTAGAACATATTCTATCTCCGTAGGTGTTTCCTCCTCTGCCATCGCCTGGATATCCCACATCTGTGTAATGGGTAGCCCTATATCTCCCTCCACCCTCCTGTATAAAATAGGGTTACCTAATACATATTGTACCATGTCGAACTGCCACTAGGACCATCTGACTTATACTACCCCCAACATCTTTTCCCTCCATCCCCATATACATCTCTCTCTTTGCATCATTCACAACTCATCCCCCTCTCTAGGCCATACAAGGAAGTATAAATATGGCCTCCATACTACATCATTAGCCCTTAGCCAATCCAACAATCTCGTACAATGCTTTATACTCTATAACATTTTATCAAGGGAAAATCACTCCTCTGTATCAAAAACCCAATATTAAAATCCCTGACATACCATCTAGCCCAAGGAATCCCATGCGATCGAATCACCCTGATGTGCTCATATGCCTAACAGTGTAAAATGAATGTCACATCCAATATATACCTCCTCCTTACTGACCACTCCCACAACTCCCTATAAACCTATGTCATTAAAGCTAGTCCCCAAGCAAAAAAAAATGATACTATATCATATCTTCTACCACCCCTATTAGTGCCCATGAAAAATGGCCTCCATCAAAATTTGGTAGAGCATAACAGTTGATACCCACCATAATCGGTGTAGTCAAAATACTCCTTGTTACCCCATCATCCTATAAACTCTCAAAATAAAAACCTCTAGCAACATATTTCACATCCAGGGCATCTTCCCCATACAACCTCATCATTTTTTCCCCCTTTCATCTCTCATCAATCTTCTCAATCACCTCACCTTGAATAGGCATCTGTAGAATCATGTATACATCCTCTAGGGTGATCATCATCTCCCCTTTTGGAAACTAAAATTTCCTTGTGGTTGGATCCCACCGCTCTAACAAATCCACCATCATCTCTGAATCACGGTGAATATTCCTATAGTGGTGCAATTCACCTAACCTTAACACCTCTAAATTATCTCAATCATCATCCCCCATATACTCTCATAACTTCCTTAACAAAGGCAGTACTCTATCCCTTGTCAATAGATGCATCTTCGTCTGCATCATAAAAAACAAGGAAAATCATTAGCTATTACAATATAAACCCCATCCAAAACTTGTCCAAATATGATAAATTGACACCAATCCATGAAGATCATTACTAATCCTAAATAAATTGGCATCAATCCTAGAGCTTGACATTGATCCTATATCCACATATAGAAAAAATATATATATATACAGTCAAAAAATTTTAAAAAATAAACCTACCTCTATCTAAGATGGTTGTCATCTCCTCTGTCCATTCCCGTTATCCTCCATCTCTCAAAATAGAAAAAATCACAAATTTATAATAGCTTAGCATAGTAAACACAATGAGCACAATGACCACGCACGATTATCCGAAGTCTATATATAGCCCACCCAATTCGATTGACACTAATTTTTAATTATTTTCAATTCACTTTCAATCGCCACTGATTCTATAAATCAACCTCGATTTCATTAAAATTACACACTTTTTAAGTTTGTTCTTCTTTTGGTCCCCAAGACCCTCTGAAAATTCAAAATTATATCCCACACAAATGAAAATATATTTCATGATATACTATGGATTTCATATCCTCTCAAGAATTTTTTTCCCGCTATATTCTACAATTCATACATTTATAGGTCAAGAACTCATTAGTTCCCCTATCACATGACTTCTTAGTTGCGTAATCCCACCTTTATTGCAATATATCTCATCTCGATCATGTGTATCCCAAATCCACCATGGATTCCACATCCTCCCAAGGACCATTTCCTACCAAGTCACACATCTATAATTTAAGAGCCCATTGGTTATCCTATCACTTAACTTCTCGATTGTGTAAGCCTGCCTTTGTGGCAAGATATTTCATGCCCGGAGTTGGGGCATCTTAAATTGAAACACATCTATTTACCAATGAAATCTTACACAATCCTATTTGTGTTGGAAGCATAACCACTAAAGGTGATTAAATCAGTGTCTTAAAACTTTTACTTTGATTTCCTTTACTTGTATGAACCATACAAGAATTAACCATTATATAAGCAATGTAGATTAACTTAGCAAACCATCAAAGCAACATAGCATTCATCCATATAAGTACAAAACAAGAAAGAACATATGAACACATTATTTAGGTGGGAAACCCATAAGGGAAAGAAAACTAACTAATCATTGTATTAATAGACAAAAATCAAGATTTAGTGAAGCACCAACTCCACAGGGAGCACCAACCTCTAATTTATCTAGCACCAACTAGACTTTAGTAAGCACCAACTTGCAAGGAGGCACTAACCCCCTAATTTATCAGGCACCAACCTAAATTTCAAGTACTAACTTACAAGGAGGCACCAACCCCCTATGTTTTTAGTGAAGCACCAACTCAAAAAGGAAGACCAAACATCAACTTAGCCACATAAGAATGTTTTCCACCTTTTTCTTATCTCTCTCAACAAATGATGGACTTATTTGCTCTTCTTCTCTCCTTTTCTCTCTTCATCTTGGTTTGCTCTCTATATTTTATGTATCAGTCACATCAACATGATGTCAAGCCTCTAATACATACTTTGATCCTCAAACATAATTTTCTCTTCATACCCTTTCTTTTTTGATCATGAAGACTCTTCAAACTACCTTGTTCGCTCACTCGTTCATCTTCTTCTTCACCTTCTCATGATAATAGACAAATTGCCTTTCACAGCTCAAAACCTTCATATTTTCACCATGCATACATTCTTCATGGTCTTTAGGACCTCATACACCTCTCTCCAACTCTTCTAGCTCACTCATCTTCTAATTCACCTCCTCATGTGGTCTATAAGACCTTATTTTTCCATTACATGTAGTCGTTTGTTTGCTATATTTCTCTACACTCGCAAGCTTCTCGAATAAGCCTTTATACACATATCTTAAGATCAAACATTAGCTAGGTCGGTCACATACACCTAAGACCACTTAGGTCACCCATATAAAAGTTCAAATAACATATGAAGAACATAGGATAATCACAGCATAGGCTTCTTCTGAACTGTCATGACCAAATTGTGTCATTTCAATCTCCATCTGCTTGAGTTTGTTCTTTCTCTTCTTCTTGGTAGTTCATACTATAGAAACCTATAATCTATCCCAAGCCATTTAAATACTTAAATTGCACTAAATATACTCTTCCTATAAATTTGATGACAAATCATCAAATGGCATTCATTCTATCTTTTTTCGTCGTCAATTAACTACATTACGCTAGTTAATTGACTCATCTATCAAGGAAAAACAATGATTAAGGACCTTCTGTTAATTAAACCCCATTCTGTCTAGATTAATTAGTTAATTCTAATTAATTAATTTTCCTCTATTAGATAAATAAACTTTCATTTATCTATTTTAATCCTTCATATCCCCTAAATCATGCTAATTCTCTTCTAAGCTAGCCTAATAGGCTCATCTCCTTATTAATTAATCACCTTTGATTAATTATATGCATCCCTAATTCCCATGGGTCACTAAAGGACAAATTAAACTCTCCTAAGGTTGACTCAACCCTCCCTAAACCTTCCTTATCCACAACTAACCCAACCTCTCTATTATCCCACATGTAAAGAGATGTAGAGATTCTTTTATCCATTGGGCTATATAAGGAACCCTCCTCCTACCTTTCTACTTACACCTAAATGAGCATAGAGCCTATACTATAGCCATTTCATCATCTTAGGGCATTCTTCCTTAGAGTGGAGCTAGGCATCATCCATTTGCATTCAATCATCCAAGTTATTTTGTGAAGATCAATGGAGTTAATCAAGAAAGGCCTTGTTGCCATGACTTGATGAACCTCCATCCTCAATATTCTTGGATCAAGTAACAACTATCAACCCTTTGATAGCTAAATAATCTACCTAGGTTCATTTCATTGATTTATCTTTCTAAAGAGTAGAGCAATAAATGTTAGCATATTATCTTGAGGTTTTATTTTCAAGGTTTTAATGCATAGTGTTGATGTTTATTACTTGTTTATCTCTTATCATGATGGTATATTAATCTAGTTATCATTGTATTGAAGCTATTAGGTGTTAGCTTTGATTTCCTTTACATTGTTAACTAATTCATGTACACATTTGGCACACCCGATGGGATAGGTCCTTAGTCTCTTAGCATTGTAGTTCAAATTTTTGTTGTTATTTCAATATTTGACTAACCCTTTATATGCACATGTTTGAAATAATGTTAAATTTCTTATGATTTTTGCTAACTTTGCATGTGTTGAGTTTTCTTTAGGGGTTTTATTTTGATGGTTTATTGTCAATTTTGAGCTAACATGTTAAAATTTTGAGCTTTCTTACATCATTGTGTCATATTATGACATCATCGCTAGGTACATTTTTTACAAGGGGCGTGCAGGCACTCATTTCCTAGCACAGACATTATTCTGCTAGTGTACATGCATTGTTGTAGTATTTTTCCTTTTTTCTGTCAAAACTGTCAGATCAGCGCAGGTATCCAAACCATAGCGCATGCATCCTTATGATGGCGCACACACTCTGTGTCCTGTATAGCTTCCCATATACCCATTTCCTAGCACAGACATCATTCTTCCAGTGCACGTACACTATCATATTTGTTTTACTTTCTATTTTGCTTCCCGCATGCACACATCTATCCGCTAGTGCAGACAGGTTGAGGCAGGCACATGCATCTATTTGGTTGCATAGGTACTTTGTAGCTCTATTAATCCACACATAAGCATACATACACCATAATCCATGTGCATATACATTGATCTTTGCTTAGGTACCACATTCTGGTTTTGAATATCAATTTAACATTTACAAAAGCTTGTGTCATTAAAATAATAACATCTTGCAGGTTTATTCTGATTAATTTATGTTTTGCAAGGTGTTTTTACATGCTTTTGTTTAAATTGTATTAAATTTGGATAAACATTGTGTGTTTAATCATAAGAGTAAAGTTGTGTATGTTCTTCCCTAGCGCCTTTTTAGGCAATCTTGGGAATCATAAATGATTCTTATCTCTTTGTTTTTCTTTGAAAAATGTTGAGAATGTAAAATTTGGTTAAAATAAATAGGTATCACGTTTAATTTAAGTATTTTCCATTTGTTTGATTTCTTAGTTGGATCTTGCATCACGTATGCTCTTCTCTTACATCTTAGGGATCTTGAGAATCAGAAACAGCGTTTGTCCTCTTTGTGTGCATGGAAAATTACTAATCCATTGTGTAGGACCAAAAATGCTTGTCAAAGAAGGAAGAAATTGAGACAAAACAAAACTACTAATATAGTTTCTATGTAGGTTTCCAAAAGGTGTTCAAGCAAACCACATTAAGCTAAACAAGATAAAAAAAACACCACAAACATCACACTATATTTGTAGGTTTTAGAAAAGGACACATCCCTATCTGCTCAACTAGAACATAACCCCTTTGGCATAATGCCTTAAGCTACAACAATGGGGGTGGTTCTAGGAACCCTAAAGTAGTCCATGCAAGAGGGAACCTTGTGGATGAAACAGGAAGTGATCCACACAACCTACTTGACTAGTGTTACCATTTGTGAGCTTTAGCATCAAATTTATCTGTATCACGACCCTAGTGAGAGTACATGATTGACGCATTTATTTACCATTGTACTTGAAGGGTTTAAATTAAATTTTTGATAACCCAAGACTAGGTGTGACTTTCTTGGTAAATTGAGCTCACATTTAGATAACTTGTGACACCTAGTCGATAGAACCACCTAGGAAGTTATCTTTGACCAGGAGCCAACTTTTACCATGTCAAAACTAATTTGAGTTGAGAACCATCACAAAGGGAGAACTTTTTTGGAGTTGTAACCTTTTTTTTCAAACAAGGGGAGATTCCATCAAAGTTTGAATGACACGTCATTCATCACGAGGATTATAAAGTTTTACTTTTACTTAGTTTTCACTTGCTCCAGGGTGAGGCAAAACTCTACCGAAGTGAAACCAAACTCTCTTCAACACCAATTGATCTACTTCCTTCACTTTATTTTTACACTTTTTTTATCAGAAGAAGAGTGACTACCCTTTTGTTACTAATTGATTTATATTCACCACTTTTGTGTCCATTTACGCTCATCCATGTTTGTGGCTAAGTTGTTAAAAATCTAAAGTGTGTGAAGACGTTTTTATATCATTGGTAGCCTTTTTGGTTTTGATACCCAAGTCAAGATTGTTAATCGTAGTTAGGCTTGATTCATCACCTTGATTCTCCTTTGAACTGTTATTTTGTTTATATCGTGTCGCTACAATTTTGGTATTTACGTCTTGTTTCTTGTAAACTTGGCCTAAATATCTATATTGTGACGTTACACTATACACACTCTAACAATTCCTTGGTATACTCTATCTTTAGTTTTATTTCAATTACTACCTCGATTTTGAAAAGTGTTGAGTGTTACCAATTATGCACATTATATCAATATCATCTTGATGTTAATACCTTACTTTCTTGAAAATTTTGGTTAATATATCTTGGTGTAGTTGTTGTGTTGCTCAAGATTGTAACTGTCACTATTTGGAATATAGGTCTTGATTAGATTCAGGCTTGCTTTTAGTATACTTTGTTTGGGGATCGTATTAACTTCTTGTTATTACTTACGCCTTGTTCATTTATTTGAACTCGACATAAGTGGTGACATTTTGTTAATCATCTTAAAACACCAACTACCATTTGGAAACAAACTTAGGAAGTATATCATTTGATTAATTGGTTTTGGAACTAAACATCATGTGATTGTATCTTATTTGTCACTTTTGACTTATTCATTTAGAAGACAATCACTTTGGCACATTTATCCTTTGACATTCATTATATCTCTTGAACTATTGACATTCTTTGTACATTTCACTTAGGTTTGATCAATACCTTTTGAACAGATTCTAAACACCTTAGTGAAACTCTTATAAATCATGGCCCCTAAAACAATATTGCGAGCCAAAAAGTAGGCATTTGAAACGAAATAAGTGCAAACTTGGGAAAATTCAAACAAATAAGGTTAAAATCCCTTTATTGGCCATGATCTCAGGCCTCTATTTTCCATAGAGAAAGAAGTGGAGGAGATGGTAGATCATAGTGGTGATGAGTTAGGGTCACCACACGTGGATTTTTATTTTGACCCCATTTTATTAGATGAATTCCTTTTTAGAAACAAATATTGGGTGCTAGCAAGCGTGGTGGAACTAGGAGCTAGAATTCCTACAGAACATGAGACAATCCCACCCACGAATGCAGCTAATGAGGAAGAACAACCTCTCATTAACATGGAATACATCCTAACACATGGGCATGCTTCCACATCTAACATAGGAAATGATAATATAGTGGGTTATAAAATTCCCTTTGTCGAGATGCCACATAGAGTTAGATTAGACCTTGAAAATGTGGAGCAACCTCCACACAACGAAGAAAAATAAGAACCTCTTAAGGAAGAATTCATTATTCAATAACAAATCCAAAACCTTAGTTGAAAATTATCTTTACTAACATCTCATGTATAAAAGGAAACAAACAAAAATGTACATAAGGTGAAGCCTAAGGTCAAAAATAGTGAACTTCACGTGGTAAACCTAGGAGAAAATATAGAATACAGTTGCGTATATATTCCAGCTTCTCCTACTAAGGAAAAAATTACTTACATAAGAAATGTAATCCATGAAATCAATGCTTACAAGCCTTCAAGAAATTAATTTTGGGCATAGCAAAAATTACCAATACGAAGAGTTATGCCCTCATCCATTCAATAAAGATATGATGCTTCAACCCTTTCCTAAGAATTTTGACATGCCAAAATTTGACAAGTATAGAGGGAAAGGTGACCCGCAAGATCATGTGAAATATTTTTACATGGCATGCCAAGAAGTGGCATATAGCGAAAATTACCTCATACAACTCTTTCCAAATAGTCTAGGGGGATAAGCCTTGGAATGGTTCACTTGCTTACCTCATGGGTCTATCTTCACATGGCTTGAACCAGCATAAAGGTTTGTTCGACATTTCTCATACAAC
Source organism: Taxus chinensis (assembly GCA_019776745.2). NCBI lineage: Eukaryota > Viridiplantae > Streptophyta > Pinopsida > Cupressales > Taxaceae > Taxus > Taxus chinensis. The sequence goes on along the minus strand of CM034156.1, from coordinate 463,347,487 downwards.
ATAGAAAGTGACATAACTATAGAAGACTTGTGTAACACTAAACAACATCCAAATGAAAATATTTGAAAGCTTCTTACAAATATGGTGGGGGTTAGCTAGTCGTTTCCCTTGCTCATTTCCCAAAAAGAAACTTGTGAGAATATTTTGCCTAATCTAAACCCAGACATCACTTTTCATTTACAAATGCATTGTGTCTATACCTTTGAAGAGGTAATTGAAAAGGGCATATAAATAAAAAAATCCCTCATCACAAAAGTAACAATTAAATCAACTTCTAAATATAATCAAAATGCCAAACCCATGGAAAAGACAAATATCTTTAACAAAAATAAGAACATAGTGGGAGACAAAATCACAAATTCCAAATGAGTACAAATAGTTCAAGTTGGTCAACCTTTTAAATTGACCAAAGGACCTATTCAACCACCACCTACACGTAGAATGTTCACTCCTCTTAATGAGTCTTTGTCTGTAATATTGAAACAATTGGATGCAATCCACATGGTGACTTATCCTACAATGCAACCCTTTGATGAAAATGCTCCTAAACCTTCATGGTATAAAGAGCATGAATATTGTGATTTTCATCATGTAAAGGGACACAAGATAGACAAGTGCCTAAGACTTTGCCACTACATCCAAGATCTTATTGATAATGGAGAGATAGAAGTTGATTCACCCAGAGAGAAAATCAAACACCAAATGAAAAGATGGGGATATTCAAAGAACCATTCCCTAACACATGGTAAACCAAATGAGAAAAGTTGGATCAGGGAGAGTCATCCCAAAGCTACAAAGTTATAAACTATCTATATACCAAAAGTGACAAACAATCATTATGACTCACTCATTGGATGTGTTTTCTCTTTTGATGAGCATGTGAATATAATTAGGATCAAGGGAAGAGATTGTGATTGTAGTAACAAGGCAGTTGCTCATCTCATGATCTTAGAGCCTCCTCCATCTACCCATCAGGATGGTTAGTACAACATCTTAGAGAAACTTAAGAAGACATCTGCCAAGATTTGAATCTTGGACCTTCTTGAAATATGAAATGTACATAAGGACATCATATACAAAAATCTCCAGGGGTCATGAGTGCCAAAGGAAGTAGATGCTTCACATTTACAAGTTGCAGTGGAAAATATTGCACTGACCTGAACACATCTCATTTAACCATAATGATAAGTCCCCAATGCAAAGATCACACACATAATCTTCCTCTTTATATAGAGGTATTTGTTACCCGCGGAAAGATAAAATGGGTGCTTGTGGAAAACGGGTCGAGATTGAATATATGCACATTGAAATTAATCAAACAGCTTGGAGGACACACAGATGAATATCTAGAGTCCATATCATTACCATAACCACTTACAACAATGCGGAGTGGGAGTCATCTAGAACAATCACACTACCGATGAAAGTAGGAACAACTTGTCACAATACCAAGTTTCACATCTTAGACTTGGAAAATTTGTATAATATGCTTCTTGGCCACCCATAGATCCATGCCATGTAGAGCACACCATCAACATTCCATCAGTGCATCAAGTTAAAATTATGAGGGACACATTGTTACAATACAAGGAGATCCCAGAACCTTCACTCACTACAGAGCTCTCAATAGCTTTACACAAATAAGGGTACATATGCATGTCCTTCGAACTCATATAGTTGTTCCCCTTCAATCAAGAACCTCTATTGAATCAAGGGTTTATTCAACATCTCTTCAGTAATTGTGCTTGAGAAGCTTCTATATCTACTTCTCCCTTTGATTCATGGGAGATGACAAATTATGGAATATAGTTGTGGAGAATACAATGTGCAACATGATGTCTTAGTTTTAGACCTATCTTTATCACCAAAAAAAGTAAGGGTATCAAATATCGATTCAAGTGGCCTAGAGATGAAAAAACTATTGGAAATTCTTACTTGAGGATTACTTGGGCAGAAGAGAAATTGTTGGACCCACCTACAACTTGGGTCCTCTGGAGGACACATCAAGCCTACCTGCTATAAAATCCTTGGATATGAGAAGTCTAATAGAATGATGTATTCTATGGGCTACAATGGCATAGGATGTGGAAATAATGAGAAAGGACCAAGAACACTTTAGTTCTACTTCCACATTTCTAAAATAGAAAAGATATGGTATCTATAATTCAACCATATGGATCGGCAAACCCAATGATTAAAGATGCTACCTATTTCTCTGAGCGCGAGGATAGCTCTGATTATTTAGATAGTGACACAGATTCCCATTGTAGCCAATATGAGGATAGGTTACCTCCACAAACCTTTTTATGGATACCATTGTCCTTACCTTAACCCCTATAATCCTAAATATTGACCTTATTCTACCCTTCCCTTGTCGAATTGGGACCAACAATGTCATGTGTCATTGGACCTCTTTGAAGAATGATGAGGCTATCACAGAATTCATGGCATACGAGATAGAATTCCAATTAGAGAATCCATAAGAAAGGTTTCTTCATTGACTTATGATAACCTGCGTGCCTATTTCAGAGAGGAATGGTCTAAGCTTCATGGTCAACAATACTTTTTTAAAAAATCGAGGGAAAAAGTTCCAAAGAGAAGCACTCCTTAAAAAACCAAAAGTCCAAGTCACACAGTGAAAACCTGCAAATTTGAGGCGTTGGCTGATCAATGAGTACAAAAAATCAATGGAAAAAAGAAGTGACCATGTCAAGGGTGAAAATTCTCGTAGAGATACCCTCAAAATAATATCTCAACCTTCCTCCCAATCCTTCGCGTATGGAGGATATGCCAAAAATGCTCGTAGAATAGATTAACATACATTAGAGTCGTGAATATTGGAACAAAATAAAATCAAAGCTTATAGTCAAAGTAGGATTCCACTCTTCAACACAAGAGAATAGAAGACATGTTCACCATTGCTTCTCATAGAATTTGTCTGGATATATTCCCATGGTCTTATAAACATTGACAGGCTTAGATCAAACTTTGGTAGTGCATAACCTAGTTGTATACGCAGACGTCAAATCCCATTAACGAGAAGTTTTGATAAATGCATCCACAGTGGCTCTTCTGGATAAAGTAGGAGTTTAGAAAGATTGTCTAGTAAGCTGGGTTTCATTAGACCCATGTGTAGACTAGTTTGAGTGGATATCAAACATATTTCTTGTACAAAATAAACCTATTGGAATTAGAACTTGCACATAATTTTAGAAGGACATCAACAAGGCATGTCCAAAAGATTATTTTTGTTTTCTCAAAATATCGACATGATTGTTGATTCAACCGCAGGAAATGAAATGTTATCAGGGTTATTGATGGTTTTTCATGGCTACAACTGCAAATCAAGAGAGACCCGCGAGGAAGGATCATGCATAAGAGTGATCCTTCACAACCCCTTCCAGAACACGTCTGCTATCAGGTAACGCCCTTCGAAGCCTCAAAAACATTCGGTGAAAACTTATCAAAGGGCCATGACAATGATAAATTCTATGGATATGCTACATGAATCATGAACGACTGTGTAGAGGATATCCTAGGGAAATATGAAAAGACGAACAATTCAAATCATCTTGAAATGTATTTAGGTACGTATCTTTGAACATGTGTCTGCGAATATAACGTTTAGACTTAATCAAAAGAAATAATGTACCACATGGAGTATTATAGAGGGAAAGATATAGGGATTTATTGTATCAAGGTATAGAGATTGAGGTGACCCAACCAAAGTAACTACTATGACTGAAATGCCTCTTCCTGAGAAGTAAAGTTAAACTAGTGGCACATGCCTGTAACGACTAATACAAGCCATTCACCACTTCATTTTGCAGATTGTAAACAAAGATTGATTCATTTGGAGCCGAAGTTACCTACAAATGATTTTACATTGTCATATATTGAGATCTATTAGAAATTAGAATACCTTCACCCTTGCACATCTATAAACAATATTTGGGGTAATCCTTCTTAACCCTCACACTGTTGTTAAGGCTTAAGGTCAACAAAGATCTTGATAGCTAAAGGTGTTGCATGTAAGTATGATCCCCTTCACTTACGTAAAACTAGAAATTTTCCTCTTTGGCTACGAGTATGTAGAAATCAAATACTCCAAGGTATAACTACACAACATACCTTCCCACTAGTGATCTATAACTCTAGTCCATGACGCATCCAAATCAGAGAGTGCTTGATAGTCGTAACCTAGCTCCACACTTGTTTCCTTCCTATCCATACACCTTTGTTGTCCACCTAAGATAATAACCATTGATATAATTATAGTTGAAATAAGCTAAATAACTCCTCATACAAGCAATCATATAGGTAACTAATTCTTCCTAACCCACTTGTGTGCATAAAGTTAGGTCAAGTGTTGTGTCTCTGAGGGTCAAAATGTGTCCTGGCCATCGATGTACCAATAGCTCAATATCAACCAAAGACAAACAGAAATGAAAAAAATACGCCACATCCTGAGAGTAGATCTGCTAGAAAAGAGATACTTTGAGCCAATGGAATTTCTCTTTTCATATAATTCCATTATGCTCCATTATTTAATTAGGTCCATATGTTGAGTTATATCGCTATCCCTGGAAATTCATCAAGGATGGTGGTTTTTAGGGAAGAGACCAAGCTCATACCAAAGCATGCACTAGAGCCACCATTTGATAATCTCAATCCTTTGTTCAAGCAGTAGCACAAGTAGAAGAGTGGTAAAAATGGAGAGAGTTTTAAAAAACACGGGAAAATCAGATCCATTATAATACAGTTATAAATCTCAGTTACAACCAATCATAAATTGGCATACACATGATAATATTTACTGAAATGATAGAACATTACATAAATTTATGAAAAGTACTTGAATTCCCATAATATAAGGCTCAAATCTAGTCATATTTTCTACTCTAAAAACGACTACACATGAGGGAAAACAATGGCTAGGGTAGTATGAGAAAAACATATGGACATGTTGAGCTACAAAACATTGTGGGAAAGTTTCATAAATAATTTTGAATTGGTGAGACCATGTTTTTTATGCGCATGGTAAATATGATTTAGTGACATTTAACATTCATTGTAGAACTACATACCAATTCCGTATCATTCAGCTAATCGGTCGTCCCAGAGGAGGAACCATGGAAGAGTGTTACTGGCGAGTTACACTTGGTAAGTTGACTATGATCAATTGCACTTTTCTACAGGTAATACTATATGGTGAAGCATAGGAATGAAAATAATCATGGAAGATGCATTCCTTTACAACTCTTCTTGTGCATGGATAAAAAATCAAGCTATTGAAATAACCTTGAATTTATCATGCTTTGATATGCAGATGCATTAGGATGGGATCTTGCACATGGAATTTTACCTCTTGTGTTCCACTATTTCTGGACCTATGAAATTTAATGTCACTCCCAATCTTTCTAAAGTTAAGCTAGTGATTGTCACTCCACTTTTTGATAAACTTCGCTAAGTGAGGGAATGTTCTGCATGATTGTGCAATTTTTCCTAAATCCAACTGCTAGCCAACTCAGTTCCCAAAATAAAATAAAATTGGCTCGCAATCAATCACACATGAAGAACCAAGGAATTCTTTAACCACTCTCTTCCATCGCGGTATCCATTATTTAGCTAATAAACATTGAATAACACTTAGAAAATTACTAAGTTCTAAACTATGGAGTTTTGCTAAAAAGGAGCATTATGACATTCAAAGCAATTGAATTATTCAACATTTATGCCATGACAAAATTTTGCAAAAACATTTTGTACACACACATGACAATATATTGGCTCTGAGTACTGGAACATGAAAGTAAGATTGAAGTAAACATAGTTATACAAGTGAAAATAATTCCATGTAATGAGTTATTAGTAACAACTCTGATTTTATGTAATAGATAAGTACCTTATGCACCCTTAGGATAAAGGGGTTATACAAAATGTTTCTCCATAATGGAGTTTATTTGGGCTTTATTTCAGGTTTGAGAACCTAAGGTAAACTTTACACACCTCCTAAGCTTAGATGAGGAGAAGTTGTACACGTAACTTGACAAGGAAACAAGACTCATGTGCATGAATATTCATGTGGAGGTTTTTGCAAACATGTCTATCCTATAGTTAAAATGAAAAGTTGGAGCCACATGTTACTTTTTATTTATATAGACTTCAATTACTATTTGTAAATTATAAGCTACTTGATATGGGAGATGAGTCATTCGGTTGATTTAAATAGATGAGATAATAATATGTTTCTCCACAAATGTGCATATTATCTTGACAGTAGCTTCTAAGCATTTCTGGAAGTGAATCCAAACTTTTCGTGGAGGTTCCTCTAAGTTCTCACAAATTATTTTATGTTAGACAGTATGTCATTGTTGCACTTCATTAATGTCAAGTAGCATTAATGTCATTAGGGTGCCCAAGTGGCATAGGAGTCTACATGTTTCTTCTTTTGTACATGATTATGTGCAAGTGTATGTTGTGCTTAAGCTAAGTGCTAGATGTAAACAAGAGACTAACACCTAAATAGCCTTAACTTAGCAACAATTGCTAACAACAAAATATAAGCACCATCAAAGATGAGAGCTAAACAAGGGTTAGATACTAGCATTCATCAATGCATTAACTTTGAAATTAACAATGCTAAAGTATCTCAAACTCCTCTACTCCTCTAGATTACCAAAAAATAGGAATGAATAGACCTATGTAAGACTCCATGGGAATCAAATTAGATTGTCCTTAGTATCCTCAAGTAACCTAGGAATGAGAGCCTCATCAAAGCTTGGGCTATAAGACCCCTTTGACTACCTCCCAAATGACCTAAGCACTTGGAAAAATCCAAGAAAGGAGGCTTATCTCTTCAAGATGGTGGATTTCTCAAGAGTAACAAAGTGAAAGTTCTATATTCTATTTGTTATGTGCTTTGCTTTTGCTCTTCTCAAGGAGTTTAGGTGTAAGTGTAAAGGTAGGAGGAGGGCTCTTTATATAGCCCAATGGACAAAGGAATCAACTACATCCTCTTTGCATGTGGGATAATACGTAGATGTTGAGTTAGTTATGGATAAGATTGGGTTTATTATAGGGTTGACCTTAACTTTAGGAGGGTTTAAGCTTGTCCTTTAGTGACTCACGTGGAGTAAAGGGGTGTCCTTAATTAATCAAAGGTGATTTAACTAATAGATAGATGCAAGCTTATAGAAGATAATTAGATGATTATTAATATGATTTAGACTATTAGAAAAGGATTAAATCAATTAAATATTTATTTATTGGTTAAATGAAAGGGGAAGATATTTAATTAATAATAATTAATTAGTCTAGATAGAAGGAGTGATTAATTAACGAAAGGTCAGTTAATTAGGGTATTTTTTGGATAGGTATCTTAATTAATTATCATAGTGTAATTAATTAATGATGATATGAGGAGAGAAGATGAGTGCCTTTAACGATATGTCGTTGATTTGTAAGAAAGGTGATAATTAGCGCAATCTAAGTGTTTAAATTGCTCGGACGTACTTATGGGTTTCTACATTTTCCCGTCTTTGGGGTGGTGCATAAGTGACGCCACTTCAAAGATAGTAGATGGATAAGAGATTTTGAAGGGGTAGAATAAAAAATAGTAAAATTGAGAGATGCCCCATCGGGTGTCAATGGGGTGATGAAAGAAGACGATTGACAATCAAAAAAGGTGAGAGATAGATAGAAGAATGGGTGGGAGGCAAGATGCCCCAGTGAAGATGGAAGAATTAGGGATTAGAAGAAAGCGATGTAGAATGAAATATGAAGAAGTGAAGAGAAGAACTTAACCTCTAGCCACTATGTATTGGAATAACTTCAGTGTCATCATATTTCCATAAAGATCTATGTTATCAGTTCTTATGAAAAATATAAGCATACGACAAAAGTAGAATGACATGAAAATCCATAATACAAACACTTATCCATTTCTAAAAACACCAACTCCATGCAACATAAAAAATGCAATGCAATATGAGAAGGAAACAAGCTCATTTCACAGGGAAAAAAAGTACGAACACACATATCCAACCCAAAAACAATCAAGACAGTTGTACAAATGTTTTGTTATCAGTGATGGAGAGATCCACAAGTTCGTGATTGATGACAAGGGTTAAAAATTATGCCCCAAGCAAGGATACATGCAAGGGGAAATGAAAATGGACACGAGGTCCATGAAAAGCATTTGTGCGCAACGAAACAGCACCAGGCAACCAAAAGTGCCCTAGAGTACATACGAAGCAAGCAGCTAGCATTTGTGAATGGTTGTGAATCCAGTGATCCGCGAGTCGTATTAATCAGGGAAGATGTGAGACAAACCAACAGGATATGGAGAAAATACCATGTGCAAGACACAAGTTTCAGCCATAAGAAGCAAGTTACCATTTTGTAGGGTGTTTTACTTTTTAGGAATTTTTTGAAAAAATTTGCCTTGTTTTAGATTTTTTTGATATATATATATATATATATATATATATATATATATATATATATATATATATATTGTTTTTGTTGTTTTCTCGAAACAATGTTTTATTGTTTTTGTGTTTTTCTTGAAACAATGTTCTATTGTTTTTGTGTTGTCTGAAACAATTTTCTATTGTTTTTGTGTTTGGTGAAACAATTTTCTATTGTTTTTATGTTTTCTCAAAACAATGTTCTATTGTTTTTGTGTTTTGTGAAACAATTTTCTATTGTTTTTGTGTTTGGTGAAACAATTTTCTATTGTTTTTATGTTTTCTCAAAACAATGTTCTATTTTTTTTGTGTTTTGTGAAACAATTTTCTATTGTTTTTGTGTTTTTAACAGTTTTCCAAAGCTATGTGCAAGTAACCAAGAAAGCATGGATGCCCCCAACGTTAGGTGGGGAATATACAAGGGCAGAAGCCACGCGCTTATGAACAAGAAGGTGAAGTCGTTGAGTTGCCCCCAGCGTAAGATGGGAAATAACGAAAGACCACGTCCCTTACAGACGAATAGAAGAAGGCAAAGCCGGATCAAGGTTGGACTAGATGGTGTGCACAAGGAAACTCGAAGGTAGAACCAGGTCCAGGACAAAGACAACTACCCTTCTAATATAGAATGCTTGTGAACAACGAATCCTCCCAAGGCGCCGGAAACCAGTTTTCAACCAAGGACTTGTCTAAAGTGCCACAATTGCGTGGTTTTCACTAGTGGACGACCTGTTTTCTCTTTTTCTTTTTTTTTTATGTTTTTGATTTTTTTGGTTTTTTTTTTTTTGTATTTTTTTTTTTGTTTTTATATTTTTTTGTGATTTTTAAGACTTTCTTGTGCCATGTTTAGGCATAAAACCTCTTAAGATGCATGGAATTCATGGGCTCCCGGAGCTCATCACCATTGGGGTGAGCCAACTTGTATGCCCCTATGCCATACTTGGTAACTATGACATAGGGTCCTAACCAGTGTGGTTCAAACTTCCCTTTCTTTTCTCGCTCTGCTCTAGTGTTGAACTGGTTCTCCTTCATAACTAAATCACCCACCTCAAACTGGCGAGGGACGATTCTCTTGTTGTAGTTGTGGGAGATTCTGTGTTGATATACTTTCAGGTGATTAAGAGCGCGAATGCGCCTCTCATCCAGGAGCTCTAACTCAGCCAATCTTGCCACTCGGTAATCTTCATCCTTATCCAAATAGTCCCAAAGAGAAATTCGCAGGGATGGGAGTTCAATCTCTAAAGGGATGATAGATTTTGTCCCAAACACGAGGGAATATGGCGTCGCACCCGTAGGAGTGTGAATTGATGTTCGGTAGGTCCAGAGGGCTGGGTGGATTTGTAGGTGCCAGTTTCGACCAGTTTTGCTAACCATCTTCTCCATTATCCTTACCAAAGTCTTGTTTGTTGCCTCAACTTGTCCATTACCCTGAGGGTAATATGGCATGGACCATTTCAATCTGATTTGGAACCGTTGGCAAAGACATTTCACAGTTTTTTTCTTAAATGACTTCCCATTATCTGTGACAATGGCTGCAGGGATACCATATCGGCAAATAATGTTATTCATGATGAATTTAGAAATCTGTGCTCCTGTGACATAGGTTAAAGGGACAGCCTCCACCTATTTTGTAAAATATTCTGTAGCTGTGATGATATGTATATGACCATCAGATGAGATAGGAGTAAGCTTCCCTATTAGATCAAGTCCCCACTTGGAGAATGGCCACGGGGTAGTGATTGGTTGCAATGGTTGCGATGGAGCATGGATGAAATTTCCATAATTTGGCATAGCACACATTTTCTAACATAATTACAACAATCAGTTTCCATGGTGGGCCAATAGTAACCTACTCTTAACAGTTTCTTAGCCAAGACCATTCTGTTTGTATGTGCTTTGCATACTCCTTCGTGTACTTCTTTAATTGCCTGGATTGACTCCGACACATCCAAACAACGTAACAGATTCCCATCGTAGCCACGACGATAAAGTGTACCTCCTAATAGGGTGTAACAGGCTATCTAGCGAATTAGGCTCTACTTTTCAGAGCGGGAGATTTTGGGAGGGAATGTACTGTCCTTAAGATAGGTGAAAATGGGTTCATACCATGGTGAATGGGGACCAACAACCTCACAAGCCAAGCAAGATTCTGGCATGTCATAGACGCGGGCTGGCGTAGATTTTCTACGAAGAATGGCATATCACATTGTTCCCTGGCGGAATACGAAGCATAGATCCCACCGGTTGCCAATAGCATCTGCCGATCTATTCTGCGCTCTGGGAGTTTTCTCAAAGGTAATGCACACAAAATACTCTAGAGTTTCCACCAACTTCTTATAAGGTATGAGCTTGTCATCCTTACTTTATACTCATCATTAACGTGTTTGATGATTAGCTGTGAATCACCTACAACCTCCACATGGTTGAATATTCCACTTGATGGCTAGCTTCATCCCTGCAATGAGTGCTTCATATTCCGCAATGTTGTTCGTGTAAGGGAAGGCCAGGCGGAAAGCCTGTGGTATAGGATCACCTGAAGGAGTAATAAGGACCACTCCTGCACCTGAACCATGAAACGTAAAAGATCCATCAAAATGTATCTGCCATACGAAAGATTCTTCAATGTAGAGCAAAGATGCATCTGGCAGATCCAGACTCAATGGTTCTGTGCTTTGCAAAGGTGCTTCCGCTAATCTGGTCAGCAAGTACTTGTCCTTAATTGATTTTTGATGGACAAATTCTATAGTCAAACTCACTGAGTAGAATGATCCAATTAGCCATTCTACCTGTGAGGGCAGGTTTGGACAACAAATACTTGAGTGGGTCGACCTTGGATATGAGCTTGGTCTTAGTATTTAGCAGGTATGGTGAAGTTTCTGAAAGGTAAAAACAACAGCCAAGCAAAGCCTTCTCAATCTAATGATAATTACATTCATAGGCAAGGAGGGTGCGACTTAGATAGTACATTGCTTTCGCTGTATGGCTAAGGTCATATTGGGCCGAGCATGGCACCAATAGCATATTGCGTAGCGGAAATATAGAGCAAAAGTGGTTCTCCCGGATGGTAGGCATGAGGACAGGTGGATTAGCCAGGTACTGTGTAAGAAAAGCAAAAGGCTTGTTTTGCTCAGGTCCCCAGATGAAAGTGATGTCCCTTATTAGCAAATGAGTGAATGAGTGACATTTTAGCTGCAGGTGGGGGAGATAAAGCGGCGAATGGCTTGATTTTCCCTGCAAGCTACGCATTGCTTGATATTCTCAGGTGGAGGGCATTCTGTGATGGCAGATACTTAGTGAGGGTCTACCTCAATACCCCTCGGCTGGACACGATGAAGCCTAATAGTTCCTAGATGCACACCAAAGACGACAGCGTCTTTGGATTTAGCCTGACTTGTATTCAACGTAGCGTTCAAGAGATACGCCGGAAAATGATAGGATGTTCCTCTCTTGTTTTGGACGTTCCTAGGATGTCGTCTACATAGTCTTCCATGATGTCATGATCATATACAGGAAATATTACTGTCATGGCCCGCTGATAAGTTGCTCCCACATTCTGAAGGCCGAATGGCATAACCGGATAATGAAAGGTTCCCCAAGGAGTGGTGAAAGAGTTTGTTTTGTGTTGGTCTTCCTCAAGCGATCTTAATGTGATGATACCCAAAAAGGCCATCCATAAGTGATAGCATTTCATACCCTACGGTTGAGTCAACAATCATGTCAATGTTGGGCACGGAAAGTCATCTTTAGGGGCAAGCTTTATTGATGTCCCTAAATCTGTGCAAATTCAGATAACCAATAGGTTTTTCTTCTGGACAAGAACAATGTTTCATATCCATTCAGATAATCAATTGGCCTGATGAATCCTGCTGCAAGCAACCTTCCAACTCTTCTTTAACTAACAAGGCCACTCGTGGGTGCTCTTTCGAAGCTTCTATTTCATAGTTTAGCATCTGCGTGCACAACCAAGTTTGCATGACCAAAGTTGGGATCTAAGCCAGGCATGTCTTTTAAGACCGTGCGAACACATCATAAACTCTCGCAGTAGTATAGTGAACGTCTTTTGTTCTCTGGCTGAGAGGATGCTCCCAATTTTACTATCTTGGGATCTTCTTTAGTACCAATATTGACATCAATGGTTTCTTCAACTAACAATTTTTATAAATCCTCCATAACGCGTGGATCGGGAGGTAGGTGACGAGCTCATCCACAAAGAAAGGGATGTCCTCTATGAGAGTTTTCATCCTTTGCATGGGATCACCCTTTGTTTTCCTTTGATTTTCTTATTCTGTTTTGCCCTCAAATTGTCCATTGACCCTGAGGGTTAATATGGCATGGACCATTTTCAATCTGATTTGGAACCGTTGGCAAAGACATTTCACAGTTTTTTTTATTAAATGAATTCCCATTATCTGTGACAATGGCTTGCAAGGGATACCAATATCGCAAATAAATGTTATTCATGATTGAATTTAGAAATCTGTGCTCCTGTGACATAGGTTAAAGGGGACAGCCTCCACCTATTGTAAACTATTCTGTAGCGCTGTGATGATATGTATATGGACCATCAGATGAGATAGGACGTAAGCTTTCCCTAGTAGATCAGTCCCCACTGGAGAATGGCCACGGGGTAGTGAGTGGTTGCAAGGTTGCGATGGAGCAGGGATGTGAAATTTCCATAATTTTGGCCATAGCACAACATTTTCTAACATAATTACAAACAATTAGTTTCCATGGTGGGCCAATGTAACCTAATCTAACAGTTTCTTGCCAAGACCATTCGGTTGTATGTTTTTGCATAATCCTCGTTTGTACTTCTTAATTGCCGGATTGACTCCGACCACTCCACACAACCGTAACAGATTCCCATCGTAGCCACGACGATTAAGTGTTACCTCCTAATAGGGTTTGTTTGGGTGTATTTTTTTTTGTACAGGATCTATCTAGCGAATTAGGCTCTACTTTTCAAGAGCGGGAGATTTTGGGGGGAATGTACTGTCTTAAGATAAGGGTGAAAAATGGGTAATACATGTGAATGGGGGACCAACAACCTCACAAGCCAGCAAGATTCTGGCATTGTAATACGCGGGTGCTGCGTAGATTTTCTACGAAGAATGGAATATCATTGTTCCCTGGCGGAATTACGAAGCATAGATACCACGTTTTGCCATAGCATCTGCCGATCTATTCTGCGCTCTTGGATTTCTCAAAGGTAATGCCACACAAAATATCTAGAGTATTCCACCAACTTCTTATAAGGTATGAGTTGTCATCCTTAAATTTATACTCATCATTAACTTGTTTGATGATTAGTGTGAATCATACAACCTCCACATGCTTTGAAATTCAACTTGATGGCTAGCTTATCCCTGCAATGAGTGCTTATATCCGCAATGTGTTCGTGCGTCCTTCCCTTGTATAAGGAAGGCCAGGCCGGAAAAGCCTGTGGTTAGGATCACTGAAGGAGTAATAAGGACCACTCCTGCACTGAAACCATGAAACGTATAAAAATCCATCAAAAATGTATCTGCCATACGAAAGATTCTTCAATGTAGAGCAAAGAGCATTCTGGCAGATCCAGATCAAATGGTCTGTTGCTTTTGCAAAAGGTGCCCGCATAGCTGGTCAGAAGTTGTCCTTTTAATTGATTTTGATGGACAAAATCTAATCAACTCACTGAGTAGAAGATCCAATTAGCCATTTACCTGTGGGGCATGTTTGGAAACAAATACTTGAGTGGGTCGACTTGGAATATGAGCTTGGTCTAGATTAGCAGGTAAGGTTATAGGTAGGTAATTGGTGTGTTGAGCTGAAGTTTCTGAAAGGTAAAAACAACAGACAAGGCAAGCATTCTCAAATCTAAGGAAATGACATCATAGGCAATGAGGGGGGCTGCGACTTAGATAGTACATCTTTCTCCTGTATGGGTAAGGTCATATTGGGGAGCACGTGCCACCAATAGCAATTGCCGTAGCGGAAATATAGAGCAAAAGTGGTTCCTCCCGGAAGTGGGAGGATGAGACAAGTGGATTAGCAGGTACTGTTTAAGAAAAGCCAAAGGACTGTTGTTGCCTCAGGTCCCCAGATGAAAGTGATGTTCATATAAGCAAATGAGGGACGAGTGGACATTTATCTTCAAAGTTGGGAGATAGTATAAAGCGGCGGAATGGCTTGATTTTCCCTTGCAAGCTACGCAGTGCTTGATATTCAGGTGGAAGGCATTTCTGTGATGGCAGATGATTTAAGTAGGTTCTACCTCAATACTGTTCTTGACACGATGCGCCTAATAATTTCCTAGATTAGCACCCAAGACACATTCTTTGGATTTAGCCTGACTTGTATTCACGTAGGCGTTCAAAGATACGCGTAAAATGAGAGGATGTCCTCTCTTGTTTTGGGGACTGTCCTAGGATGTCGGGGTCTACATAGTCTTCCATGAGTCGAATCATCGATGAAATATTACTGTCAGGCCCGCTGATGATAAGTTGCTCCCACATTCATAAGGCCGAATGGCATAAAAAACCATGATAATAGAAGGTTCCCCAAGGAGTTGTGAAAGTTTTTTTGTGTTGGTCTCTTCTCGCGATCTTAATTTGATTTATAACCAAAAAGCCATCATACGTGATAGCATTTCATAACCTACGGTTTGAGTCAACAATATGTCATGCGTGGGCACGGAAAGTCATCTTTAGGGCCAGCTTTATTGAATTGTCCTTAAAATCTGGTATGTGCAAATTCAGATACCAATAGGTTTCTTCTGGACAAGAACATGTTCAATATCCATTAGAAATAATCAAGTGGGCCTGATGAACCTGCTGCAAGCAACCTTTCCAACTCCTTTAAACAACAAGGCCACTTTGGGTGCATCTTTCGAAGCTGTAGTTTCATAGGTTTAGCATCTGTGCAAACCAAGTTATGCATGACCAAAGTTGATCTAAAAGCCAGGCATGTTTGTAAGGGACCGGTTTGCGAACACATCAAAAAACTCTCGCCAGTAGTACGTGAACGTCTCTTTTGTTCTCTGGCTGAGAGTGATGCTCACAATTACCTATTCTGGGATCTTTCTTTCAGTACCAATATTGAATTCAATGGTTCTTCAATAACAATTTTTATAAATCTATCTTACGCGGTGGGATCGGGAGGTAGGTTGAGATCTTCATCCAAGGATGTCTCTATGAGATTTCGATCCTTGGCATGGTCACTTGGTTTTGTCCTTTGATTTTTTATTGTTTGTTAGCCATGCCGCAAAGAGGTTTCACGTGTTTGTGGACTTGGACTTTGATTTTGCCGAGGGGCTTTCTTTTAACTCTTGCCCTGCTGTCTTTAAATTTGCTGACCACGAAGTTCAACCTTCACGAAGTAGGCGCAGGTTGTCTAAGCGATTAAGAAAACCCTCTTGAGGATTCCAATGGGAATGGTATCCCTTATGCCCATGAAACTATGCAATAGCATCTGTCATTCTCGAATAAATCTAGTGGCCACGTGACGTTTATTGGTCCCATTCAACAAGGGAGGGGTATACAAGGTCAAGGGTTGGTTCATTGGGGGTGATGGTATCTAGGACAGGGGCATTCTTCATTGAAAAGGTTCGTGGAGGCCGATCTCATATCTGGTACAACTAGGAATCCGTATCAATTTAGATAATCAGATGTATCCTCAGGCTCAGAACAAGTCGGCATCTTGATCGTGGTTGCGCTCCATAAGGGCGAATCCCAATTGCCATATCTTTCTATTTTGAAATGTGAAGAGGGACTGGTTCTCTTGTCCTTGGTATTCCTCCCACATATAGACTTTGTAGCCATGGAGTACATAATTCTTATGCGTATATTTTTCATATTTGGGGTTTTGATAACAAAGATGGAATGAGTGTCATCAGGGACCCTAAGTAGTAGGTGGATCAAGTAATTTTTCCTCAGCTAAAAGCATCCCGGTGGAACGCCCCAATAGTATGTTCCTCTCGAGGTCTCCTGAAGTGGTAGTGGGAGTGAACTCTAGTCTTGGGTGACAAGGAAGGAGAGGTCAGAAACCAAGACCAGCGCTGTTGTACATTATACTCTCCCACAGCCAGATTCCAGGAATTTCATTCCCATGAATTAAATGGAGATGTTGAAGTAGATTGCACATGAGTGTCAAGAACTAAGAGAATTTGAATTCTATCGAGATTCCATGGCTCAGAATGAAGAGAGGACAGCTATATTGTGAGGGACATGCAGATGTACCTTTTGTGTAAAGTATTAAGAGCTCTACAATGAGCAAAGGGCTCTGAGTCTCCTGGTATGTTAATGTATGTCCCTCATGACTTAGCTTGATGCATTGATGAAATGTTGATGGCACTGCTGCATGGCATGGACAGGTCGGCATAGAAGCATATATATGGAAGTTCAAGTCTAAGAGTGAAAACTTTGTGACGGAAAGTGGGGCCCACCTCCATTGGCAGCGTAATGTCATGTGACCTTCTTTCCGGTTGTGTATGCGGTGTGATTTAGTGATGATTGGGAATCAAGATCTTCTTCGTATGCTTCCCAATTGTTTGACTCTAATTAAGCGTACAGGTTCAATCCCAAATCCCATGATCACAAGCACCCGTTTGATTTCCTGCACGTATACACAAATACCTAATGGATAAGGAAGATTATGTGTAGGATTCGCGGTAGGGGACCTCCTATGGTTGAAAGGGAGATGCTCACTGGGTGCAAATATTTCCACCATGGCTTGAAGGTATGAGAGGATCGACTCTAATAGGCACTCCTGACCCCTGGAGAGTTTGATACAAAATGTCCTTATGCACATTGGATATCTTGAGAAGATCTACGACAAGATCTTAGCAGGTGTCTTCTCAAGTTGTTCTAACGGTTATATTTACCCGTGTGCTGGGGTGGGGGGGGTTGGTATCAACAGAGAGGGTTCTGGAATCACGAGGCGGGCACGCCTGTTACCGAGCACAGTCTTTTCCATTGATTGATGCGTATGAACGGTCAGTAGGGGAAAGGAATACATCCATAAGTGGAAATCGTTAATGATTTTATATCTCTCTTGGTATACACGTAATTTGTGGCTTTATAGGTTTGGGATGACTCTCCACGATCCGGTTTGTTTCTTCTTGCACTTTGTGAGGGGTATTCTATGCCCTACCACTTTATCATTTTTACTGCGTAAAGAGTGGAAGCATGTCCGCCTGTTAAAATATCTTCCATATTGATAAGGGGTGTTCCTCCTTAGTAGTGTCATTTGTTTGTAGTATTGGTTCCTTCTCAATGGGCAATTTGGCCCCTAATTCCATGACCCGTGCCAAAACTCTATCTTTGTTTCTAAGGAGAAACTCATCTAGTAGAGTGGGGTAAAAATCAAAGTCTGCGTGTGGTGATTCTAATTCATTTCCACTATGGTCGACCATTTCTTCTATTTCATTTTCTACAAAAAATAGTGGTCCTAGATTGTGTCCGATAAATGGGTTTGACCCTTGTTTTTTAGAGGTTTCCCAAGCTTGCGTCTGTTGTTCCTCATATGTTGTTTCTTTAAACCTAGATGCGTCTTGGGAGCCATGTTTTCGTGATAAATTTCACTAAGGTAAGTTATAGATTTGTTCAAAATTCAATGTCTACCCCTAAGTGAAACACAAGATGTACGTGTTAAGAGTAAATTAACAGTGTGAGAATACCAATGTGATAGAGTGATAAAGTCACCAATGAAACAATCGTTTGGTACCAAAACCTAATCAAATGAAATACTTCCTAGACTACGTTTCAAAGTAATTTGTGATACCA
This sequence comes from Taxus chinensis, assembly GCA_019776745.2. Taxonomy (NCBI): domain Eukaryota; kingdom Viridiplantae; phylum Streptophyta; class Pinopsida; order Cupressales; family Taxaceae; genus Taxus; species Taxus chinensis. The sequence continues at coordinate 463,329,258 of CM034156.1, read as the reverse complement.
GATGATTAACCAGATGTCTCCACTTATGCCAAGTTCAAAGGAATGAACAAGACGTAAGTAAATACATGAAGTTAAATGCGATCTCCCAATCAAGATATACGATGAGCAAGCTCAAGTCTGATTAAGACCTATATTTCAAAAAGTGCCAATTACGATTTGCGAATGACACAACAATATCACCAAGATATGTTAACCCACTTTGCAAGAAAGTGGAGTATTGATATCGAGGTGTTATTGATATAACACGCACAAATTGTAGTTCCTAACACCTTTTGAAATCGAGGTAATAATAAAACTGAACAAAAAAATCTCAAAGTATAGCTAGGAATAGTTAAGAATGTGTGCAGCGTAACCGTACAATATAGGTATTTAAGTCGAGTTTACAAGAAACAAGACGTAAATATCGAAATTGTAATGATACGAGACAAACAAACTAACTCCTCTATGGAAGTCCGCAGTGATGAACCACGCCTAACTACAATGACAATCTTGACGTGGGTATCAAGATCACAATGGCTACCAAATGACGTGAAAATGCCTCCACTCACTTTAGATGTTTAACTAACCCAGCCGCAAACATGGATGGGCGTAAACGGACATAAAAGTGAGAGAAACAGTCGAATGGAAACACAAAGGTAATCACACATGTTTTGATCAACAAAGTGTCAAAAGAATATGAAGGAAATAAATCAAGAAAAAATGACAAAAAATGCTAGTCTTACTTCGGCAGAGTTTCACCTTGCCCTAAGGCAAGTAAAAACTAGGCGAAAGTAATACGTCACACGTTTCTCAAAAAGAAGGTTCACAACTCAACATTGTTTTAAAGTGGTCAAAGTGGGCTCCTGGCCAAAGTATATTCTCCTAGGTGGTTCTCTCGCCCTAGGTGTTACAAAGTTGCCACGAGCAAGCGCGATTTACCCAAAAAGTCACACTGACTAGTTTGGGAGTATCTCGGCTTTACTTTACCCCCTTCAAGAACAGTAGGCAACTAGTGCGTCTACGTGTACTATCACTGGGGTCGCCACAACGGACAACCTGTTACTCTATCTCACAAAGGAATCACTAGTCAAGTAGGTAGTGTGGAGCACTTCCCGTTTTGTCCACAAGGTTCCCTCTTGCGTGGATTACTTTGGGGTTCCTGGAACCACCCCCATTGTTATAGCTTAAGGCATTATGCCAAAGGGGTTATGTTCCAGTTGAGCGGAGAGGGACGTACCCTTTTCTGAAACCTGCAATACAGTGTTTTGAATATGTTGTTATTTTTATCTTGTTTAATTAGGTGTGGTTTGATTGAACACCTTTTGGCAACCTGTATAACAACTGTATTAGTAGTTTTTGATTTTGTTTTGATTCCTCCTTTCTTTGACAAGCGTTTTTAGGTCCTACACCCAAGCGTTAGTAGTTCTTCAAGAAAATCACATTATTTAAAAGAGAATTAAAAGTTACTTTTGATTCTCAAGATCATCCAAGGATGCAAGAGAAGAGCATACACAACAAATAATCCAACTAAAAAGTAAAGAAAATCTTTTCAATCAATGAACCATACAAAATTCTTGATAAATGTTCATTCCCTTAAACCAAAAGTGAAAGATGAAGTTTCCAATTTACCAAATGTTATAAAATGAAGACTAAAGTTGCTTTTGATTCTCAAGATCACCCTAAGGTGCAAGAGAAGAGCATACACAAACTTTATCCCAACTATATAGAAATGGAAAACTTCAAATCAAAGGACCATTGAAAAATGCTTTGTAAAAGGTTCATTCCCTTAAGCAAAATGAATAATTAAATTTCCAAGTTTAATCCCAATGTTTAACAAGATAGATATCAAAGTTGTTTTTCATTCTCAAGATCACAAAAATGTGTAAGAGAAGAGCATACACACACTTTGATCTAAATCGAGTAAGCATGGAAATACAACATTCATCAAAACATTAGACATGTTAGAAAATGACCAGTTTTAAAATAACAGAAAAACCTGTAACTTATGTAAGTGTAAATCTCAAATTTATGTTTTCATTGCATAGTTAACTTCAATACCTTTCCAACGCAAAAAAAATCGAGTCATTTCGAGGTCAGGAGCAAAAGTTACGGCCTTCGGAAGATGGGTTACGCATATGCTCTTATGCTCATGGGTATGCACTTGACATGCACTCAAAAAATGTCAAAAAAAACGTCCCTTAATATGCAAAATGGGTAATTTTTTCCAACCAAGATTCAATTTTAACAACAACCCATCACATTAATATATGAATAGAAGACTCAACGCTATCAAACATTAACATACATGCTCAAGAATTTAAGATTTTCAAGAAATTGACAAAACTAGCATGTAGAATGATGAAAAAGTAAGCTCTAAAAATGAAAACATGATGAAATCTTGAAATTTTCTCACCAACATTAAATTTTGATAGCAACCCACCACATTAATATGTAAATAGAAGACTCAGCACTATCAAACACTAACCTACATGCTCAAGAATTGAAAAAATTCAAGAAATTGACAAAACTAGCATGTAAAATGTTGAAAAAGTAAGCTAAAAAAATGAAAACATGATGAAATCTTGAAATTTTCTCACCAAGATTAAATTTTGACAGCAACCCACCACATTAATATGTAAATAGAAGACTCAGCACTATCAAACACCAACCTACATGCTCAAGAATTTAAAATCTTCAAGAAATTGACAAAACTAGCATGTAGAATGTTGAAAAAGTAAGCTCTAAAAATGAAAACATGGAGAAATCTTGAAATTTTCCCCTCAATTCCAATTTTGACAGCACTTCACCTCCTTCATACCTACAAGGAAGACCCAACACATGCAAACTCACCAAAACATGTTAAAAAAATAAGTTAGATCAACATGTGTAAAAGAGGGTTAGTAACCAAAAATAAAACTTAACTACAAAAACTTGAAATTAAGTGCTAAGGACAATGGAGTATGTCCCACCGGGCGTGCCAAATGTGTGCATGTATACTTTTCTTGATGCTAAATCAAATGAAGCAAGAACTACCACCTAAAATAGTTCTACAATTTAGCTAAAACAAAGCATAAACACCATCATGATAAGAATTAAACAAGGGTTAGATGCTAGCATTCATCAATACAAACTTTGAAACTAACAATGCTAAATATCTAAACTCCTCTATTCTCTAACAACAAATAAATGAATGGACCTAAGTAAGCTCCATGGCTATCAAAATAGTTGTCCTTAATGCTCCAAGAACCTAGGAATGGGGGCTAATCAAAGTTGGGCTACAAGACCCTTTTGACACCTCCCATATGACCCAAGCACTTTAAGAAAGAGGCTTAACTCTTCAAGATGATGAACTCTCAAAAGGGCAAGGTGCAAGCTCTTAGTCTCTTTGCTATATGCTTTGCATTTTCTCTCTTAGAAAGTTTAGGTGTAAGTAAAAACGTAGGTGGAGGGCTCTTTATATAGCCCAAAGGATAAATGATTCAACACATTCTCATGAATGTGGGATAAAGGTAAAACATGATTAGGAATGGATAAGGTTGTTTTATTAAAGGTAACCTTACTTTAGAAGGGTTTGATACATGTTTAACAAGTCATGGGAGTTGGGGGGTATTTTAATTAATCAAAGGTGATTAATTGATAGGTAGATGTAAGCTTATAGAAGCTAATTAGAGGAATATTAGTACGATTTAGGCTATTATAAGGGGATTAAATCAATTAAATATTGATTTATTGGTTAAATGGAAGGGAAAGCTAATTAATTAATAATAATTAATTAGTCTAGGTAGAAGGGGTGATTTATTAACTGAAAGTCGTTAATTAGGGAATTTGTTGGATAGGCAACTTAATTAATTAGCTTAGTGTAATTAATTAATGATGATATGAGGGAAAATGAGTGTTTTTTACGATATGTCATTGATTTGCGAGAAAGGGGATAATTAGCACAATTTAAGTATTTAAATTGCTTGGGCGTAATTATAGGTGTCTACACGCGCACATACACAACTCAAGAAGAAATCTTCATAGACAGAGAATAACCCATTACAAATTTGATGGATAAGTCGATAATGAAAACATAGATGTGCCTGTAAATTTAACAAAAGAAATGCAATCGTTCATGTTTACACCTCCACGTGGCCTAGTTGATGTGAGAAACTATGCAAGTTTGTAGATTCCATGACAATATTCAAAATGTATTGAGCAAATGCCAAAGTCATGTCAACAACTTAGCAGAATAACCAAATTGAATTGCATATATTGCTAATTATGTAATCTATAATAAAACTACAAGTTATCTTCCTCTCTCACAACTATCATCTTCAGGGGGAACTATAAATATAATTTCCCTTGAGTTAAAGCCCAAAAATTCATTAAATGAATATGATAACTCGCTCTGATACCAATGTTTAGTATTGCATGATCCAGAACATAGCAACAAATTAGTTAAATACAAATCATAACAAATAAACACAGAGATAGTTTTTAATCATACAATAATCTCCACATCATTGATATTTCATTCGGGTCCATTACAAATATATAGGAAATGATTCCCTCTATTAACGGAGAACTTCTACCCTCAATATCTCCTAAAAATACTATTTAGTTGTGATTGTTACTCACGTAACAATACACAACTCAAATCATATGAGTTGTTAAAACAACTCCAACTAATATATTATTGTTTATATAACAATAATATAATTAACTAATTATTATTTACCTTTTGGTAAATATCCACTATAATGTAAACATTATATTTCCTAGCAATACATATATGCTACACAATTTGTTATTGGTGCTTTTCTTACATAATATGACCTAAGCCAAAAAGAAAAAGTTGTGTACTACCTTAGTAGTACCCTGATTTCCTATGAGCTCAACTATCCAAAAATTGAAAAATATTGTCTGGATGTTGTTTTTACCTTTCAAAAACCTCGTCATTAGCTATTGAACAATAAAACCAAGCTTATATCTAAAGTTGACCCACTTAAATACCTATTGTCAAAACCCACCCTTACAGGTAGAATGGATGATTGGATTATTCTGCTTAGTGAATTTGACATGGAATACGTATGACATAAATTAGTTAAAGGAAAAGTACTTGCTGACCAATTATCAGAAGCACCTTTACCTATAACTAGAACTAAACCTGTAATTCTGGAGCTGCCAAATGCATCACTAATGTATATTGAAGAATATGTCATGTGGCAGGTCCACATCGGCGGATCATTCACTTTCCATGGTCCAGGGGAAATATTAGTACTAATAACTTCTTCAAGAGATCATATCCTGCAAGCTTACCATCTTGGATTTCTTTACACAAACAACATAGTACAATATGAGGCACTCATCGTTGGCGATCAAGTGGAATATCCACCATGTCAAGGTCATTGGTGACTCACAACTGATTATCAAACAAGTCAACAATGAGTATAAGGTCAAGGATGAATATCTCATTGAATATAAAAAGTTGGTAGAAACTTTGAAATAATACTTTGTGCACATTACCTTTGAACAAATTCCAAGGAAACAAAAATGATCTACAGATGCAATGGAAACAATGGGGTCTATGCTGTGGATTCTTCTAGAAAGCAATGATATGCCATTTTTGGTAGAAAATATACATCAACCTAAATACAAATTTTCAAAATCATGCTTGGTATGTGAAGTTAATAGTCCCTATTCCCCATGGTATGACCCTATACCTTTCCTCTTGACATCTCTGGATCTGAAAAATAAATCCTTATCTTCCAAACAACTTGTTACACTCTCCTAGGAGGTATGCTCTATCGTCGTGGCTATAATGGGAATTTGTTGTGTTATCTAGATGTAACAGAGTCGGTCTAAGCAATCAAGGAGGTACATGAAGGGGTGTGTGGTGCCCATACAGAATGGAATGGTCCTAGGAAAGAAATCTGTTAATGGATATGCTACTACTAGCCTACTATGGAGACAGATTGTTACAACCATGTAAGGAAATGATATTCTATGTCAAAAGTATGGAAATTTCATCCATGCGTCGTCACATCCATTGCAACCAATTATAACACCATGGCCATTTTCCAAATGGGGAATGGATTTAATAGGGAAGCTCACCCCTACCTCATCTGATGGTCATACCCACATCATCACAACAACAAAATATTTCACTAAATGGGTGGAGGTTGTTCCATTGACTTATGTTATAGGTGCTCAAATATCAAAGTTCATCATTAATTACCTTATTTACCCGTATGACATTCCTGTGGCCATTGTTACTGACAATGGAAAATCATTCAAGAACAAGATAGTGAAAGATATTTGTCATCGATTTCAAATAATATTAAAGTGTGTCCACACCATATTACCCTCAAGGTAATGGGCAAGATGAAGCCACTAACAAAACATTGGTTCAGATCATGGAAAAGATGGTGAGTAAGATAGGTATCAACTGGAATTTACAAATTCACCCAGCCATTTGGGCTTATATAACCTCCATTTGCACTCCTACTGGTGTGACACCCTACTCCCTAGTGTTTGGAACAAAATATATCATCCCATTGGAAATAGAGCCTCCTTCCCTAAGAATATATCTTAGGGATTATTTGGATAAAGATGAGGATTACAGTAGTGGCCAGGCTGGCAGAATTGGAACTCGCTAGATGAAAAGTGCATCAACATGCCTTAACCATCTCAAGGTATATCAAAAACAGAGTCTCTCAGAAACTACAAAAAAAGGATCATACCTCATCAATTTGAGGTTGGAGATTTGGTCATGAAAGAAAATTAGTTCAACACAATGGCAGAAAGAGAGAAGAAAGGAAAGTTTGAATCACACTGGTTATGAACTTACGTCATTGTGGAAAAATATGGAATAGGAGCATACAAACTTAGCTCATCTCTAATGGAGATGAGCTCCGCGAGCCTATGAATGCCATGCAACTTAAGAGGTTCTATGACTTAAACATGGCTACAAAATTAAGAAACACAACAAAAAAATTAAAAAAGGACAAAAAAAAAAAAATAAAAGAAAAGAGAAAAAGGAAAATAAGAAAATAACAGGTCATCCATATGTGAAAACCACACAATTGTGGCTACTTTGGATATATCCCTTGGTGAAAACTAGCTTCTGAAGCGCCTTGGGAGGATTCGTTGTTCATAATCATCTTACATCTAGGGGGTACTTTTACTTAGCTCTAGGGCTAGTTCCGCACCTATATCCAAGATTCCTTGTGATCTTATCTTGTCAAGCCTTGATCCGACTATTTCTCCTCTTGTAAATCAGTGAAGGGATTTCCTTTTTATATTCCCCCTCTAAACGTTGGGGCACCTTCACATTTTCAACTTCCTATATACAAAACATGGCACCTACCCTTGTATATTCGCATCTAACACTAGGGGCATCCATGTTTCTCGGTTTCATGTACATAGCTTCGGAAAACCCTGGAAAATCACAAAAACATTCAAAAATGTTCAAAATCCAAAACAATAGAAAAATAGAAAATCACAAAAACATTAAAAAATGTCCAAAATCACAAAAAAATTTGCCTAAACCTTGAAAAACCCCAAAAACATTATAAAAAATAGGAAATAAAATCCAAAAATAATAGAAAATTGTTTCACAAAACTCCCAAAAACAACGCAAAAAACACATAGAAAACATAGTGACACAAAAACATAGCTTTAGTTTTTTTATGTTTATTATTTTTCTTATTTATTGTTTTTGTTTATTGGTTTGTGTACATTGATTGTTTGTATAGTTTTTACTTGCTTGTACATTTGTATAGTTTGTTGCTTAACATAGAATGCTTTAAGATTAATACTTTTCTTTCCTAGATTAGATTCATTCTTACTTGTACATATGAAGTATGTTTTTGCATATGCTTGTAAATGACTTTATACATAATTGTGTTGCTTAATGTTGTTTAGTCAATGTATATTTGGTAGATTTTTTAACTTTTTCTTGTGTTTTCTTGTTACATTTACATGGTTTTTTCATCACATCATCATATCTCCATCTATATCATCACATCTAACATCATCTGCATACATCATATATAATTAAAATTCTAAGTGTACATCATACATGAATGCTAAGCTAATCATCACATACTATATCATCAAATGGGGGAAAGAGGGATCACAAATATCAAAATCTATCCCCCCAACACCAATATCATCATATCATCATGTACCCAACAAAGCAAAATAAAGTATCTCATGACCACAACATATGATATCATCTAAGGATATATCATAAATCTAGCACATGTGATACATCGTCATAATGTCCATCATCATGATACATAAAAACATTTGAAATAAAATAATACAACATCATGATATAATCATGCATCCATAATAAATTATCATCATAAGATACATCACAACATGACAGTACATACAACATCAAATGTCCACATATACATGTATAAAATGTTTGTCTCAAAAATATATAGATCATCGATATGAAATTGGCCATCAAGGGAACAAGTCATCATAAATCCTTCATCAGAGGTTATACATCAAAGTGGTACATCATATACATCAGTCAAAAATAATAAATCCTTCATAAGAGGCATATATCAAAAGGTACATACAAATCTATAAATGCATATGAGAGTCATGTCTGACTCGAACCCTCATCAGGACTACGTGGCCTGCAATCTTGGGGGAAGACCCATAATCTTGTGCACCATGCTAGCCTATGTCAGCTACCCTCGCACAGCTACTCAACTGATCTACCATATGTTAATGGCCTTTGTGACCTCCTTGATCTGCTCAGATGCTGGCTATAGGTCGGTGCTCGCTGACCCTCTGAAACGGCCTCATAATACAAAGAGTGGTAGTAGGAGGCTCTACCCTTAGCTGTCACTAAATTTGTGTGTGTGAATGGTGTCACTATAGCCCCATCTGTGCATATAAGGGATGCTACCTTCGAGGATAGCATACAAACCTCATTCTGATCCACTACTCACTCATCTCAGAGCTGATCCCTCTCTGAAGTCAACTATTGCACATGTGCCTAGGAATGCTATAATAAAGCCATAATCTGAGCCATCTGTGAGGCAATATTTCCTACCTGCTGAAACCAAGAAGTACCATGTCTCCTCCCTGGTATGGTTTAAGCTCTAAATTGGGTCCCACTATCCATTGTAAGAAACTATGTATCTGGGCCTAGTCTTGGTCCCTCTCTGCCGCTACCTAAAGTTGGACTGCTACGTACTCAATTGAAGCTACTACTATAAAGTAGCTAGTTATCCCCCAATCATCTATATAACATCTCATCCTCCTCTTAATGGACTGTCATGAGGGCTATGTCTTAGACCATGTGGTTTGGGTTGTACTTTTTGTATCACTAGGACCTGCCTCTATCTCTATAACCCTAGGTCTAGGACCCTACACTGGACCTTGTCTGCCATCTCCACCATCATGCCTCTGTCCATCAAATAGATCCTCATCATCATCACCTCCCTCGTCACAACCCTCTACATCATCACCTTCATAACTGTTGTAGGGAATCTCTGGTTGTGGTCTCACACCTACAACCCATACACCATCTGGTATGGTCAATCAACAAGGCAACATTATGGCATACCAATTACCAGGTAATCCTGTGTGGTCCCAGGGTCCCTTATTTTTCATAATGGGGCCTAAGCCTATGGTACCATTTATGTCAAAGGTCTAGCCCTTGGCTCTAGCTATCTAAATGCGAGGGGCCCAGGGTTTGCCTCTCTAGCATCATGAATAATGCATACCACATATCAGGATGATGGAACATCTTGAATGACACCAAACTGTCTTCTGGCATGGGTCAACCCTATAATAATTATGTAATATAGTTGTGATTTACCTATAAGAAAGTGCTCTACCATGTAAATGTTGAGATCTACCCCACCCTCCGGCCACTGTATATTCCTGTAGGCCCTTCAGATGATGTTTCTCTTGTTATAGATCGTCAAATTCTCGATCGGTAATAATATATATCACCTAGGTGACCTCAGATATTGTCCCCAATAGGAGACCCAGCCCATGACTGTCAGGCTCCTCTAGGAGCTCATGCATGCAGTAGTATGCTAATAAGTTGACCAATGGCTATGTGGGTCCCACGACCAAACCTGTAATAATGAAGTAGGTCCACACCATCTTCTGACAGTGGTATGTGATCAAATGAAGGTCCTAGTATAGATTGTGTCAGTATGCACTAGCCCTAGCTAGTATCTCTCGACCATTGAATAGGACCATGAATAATGATAATCACTCCCCATATGGAAATTAATTCCATGTCTTACTCAATAAGTAAAAATCCATTGATAAGAGCCATCAGATATAAGGGTCCCCGGTGCATGGTAGTGATCTGATAATGCAATGGTGTAAGTAAACTATCATACCCTAATGGGGTATGTCATCCCCACAGAATACATCACTAATCAGCCACTGTGATTTGTATAAATTCCATTGGTGTACTCAATCAGGGAACCAACAATGGGGACACACAGAAACGTGCACCAGAACATCCTCCAAAGTAACAGTCATCTCCCCTGTAGGGGAGCCAGAAAGAACCGGATCTTGTTGTGCCATCACTCTCTCAATGCTATCAAATAGGCCATGATCCAATGTGAATAGATGGCATCTGGGCCACGTGTCCTAGTCCAACAACCTCTAATAATATCCTCCATGTGAGTGATGATATTTCCATCGACGTAGGCTTACCTCTATCTCGGTAATATGACTATGCCACTCTCTAGCTCGTAGCAACGTCGACAATCATCTCTACAAAACGCAAACATGTGTTAGGCACTAACATTTCCTTCTATTTTCTACCATATACTAATTTTCACTTTCTTGTATAAATCACTTTTCTAATTTTTTTACTTCTTCCTATCTTTTTCTTCTACATGTCAGGAAATTCTTCCCTCTTTGGTGCCAACACGCCCATTTGGACATGTGTGTGCCTCATTCGATGTATGCACACATAGTACGTATGCATGTCTTTCTTTTGTGCCTGCATGCACGCATCTTCATGTATGCACATCCCCTCCTAACCATTTCATCCCTGTACGTGTGTGCACGCATACCCCATGGGTGCATGCATGCCACCATTTTTGTGGTTGCACATAGGCGCATGTGTATTTCCTTCCTATAGGAACTTGTACACACGTTTTTGGTGCCTATGTGTATGCACTAGATAAAACATGGTATATGTTTGCATCCACATGCACACACTATTGTGGTGCCCTGTCGCGCCCCCAAGGACACTTGTGTCCCCCGAGGGTATGCACGTGCACCTTTCCTAGGGCTAAGAAAACATTTAAGGAAAGTAATAAATACATGAAATTACAAGAACAAAAGCTAAGCTACTCACTCAAGAAGGCATCATCTGCAGTGAAAGTTGGGCATACTCCCAGACTCGGTCGTTGACATGTCTCCTATGGGATCGTGCTCTCACCATCATCTTCATCACTCTTAAAGGTCTCGTGGTAATTTTTGGTAGGGGCTCGTAACAAACGAACTGATCATAATGATTTAGCCCCCTCTCGCGTAGGGTATATCTAGCCATTTTTACTCATCGTGATGCCCTAGGGAGCATGTTTTTAACACCATTCTCATTCTAACCCTTCTTCTGATCATTGTGAATAATTATTTTTATTAAATAATAATTTTGTTTAATTTTTTGCTATGCTGAGGAATTATTTTCTACCTAACACTCGCTTCTATTCTCACTAGGAAAATTTTATTGCTTATAGGAGATATCACTTCTTCTACACACTCCAACAAATAATTATTTTTATTAAATAATTATTTTTATTAATTTTTTGCTACCCTCAGGTAGTACCTGCCACCTAGCGCTTCTTTCTTCTCCATGGGGACATTTCTCTTCCCTCCTAGGAGGCTCTTTCTAATTCTTCCAGAATTCTTCTATATTCAAAATCTTAAAAACTAATAAATCCAAACATCAATAAAAATCTAAAATAATCTGTCATAAAATCTAAATTAAAATAAACAAAAATCAGTTAAAAATCCTGAAAAATTGTAAAAAAAATTTAAAAAAATTGCAAAAAAAGGTAAACATATCCACAACGGCTGAAACCCGTGTCTTGTGCATGGTACGTCTCCCATATATTATTGGAATATTCATGTGTTTTTTAAACTAAACGACTCATGAGATAATCAGATTTACAACTACCTACAAAGCTAGCATGCTTGCTTCGTCGATATTTTGGGAGTACATTCAGTTACCTGATAATTTTTTGTTACACACAACGCTTTATCATTAGATCGATGCATCCTCCATCAGTTTACCTTGTATATATTTTTTTTGGGGAAACATTTGGGATTTTCATTTTGATAACAAATACACTTTTTCAACAGTCTTGACCATTGTTGGTTTAAGTATGTGTGTTTGTACTTGTTTCCTTGTTACATGAGCTTATTTATTTCTCATCCTGCATTACATTTGGTTTGTTGCATTGGGTTGGTTTTCACCAAGGAAAATTAGATTCCTATTATGGATTTTCATGTCGTCTTAGGTATTTTCATATGATTATATCTTTAATAAGGACCGATGACGTAGATCTCTGGCTATGTGATGACAATACGGTTTTTCCAATGCAATGGGTGAAGGCTAGTTCTTCTCTCCCTTTCTTCATATTTATTCTATTTCATTCTCCTCTTGACACAATTCTTCCATTTTGTTTAGGGCATCCAGGGAAAATTTTAGTGGCGAATATTCGTAATATGGCGAATATTCCATTTTTGAAAATTTTGAAAAGGCAAATTTTTTGGCATGGGGTCAGTGACCTGTTCGCCTAAAAATTACACTTTAATTTTTTTTAGGGGTCGGCTTCGCCTACCCTTGAAAAATATCCCCTATGTAAACCTAGATTACTCGCCAGGTAGAACACTTCTACTTCACATTTTTCAATAATATGATATATCCTGTATTATAGACGCGCGACAAGGGGGTAATGTTATTGACGCGCGACAAGGAGGGTGTGTAGATAAGGAGATACTACAGATATTGACGCATAGTAGATGCATGAAAAAGAGTTTGTTGACGAGCGACATGGAGATTTTTTCGATGAGCAAGAAAAGGGCAGAGGCTATAGATGTGTGACTAGCATCCTCAGTGACACGCGACAGCACCCTCAGTGACGCGCGACAGCGCCCTCAGTGACGCGTGACATCCCCCTCAGTGACGCGCGACATCCCCCTCAGTGACGCGCGACATCCCCCTCAGTGACGCACGACATCACCCTCAGTGACGCGCGACATCCCCCTCAGTGATGCGCGACATCCCCCTCAGTGACGCGCGACATCCCCCTCAGTGACGCGCGACATCACCCTCAGTGATGCACGACATCACCCTCAGTGACGCGCGACATCCCCCTCAGTGACGCGCGACAAACACCCTCTGTGACGCGCGTCAGCATCCTCAGTGACAAAGAGTTTGTTGATGAGCGACACCGAGATTTTTCAATGAGAAAGCAGAGGTCGGAGGCTGCAGACGCGCGACGAGAGATTTTGCTGTCGCGCGTTAAAAAAAATGCATTGACGCGCGTCAACAGACCTCAGTGATGCGCGTCAACAACAACCGTAATGACGTGTGTCACTGAGGTCTGTTGACGCGCGTCAATGCATTTTTTTGATGTGCGACAGCAAAATCTACTCCTGTCACGCATCTGCAGCCCTTCTATCGCAACACTTGACAATCAGGCGAAATTTTTTCATACAAACCCCCCAAAAAAATTCGCCTTCCTGCGAAACCCGGTTCCGAGGATATTCACCAAGTATTCTCCACCTTCGATTTCCAAGAGGGTCTCTTAAAATGAACCCTGGGGCATCCTGCCCCTACCCATTCTTTCTCCTCCACTTGGGGCATCCTGTCCCTCATTTTCTTTCCATTTCTCTCATATATTTGCGATTATCGATCGCCTTCCTCTCATCGCCCCATTGAACACTCAAGGCGGAATCTCTCACTTCTACTAATTTTTCTTCTACCCCTTTACAATTTTTACCTATCTACTATCTTTGAAGTGACATCACTTATGCCACCCCAAAGAGGGGAAAATGTAGACACCTATAATTTATCCCAAGCAATTTAAATGCTTAAATTGCACTCATTATAATCTTCCTCACAATTTAACGAAAAATCGTCAAATGTCATTCATTCTATCTTCTATCAAGGTCAATTAACTACATTACGCTAGTTAACTGGACTCCTTTATCTAGGAAAAAACATGACTAATTAATGACCTTCCATTAATTAAACCCCATTCTATCTAGATTAATTAATTAATTCTAATTAATTATGTGTCCTCCTCTATTAGATAAATAAACCATAATTTATCTAATTAAATCCTTCCTATCCCCTAAATCATATTAATTCTCTTCTAAGCTAGCCTAATAGGCCCACCTCACTTATTAATTTATCATCTTTGATTAATGATGTGCAACCCTAATTCACATGGGTCACTAAAGAACAAATTAAAATCTCCTAATTTTTGACACAACCCTCCATAATCCCTCCTCATCCATAACTAACCCAACCTCTCTGTTATCCCAAATGTAAAGGGATGCAAAGCTTCTTTTATCCATTAGCCTCTATAAGGATCCCTCCTTCTACCTTTCTAATTACACCGAAATGAGCACTAGAGCCTATAATATAGCCATTTTATTATCCTAGAGAATTATTCATTAGAGTGGAGCTAAGCATCATCCATTTTCATTCAATCATCCAAGATATTTTATGAAGATCAATGGAGATAATCAAGAAATGCCTTGTTGTCGTGACTTGCTAAACCTCCATCCTTAATCATCTTAGAATCAAGCAACAACTATCAACCCTTTGATAGCTAAAAGAATCTACCTAGGTCCATTTCATTGATTTAGATTTATAATGAACATATCATTAAATGTTAGCATGTTAGCTCGAGGTTTTATTTTCAAGGTTTTAATGCATAGTGTTGATGTTTATTACTTGTTTATCTCTTATCATGATGGTATATTGATCTAGTTATCATTATATTGAAGCTATTAGGTGTTAGCTTTGATTTCCTTTGTATTGTTAACTAATTCATGTACACACAAATCTATAAATGCATAAGAGTCACGTCTGACTCAAACCCTCATCAGAACTACTTGTCCTGCGAGCTGGGGGAGGACCCATACCATGTGCACCACACTGACTTGTTGGTTTCCCCCCTACTTCTCAACTAATCTACCAGATGCTAATGGCCTTTTTGACCTCGCTGATATGCTCAGCTACTGGCTATATCTCAGTGTCCACTGACCCTCTGGAATGGCCTCATAATACAAAAAGTAGTAATAGGAGGCTCTACCCTTAGTTGTCACTAAATCCTTGTGTGTGCGTGATGTCACCGCAGCCCCATTTTTATGTTAGAAGGATGCTACCTCTGAGGATATCCTAGCAACCTCAACCTGACCCACTACTCACTTAGCTTAGAGTTGATCCCTCTCTGCATAGTCAAGTGTTACACCTTGTGCCTAGGACTATTATAATAAACCCATAATTTAATCCATCTATGAGGTAATACTATCCTACCAACTCAAACCACAGTTGCACCATCTCCTTCCTGACTAGCCTGAGCTCTTGGCCTAGTCCTGCTCCACTATAAGAACCTATCATCTGGGCCTAGGTCCTAGTCCCTCTCTACTGACTACCCAAAGTTGGACCATTGTGACCTGCTTGAAGCTACTACTACAAGGAAGTTAGATTTCCCATTGTCATCTCCACACTCTCCTCCTCTCATAGGGACTGTGAGGAGGACTATTCCATAGAACCCTGTAGTTTGGGTGGTACGTTTTGTATTGTTGGGACATGCCTATCTCTATAGAATCGATCTAAGACCCTGTAATGGACCTTTTTTGTCATCTCCCCCATTATGCTTTTGTCCATCAAATGGATCATCGTCATCATCACCTCCCCTACCACCACCCTCTACATCATCACCCTCATCACTGTTGTAGGGAATATTTGGTGGTGATCTCACACCTACAACCCATGCACCATCTTCTATGGTCAATCATTAGGGAAAAATTGTGGCATACCAAGCCAGGTAATCTTGTGTTGTCTTAGGGTCCCTGATCTGTCGTGTTGGGGCCCAAACCTATTATACCATTTGCTCAAAGTTGGCCCTGGCTCTAGCTATCTAAATATGGGGGCCCATGGTCCACCTCTCAGCATCACAACGAGCATACCACATATCAAGCTGAGGAACACCTTGAGTGATACCCAACTGTCATTAGCATTGGTCAACCCTATAAAACTCTGTTATATAACTACATATACCTAGGATAAAGTGTTCTACCATGCAAATGTTGAGCTCTACCCCATCCTCTGACCACTGTATATGCCTGTAGGACCTCCAGATAATGTCTCTATTCTGTAGCTCATCAAAATCTCGATGATAATAATATGTACCACCCAGGTGCCCTTGTATATCATCCCCAACGGGAGCCCATCCCATGACTGTAGGCTCCTCTAGAGCTCACATACGTATTACACTAATAATATGACCAATAGTTATGTGTTCCCATGACCAAATATGTAATAATGAAGTAGGTCCCACCCTCTTCTAATGGTGGTATGTGATCAAATGAAGGTACCAATATAGATGTTCCAGTATGCACTGGCCCCAGCAGTATCTCTCACCACTGTATAGACTGTGAATAATGGAAATCAGACCCAATGGAAATGAATTCCCTGTCTTATCAGTGAGTAAAAACCCACTGATAATAGCCATCATATATAAGGATCCTCGGTGAATGGTGTGGTCTAATAGACAATGATGTAAATAAGCTGTCATACCCTGATGGGGTATGTCACCCCTACAAAAGACATCACTGATCACCTTTGTAATTTTTCCAAATTCATCGATATACTCAATCAAGGAGCCAACAATGGGGACACGCAGAATGCATCGTACATCCTCCAAGGTAACACTAATCTCCCCTGTGGGTAGCCAGAAGCACTGGCTCTTGTTGTGCCATCGCTCTATCAATGTTGTCAGAATGTTGTGATCTAATTTAATAGAGAGCATCTGAGCCACATGACCTAAACCAACCACCTCCAACAGTACCTCCATGTCATGATGATCCTATCGGGGTACGCTCACCTCTATCTCGAAAATATGACTATGCCATTCTCTAGTCTGTAACGCCTGCAAACGTGCACAACACAAAAAAGTGTTAGGCACAAACATTTCCTCATTTTCTACCATATACAAATTTTTCATTTTCCTTTATAAATCACTCCTCTCAATTTTTTAATTCTTCATATCTTTTAATTTTTCTTCTACGTTGGAACATTTTTCCTTTTTGGTGCCAGCAAGCCCATTTGGGCGTGTGCGCACCCTATTCGGTGTATGCATGTATAGTATGTATGCACACATTTTCTAGTTCTTACGCACACATCTTCATGTATGTGTGCCCCCTCCTAGCTAATTCAACCCATGTGTGTGTGTGCATGCTTCAGTGTGCCTGCGCGGAAAATTAGGTACGTGCGCATAGGCATATTTATCTAACCCCCTATTGGTGCTTACGTGCACTTTTTGGTGCCTATGCATACGCGTTCGTGAGATATGATATGTGTGTGTGCTCACACACACTTTTTTGGTTCCTGTGCGCCCTAGAGGATGCCTTCACTGCTGAGGGTGTGCACGTGCACCTTTCCAAGGGCTAAAAACATTCAATAAAGTAATAAATGCATGAAAGTACAAAAGGTTAATCTACTCATGAAGGGGTCATATTCTACATGATGGATGTACTCCCAAACTCGGTCAATGTGTCTCCTATGGGATCGTGTTCTCACCATCACCTTCATCACTCTTAGAGGACTCGCGGTAACTTTCGGCAGAGGTTCGTGATAAATGACGTGATCGTAATGATTTACCCCCCCTCGTTTGGGGTATATTTATCCATTTTCATTGACTGGGATTCCCTAGGAGTGTGTTTTGACCCCCATTCTCATTCTAACCCTTCTTCTGCTCACTGTGAATAATTATTTTTATTAAATAATTATTTTATTTAATTTTTCGTCGTGTTGAAGCATTATTTTCCACTTAGCACTTGCTTCTTCTCGCTAGGACAATTTTATTACTTCTAGGCGATATCACTTCTTCTACACACTCCAAAAAATAATTATTTTATCAATTTTTCCCTACGCTGCAGCAGTACCTACCATCTAGTGATTCTTTCTTCTCCATGGGACATTTCTTTCACTCCTAGGAGACTCTTTCTGATTCTTCTGAATTCTTCTATATTCAAAATCTCAAAATCTAAAAAATGCAAAAATCAATAAAAATTAAAATAATTTGTCAAAACTCTAAAAATTAAAAAAAAATCAATTTTAAATCCTAAAAAATTCAAAAAAAAATCAAAAAAATGCAAAAATAGGTAAATAGCCCAAAATGGTTGAAACTCAAGTCTTTTGCATGGTGCTTCCCCTATATATTTTTGGGATCTTCACATGTTCGTAAACCACACGACTCATGGATCATCAGTTTTACAACCATTTACAAAGCTAGTATGCTTGCATCATTAGTATTATGGGGCACATTCAGTTGTCTGATACTATTTCGTTGCACACAACACTTTATCATTGGACCGTTGCATCCTCTGTCACTTTCCCTCACATATATTTTTGTTGGGGGCATCATTTTTGTCCCTTGGTTTCAATCACAAACATTTGGGATTTTCATCTTGATAAAAAATACATTTGTGTAACAGTTTTGACCATTGTTGGTTTAAGTATGTGTGTTTGTACTTGTTTCCCTATTACATGAGCTTGTTTACTTCTCGTCCTGCATTACATTTGGTGTGTTGCATTGGGATGGTTTTCAGCAAGTGGCAATAGCTTTGTATTATGGATTTTCATGTCATCTTACGCATTGTCATATGTTTATATCTTTAATAAGAATCGATGACGTAGATATTTGGCTATGTGATGACAATACAATTGTTCCAATGCAATGAGTGAAGGCTAGTTCTTCACTCCCTTTCTTCATATTTCTTCTATATCATTCTCCTCTTGACACCATTCTTTCTTTTTTTTTGGGGCATCCTACCCCTACCCATTCTTCTCCTCCACTTGGGGCATCTTGTCCCTCATTTTCTTTCCATTTCTCTCATCTTTTTTGATCGTTGATCACCTTCCTTCATCACCCCATCAACACTTGAGGGGGCATCTCTCACTTCTACTAATTTTTCTTCTACCCCTTCAAAAAATTTACTTGTCCACTATCTTTGACCTAGAATCACTTAAGCCACCCCAAAGTAATCTAGCCCAAGCAATTTAAATACTTAAATTGCACTAATTATACTCTTCCTAGCAATTTGATGACAAATCGTTAAATGACATTCATTTTATCTTCTGTCATCGTCAATTAACTACTTTATGCTAGTTAATTGGCTCATCTATCAATGAAAAACAATGATTAATGACCTCATGTTAATTAAACCCCGTTCTATCTAGATTAATTAATTAATTCTAATTAATTAAGTTTCCTCCTCTATTAGATAAATAAACTTTCATTTATCTACTTTTATCCTTACTATCTCCTAAATGATGCTAATTATCTTTTAAGCTAGCCTAATAGGCTCATCTCCTTATTAATTAATCACCTTTGATTAATTATATGCACCCCTAATTCCCATGGGTCACTAAAGGACAAATTAAACTCTCCTAAGGTTGACTCAACCCTCCCTAAACCTTCCTTATCCACAACTAACCCAACCTATCTATTATCCCACATGTAAAGGGATGTAGAGATTCTTTTATCCATTGGGTTATATAAGGAGCCCTCCTCCTACCTTTCTACTTATACCTAAATGAGCATAGAGCCTATATTATATCCATTTCATCATCCTAGGGCATTCTTCCTTAGAGTGGAGCTAGGCATCCTCCATTTGCATTCAATCATCCAAGTTATTTTGTGAAGATCAATGGAGTTAATCAAGAAAGGCCTTATTTCCATGACTTGATAAACCTCCATCCTCAATCCTCTTGGATCAAGAAACAACTATCAACCCTTTGATAGTTAAAGGATCTACCTAGGTCCATTTCATTGATTTAGCTTTCTAAAGAGTAGAGAAATAAATGTTAGCATGTTATCATGAGGTTTTATTTTCAATGTTTTAATACATAGTGTTGATGTTTATTACTTGTTTAACTCTTATCATGATGGTATATTGATCTAGTTAGCATTGTATTGAATCTATTAAGTGTTAGCTTTGATTTCTTTTGTATTGTTAACTAATTCATGTACACATGCACTTTCCTCTTAAAATCTCCATTTTCTTCAGCAAAGCATCCAATTTAGCTAGACAATAGAAAATATGGAATATTTCAGTGCCAAAAATAGAGATTCTCAACTAGTAACAAGAAAATCAAAAAACTACTTTCAAATCCTTTGAACTTCATTCGAACATGATCACAAAAACTAATCCAGCAAACTTATAAATGCATTGCAATGTTTAGCCCAAACTGGTGGTCCTAGACTAGAATACACCACAAACTTTGGAAAAACTCTGAGGCATTCAGTTAAGACTCTAAAGAAAATAGAAGATACTTTGGAAAAACTCCAAAGTATAATAATATACTTCAAACAGACACCGAAGAAATACAACAAACTTCTGAACCAATTTTGTTAGACTCTTAAGCTTTTTGGTCAGACTCTGAAGCTTTGTTCTTCAATACTCTTTTAACAATCTACTTTGTTTTCTTCATCTAGATCTTCTACACCTTGGTCTTCTTGTTTCAATCAACCTACATGCCTCTACTTATGCATTCTAAACTATGTTCCCAAGCTTAGAGAGTGGCATCATCCTCTCATGCATGTATGTGCTTGTCTTGCTAAGCTACTATGTTCATACCTTCTAAAGAACATATTTTTCTTCATATTGTCTTCAAATTATCTATCTTTCACATATTTCCAATAAACCTTCGCACATGATTTACTTATCTTTTGACATCAATGACACTTCACAATAATCTCCATATCACTCTCTAGTATCAACAAGGCATAATCTCCATTGTGTCATCAATGGTCACAACTTGTCAACAAGCTCTCCATGACACCAATCCTGCACAACACTACCTTGAAATCAATGACAACTTTCCAACAATCTCCCCCTTTTTCATTGATGGAAAACATACTAAAAATTGAAAGCACTTCAAAATGATACTTACCTTGCATTTGCTCATTCTCCCCTATGGTACATACATGTGGCATCAGCTCATTCTCCCCATTTTTACATGAATAACGAATGGTATTCAACACAACAAGGCCTTTCACAAACTACCATCAAATAAAAATCTGATTGACTGATACTAATAACAACCAAAACTCACCTTAGGATCTACACATCATGGAGCAATAACAAACCAATTGTAGGAAATAAAAAATGCTCCCATTGAGTTTATCATTCTCCTCCTTTGGCACACCAATAACTCACCTTGCATGGAAGAAATGGTTGGAAAAATCAACCAAACATGGAGGATCAAACAAGCTTTGACAAGCTTCCCCTTTTTCAATGCATACCTTCTTTAAATGAACTCAAAACTACTTACTGTCATAACTACTCTGACTGATACCAATGCCACTTCTCATCACATGAAAAACTCAACTCATTACTATCTCATTTACCATGTTCTTTAAACCAATACCAATAATGCTTCTTCAATACTTGACAGGCCAAACTACCACAGCTACTAATTGATTAGATATAAGAAACAACTTTTGATTACCTTTCATGCACCAATCAATACTTCCAGTTCATTCAACACTCTTCAATATGTATTCATGATTCTTCTTATCTTATTTGATGAACTAACCTACTCCTAGAGCTAATGAAATTCTCGCTTAGCTCCCCCTAGCTTCTTATCTTCTTCAATGTCTGTTATATTGATGCCAAAATAGATAATGCAAATTTTACTCATGTGCTAGCTAAGACAGACCTTCTCAACATAGAATTAGGACCTCCATTGTATTCATAGACGTGAAAATTCATACCTTAAATCCATTTTCATTAACCATCATGCAAGTAAAAGAAACATCTCTTCCATGTTCCCCTTCAAGTCACCAAATGACATCTTTTTTGTAACATATACTATCAACAAGGTCTCCAAGCTAGAGTAAGAGTTCTTCATACTCTACTTAAGTTTAAAAATAATGAACCTTTGTTAAGTCCTACCTGATTTCATGACTTCACTGTGCATACATACCAGGTTAGTCTTCTTCAAACTTACTAACACCTCAAGAATCAATCAATGCAAAATGGTTTCTCATGGTATCATTGTGCATACTCAGATTTTGGTAATTATGACATGGTGTTATGCCTTAAACTACCTAATCATCTACTCAAAATCACTTCAATGGATCCATTATGGTATTTAATTCAACACAAATCTATAGGCTCAATAGTACAAAAACATATTGTTCTTTGCAAACCAATTTCTTGCTTTTCAAGATCACAAACCTAAATTAGGTCCAAAACACAACTATAAGCATTGTTATGCACATTGTACTTCTTTAATCTATCTAACTATCTTCAAGCCTACATAATCCTTCTTGAAACTCTTTTCAATGCAACATACCTCCATGAGTTTGAATGTTCTAATCAAGTCATCATATAGATGATTGAAACACATAACTTTATTTATCCTGTATAGTTGCCTTCTTGAAACTCATGAACAAATCCCTATACACAACCCGCTCCTTAATTATCTTGAGTCTCCACAAACCTTTAACACACCTTCATTGCTTATAATGTATGATGAATGCCTCTATGAATCCTAATAGAGACACACATGAGTCCTTAGGGCTCTAAAACATCATGAACTTAGGAGATTCCTAGATCTCCATTCCTTTTTCTAACACCTTGCATTCTTGAGTTTGATAGTCTACTTTTAGGATCACCTAGGCTTGATTGGTACTTCAACATTATCCTTTTTCTTGATTAGATATTTCATCTTGATGATTGTATTATCCTTATTTTCCTCAATATGAGTTTTTTTTTTAATTATTGGTAAATAGTTTTTTTGAAAGGGACTATACCCTTGTATACAAAAAGGGGCCTAGAAGCTAGAATAGGAGTGAAAAACATTATAAGAAGGATCAAGATCTAGATAAGACATAAAAATCCAGTGTAACCAAAGAGCAGTTACCCCAAAACAACTAACCAGTTCAAACACTGCAGAAGAGAAGCCAAAAAATAGCAACAAAACAGCAAAAAACATGACAGAAGTCAGCAAGAACAGCACAGATCCACAATTACTTCTTGGCGGCTTTGGCAATTCTAGATTTGATAGTCTGCTAGGAGGTGAACATAGCCAATGTTGTCATGTGAGTAGGGTTAGTAGTATCCAGCTATTGAATGGTTTGTTTTCTTTCTTTTTCCGTGCCCCAAAGAGTAGCTGGTATGCCACTGAGATTAGAGACCAGCGGACATGTTGCTCAATAAACTTTTCAATTGCACTAAATATAACCATATTATGATCATGGCAAGTCTTGATTTTTCCAATTCGGTTGTCCAGGGAGTAAATTTTTTTGTAGATATCTTCAACCTTATTGTTGTCAATATCAGCCTCCTCCTTCATTCTCTTACCTTTTTGCTTAGACAAGTTTTTTACTTCTTCTTTCAGGAGCAACATGTCAGTTTCTAAAGCTTCTAGCCTTTTAGTGGAGCTCTCAGCATGTGTCTCCTGAGAACCCATGCTGCTAATGTGTAGGAGATTATGAGCAACCTCCAAATCTTGAGGCACGTTCCCTGAAACAGGGGTATCCAGGTTCAGCCTTTTAGAAGATCTAATTATAGGTCTGTTTGAGGTGGAGGCGAAAGGGGTGGGAGTAGAGGTGGGAGTGATGATAGGGGGATCTGAGAAGGAATTCAAAGGGGTAGCAGCCGCGGTGATGGGGATAGAAGGAATGGTATCAGCAGCGGTGGTGGGAAAAGATGGAACAGAGATGGGGGGAGGTTGGAATGTCGAGAAGCTTAAGAAGACATAGTTTATGCAACAAGAAAATGAAACCTTGATGCAAAGGGACCACACGAGCATGTTAAAGAATTCCAAGATGGAGCACTCAAGAGAATTAAGAAAATAATGAGGGAAACATACCGTGTAATTTATGCGGAAGTGATTGAGGAACACAAGATGCTTTAAGGGCACTGTGACAAATCTCCCCTCTAAAGAAATGTATCTCACCATCATACGGGTGACCTCGTCAAAAGCTGCAGGGATAGAACTAACTTGTAGACCCGCCATGACAAAAACTAGTTTCTCATTGCCCTCCACAAATTTCCTCTCCTCAGCCAGCCTGTCAATCCTTTTATTGAAAAATCAGTACCCATCCATTCCAAGGCCAGTAGCTTCAGCAATTAACTCTTCATTGATAAAAATTTTTTGTCCTCCATATTCAACTTTGCGGTCTTTCTAGTCCTTCATAAATTACACGGAGATGCTTTGGTCATGACCCTGTATCTTCTCAATGAAATTAGTGATGCCTCCTTGGTTGAGGAGATTCCAAAGTTCTTCATTATTTTTCCACTCTGAGTCCGCGTTGGGCTCGATCTGACAAGGGGCTCCTCCCATTTTCACTGGGCTTAAGTGATTGATAGTGTAAGCTTCAAAATCCCTATGAGTAATTCAACAGTAGCCACAGTTCCCAACCCGCCTTTCTCTATTTTTTCTCGCGCTATGGTAATGATGAATAGTGTATCCATTGTTGTCATAGCACTTCCCACGAATGTTTGCTTTATTGTTGCTCTGTACCTGTGAGATCCCACATGCGCGAGCATCATTCCCCTTTGAAATCCACTCCAGATCATCATCAGCCTTACCATGGACTTGAAAATTTGTAAAAAATTGTTTGATAGCTATTATAGGCATAATATTTCCCACATGTGTGGCTTTAATTTTTAGATAAATCCACTTTAAATCATCATTATACTTTATATAACCTTGATTTCCCATCAATATTTGTTTAAGCATTATTTTAAACTTATCCACGCGTGTGAAATTCTTATTCATAAAGACCCATTCCAAATGCTCATTAATCTTATCCCAAATTTGTATGCCCATAAGTACCCGCTTGTATGTCGTTTTGAATCTACTCAGGAATGTGATCACTATTATCCCAAATAATGTGATTAACATTTATGCCATAGTTAGCCAATGCATCTGCCACCTTGTTACCCTCCCGGTAAGTATGCTTGATCTGGATATTATTGAAGGTTTGGCAAATACTTATGGACTCCAAGATGAAGTCTTTGATGTTCTAACTTGGGGGCGAACACTGATTAAGATGATTGATTATATTGAGCGAGTCTCCTTCCAGAATGAGATTTTGGATATTATGAGTCTGAGCAATTCTAAGGCCCCATAAAGCAGATAATGCTTTAGCAAAATGATTAGTTTGAATTCCCATTTTACCGGCATAAGCAACCACCAAACTACCTTTATGATCCCTGATCACTCCTCCCCCCACTGCAATTCCAGGGTTACCCTTAGAGGCCCCATCAAATTTCAACTTATACCAGTTAAGATCAGGAGGATGCCAGTGTATCAAAGATCTATCAATATTATTACCTGAATTATTTCAGATATTATCAGCTCCAATCTGCCATTGGGACAATATATTCTCTTCATTTTCTGGATAACTCTTGTTCTTGGGGGGTTTAAATATAGTAATATTCTCTTTAATAGCATGTACTCTTTAATAGCAATATTCTATTTTCCTCAATTTGAGTTGATAGCATGTACTCTTGGTGTTCTTCAACCTTTGAATTATTTTTTCCATGGAAAATAGTCCACTTGGACATATAGACAAATTAGGACTAGGCTTGAATTTTTCCTTTGAATTATCCACAGGATCTTCATGATCTAATTTCAAGACTGTCTTGATTGTCTTAGGTTCCACCTTGACTTCATTCACATGATCTAACTTCTTGAAAAGCTTGGTTATACTTGGTTCTTCCTTCTTATATACAGGGTCAACCTTCTTGGCATAGATCTCCTTGTCTTGACTATTCTTTCTCAACTTGAAATATCTTGAAATATGTCTTATGTTATGAAAATCAAAGCAAAAAATGTCATTCTTACCTTTAGGAGATTCAACATTCTTTCTTTGTCTAGATAGTTCATGACAAAAAAACCTAGTAATATGACCTCTTTCATGACAATTGTAGAAAATAACATCACTCTTGCCTTTTGACTGATATGAACAGACTTTCCTTCTACAGTCCATAACCCTATGACCATATTAATTACATTAATAGTAATATCCTTTGAATTAATGATGCAGACTAGAATTCACCATATAACACCCTAGACGTTCTGGCACATCACTCAGCCTAGAATGAGCACTCACCTGAAGCGTGCAAAGGTACCAGGTCCCTCTTTAGGGTTGTTTTAGCAGGAGGTTAGCATGACGGAGATTTTACATATATAGTTCTATAACTAGCACATCACTCTTACAGAGCATACCAGATCTATGTCCAAGGAAAAATAGAACTAAGTATTAACCATGATGAGATCAAAAGCATGCTAGATTCAAATACTCATAGAACTAATACTTAGATTCAGTCAATATCCTCCATTATATTCAATGCATTAAGTTACAGAAGCTTCATTACAATATCAAAAGTATGCGCGTAGCAGCATAACACTGTATGTCTCGATCTCGTCACCTCTCTACCATGATCTCCTCTATATATCTTATATATATTACATAGCCTAATACATATATATAAGGGTGGGGACTTTCCCTTCACTTCTTATCCTTTCCAATAATAGGTCGCATGCTATTCTTAACCACGTGCCTTTACAAAACTAGCCACACATGCAAGTGCACTAGCAATAGATTACTACTAGCTAACTGGCAGTAGAAAATCTATTTCCATCCTATGTCCATGCAAAGTGCTTTGTATCCAATCCTCCAAAAATATCCAATGTGCAATGCACACGTATCTACCTCGTTTGTGTGCTCTGCGCACCATCTCTAAAGATATACCTTTATGAGTGAAAACGGATAAGTCCCCAAAACTGAACTTTTGTTCCACATGTGTATTCTACCTATCCATTCGCACCTTCTGCGCGAACTTCTTGTGTGCTTTCTCAGTCAAGTGTTCTTTGATCAAAAATTAACTTTCACATTCCCATGAGTACTCATTCCTTCAGAGCCTTCTTTGACATTCTCTTGCTCTATGACCAAATTCACTGCATGAGTAACAGTGACCATTAAAAGAACTAGCATACCTTATAGCATTAGGTTATCAAACTAAATTAGTCTTCTTGGGGTTAAGATTTTTTCTCATCCTGACATCATCCTTGTATCCCTTGGCTTGAACTTCAATACTTTCATTGAAACTAATACATGCTTTGTCATCTTCATGGCTCTTGTTATAATATCCAATGAAACCAAGACCAACTTTATCATCTTGAGCCTTTTGACCACTCAAGATACCCTTTAGAGCCTTAGATCTCTTCTTAGACTTCCTAAGAGTCTACAAATTTCTTGTTTCTTGTTCTAACTCTAACTTCAAATTTTTTCATCTTTATTTCATACCTAATAAAAATTTCCTCTTTATTGTTTAGGGCTTCTACGTCTGACTTAAGCTTGGTACATTCTTCTTCTTTGACCTTGAGGTTAGCTGGTGTGCCTTTAATATGGGATTTCATTTCATTGATGATCTTATCATATTCATTTTCCATGCAACTAATTTGATCCTCATACTCCTTGACCAGGTTATTCAACTTCTTATTCTTCTTTTGTTGACAATTCATCTAATTTAGGGCACTTGTCAATTATGCCTTTAAGTCTTCCTCAATCTCGTCATCTTCTGAACCTTCCATGAAATCATTCAAACACTAATTACCTACTTCCTTAGCCATGAATATAACTTCATTGATGTTTCCTTGACATCTTCATCATCATTTTTATCTTCATTATCACTAACATCAAAACCATTGTCACTACAATCTTCTTTGGTGTATAAATTCTTCTTGTTCTTGTATGATCCTCTTTTGTCATCATATTTATTGGAACTCCTTGTCCTCATCATCATGATCATATTACTCATCATAATTTTCATGATTATCCTTATTCCTATTAGGAAATCTATTTTCAGAATGACCAATCTTACCACATTCAAAACAATTAAAGGGTAGCTTAGCTTTGTACCTACCTAATCCTCTTATTAGCCTTCTTAAAAACATGGCTTCTAGATTTTCATAAAAAATATCTGAATTAGAAATATCTTTGACTTTCTTACCTTGTGCCTTCTTTTCAACCTTGAAAGCAGCATCCTTCTTGGGAGGTCTTCCATCATTAGTTCCCATCTTATAGGCTATCAAGATTCCATGAAACTCATCCATCTATAGGGTGCTCAAATATTTTACTTCTTCTATAGTTCAAACCTTAGGATAAAATTTAGATATCAAGGACCTTCATACCTTTTGAACAAATATTGTTTCCTCCATATTCTCTCCAATTCCTTTGATGATATTGATAACTTAATCAACTCTCAATAGATATGCAGCAATGTTTTCATCTTCTTTCATTCACAGGCTTTCAAATTGTCTTCTATAGGTCTAAAACTTAGCCAACTTGAACTTGGAGTCACCTTCATAGATGGTTTGTAACTTATCCCACATTCCTTTGGTTATATCATGGTGCATAACCTTCACAAACTCAGCTTCTGAAAGACCACATAGAATAGAATTCATTTCTTTGGAATTACTTTCACAAGCCCTCTTTCTTGTTGCATGAGTTAGAGGTGTAGCAGGTATAATACATCCAACTTCCACTAATTTTCAAATGTCAAATCCCAATGAAATCAGATATCTCTTTATCCTAATGCTCTAAAATACATAATTACTCTCATTGAAGAGAGGAACCTTGTTGGTTGTGAAACCTCCTTAGACCTAATTTCTCATCATACATTTTCTTCTTGGATATCCTTCAAGATGTTAAACATTTTATAAAGTACCAAGCTCCGGTACCAATTTTTGGAAGCAAAACCACTGAGAGGGGGCATGAATCAGGACTTAAAAAATTTAATTTAATTTCCTTTACTTGTATGAACCATCAAATCATTAACCATTATATAAGAAATGTCAGTTAACTTAGCAAGCCATCAAAGCAGCATAGCATTCATCCACATGATCACGAAACAAGAGAGAACACATGAACACATCATTTAGGTGGGAAACCTTGAAGGAAATAAAACCCACTGATCATTGTATTAATAGACAACAATCAGGATTTAGTGAAGCACCAAATCCATGAGGATCACCAACCCCTAATTTATCTACACCAACTATACTTTAACAAGCACAAACTTACAAGGTGCAACCAACCCCCTAATTTATAAGGAATCAACCTAACTTTAGCAAGCACAAAATTACAAGGAGGACACCAACCCCTTAGGATTTTAGTGAAGTACCAACTCCATAAGGAAAATCAAGCACCAACTCAGCCACTTAATAATGTTTTCCACCTTATTATTATTTCTCTCTAAGCAAATTATGGATTTTTTTGCTCTTCTTCTCTCTTATGCTCTTTTTTTATTAGTGTGTTCTCTATATTTGATGTATCAATCACATCAACATGATCTCAATCCTCTATCACACACTCTGATCCTCAAACATCAACTACTCTTCATACCCTTGTTCTAGTTCTCATGAAGACTCTTTAAACTTCCTTATTCGCTCACTTTTTCATATTCTTCTTCACCTTCTCATGATCATAGACAAACTTCCTTTCACAACTGGACACCTTTATATTTTCAACATGCATGCATTCGTCATGGTCTTTAGGACCTCATACACCTCTCTCCAGCTCTTCTAGCTCACTCATCTTCTAATTCACATCCTCTCGTGGTTTATAATACCTTATTATGCCCTTACATGCAGTCATTTGCTTGCTATATTTCTCTACACTCACAATATTCTCAAATAAGCCTGTATATACATGTCTTAAGATAAAACGTTAGCTAGGTCAATCACATACACCTAAGACCACTTAGGTTGGCCATATAAAATTTCAAAAAACATAGGATAATCACAGCATAGGCTTCTTCTAAAATTTCATGACCAAATTATGTCATTTCAATCTCCATCTGCTTGAGTTTTCTCTTTCTCTTCTTCTCAGTAGTTTACGCTTTCCTCTTTAGATCTCCATTTTCTTCAGTGAAGCATCTAGGTCGGCCAGACACTAGAAAATAAGGAACATATTAGTGCCAAAAATTGAGATTATCAGCTAGCAACAAGAAAATCACAAATCTACTTTTAAATCCTTTAAATTTCAGCCAAACATGATCACAAAAACTAATCCAGAAAACTCAGAAATGCATTGCAATGGTTAGCCTAAATCACTGGTCCTAGACCAGAATACACCATAGACTTCAAAAAAAATCCAAAGTATTCATTTCAGACTCCAAATCACTATAAAATACTTCAAATATACATCGAAGCAATACAAAATACTTTTAAAGCACTTCGGTTAGACTCTGAAGCTTTCTGGTCAGACTCCAAAGAAAATAGGAAAGACTTCGGACGGACTCCAAAGCTTTATCCTTCAATAATCTTTCAACAATCTACTATGTTTTATTCATATGGCTCTTCTACACCTTTTTCTTCTTGTTTCAACTAACCTACATACCTCTATTCATACATTCTAAACTATGTTTCCAATCTCAAATAGTGTTATACATCCTCTCACGCCTGTGTGTGCTCATCTTTCAAAGCTATTATGCTCATACCTTCTCAAGAACATATTTGTCTTCAAATTATATTTCTCTCACATATTTCTAATCAACCTTCACACATTATGCCCTTCTCTTTTGACATCAATGACACATCACAACAATATCCATATCACTCTCTAACATCAACAAGGTATAATCTCCATTTTTTCATCAATGACCACAACTTGTCAACAAGTTCTCCATAACACCAATCATGCACAACATTACCTTGACATTAATGACAACTTTCCAACAATCTCCCCCTTTTTCATTGATCCAAATCATACTACAAACTAAAATCACTTTAAAATTATACTTACCTTACATTGGTTGCCCTATGACTTGACTTCTCAATTATGCAAGCCCGCCTTTGTGGTAAGATATTTCATGCCTAGTCTTGGGCATCTTAAATTGAAAAACATCTATTTAAAAATGTAAACTTACACAATTTTGTGTGATTTTATGTTTATCCATCCATCTATTCATTCAAATTGGTTGTAGACACATGTATTCGGTACCTTATATTATTCATCCACATCTCTCACATTTTCATTCAAAATATTAAAACCTATCTTATTATCTTAAACTTTGTCCTCATCCCCATTAAATAACATCTTATCCCATAGTAAAAGCTTATTCTACCCATCCTAATTTCATAAAATCTCTCTAACCACCTAAAACTCATCCTAACACATTTCAGCCTTGACCTCTAATCTCTTAACTCCATCAACACATTCTTAACCATCTTCAGTCATTCACATACCCAAATTAACCTATTGTGAAGTGGTTGAAACCACTTCCAAATGGTTTTCCCCACTTTTTTGTGGAGCATCAGTGATTTTAACAAATCGTAGATGATTATATAAGCAACATTAAACCTCCATGAATAGGAACCTCAAATTCTTGCAGCGAAGATCTAGTTCACTGATGACCTGGACGACATCATCACAAACATATTGACATATCCTATACCCCTTTCACATCACTAAACATTTCACAAATCTTGTAAAACTCCTACAACATAATCTCTTCACATTCTGCATCAAAGGTAACCTTTTGTCATTTATTTTTGTATTTATATTACCAATGCATCAGTTTAAAGGTCAAAACAATCTATAAATCATTTGTTTCGCATCTTGTTTCCATTATATTTATAAATCAACCATTTTCTATAGTAATCACTAGAGATTCATCCTAATCACCAACAATTAGCTCAAATCACTAGCAATCCCTATCTTTTTATCACTTTAACCCTATTTCTCACATTTGTAATTAGTATATCAACCTATTTTCTATCTCATCTACATGTTTTCAAGTTATTTTTTTTTTGTAGATGATTTTACTAGGTCAGTCACATCTGATTACCAGCATATACAACCTTGCTATCATCCAACATCCCTTCATCTATGAACAATTCAACATTACACATGAGTTGCATTTTTGTGACATCTCTTTGATGTCAGATGTCGAAGATCAGCTTGAAGTCATACAATAAGAATGAGACATTGTTAAACAGGATTGGTTTGAATAATTTGAGGAGTTCAAGCTTGTCGTAGCCCTTGTTTGGGCTACTTACTACGTAGAGAAGGATATCTCTATCCCTATGGATATTTATTCATCCTTTCATTGTCAATTATCTTGTTATAATTATCACTTCATTGTAAACGGGTTGACACCCTTCAAGGAAGCCCTTTGGTTCTTAGAATCAATCTTTATTGAGAAACTCATCATATCTTTGTCTAATATCTATCTTATTCAAATATCTTTGTGTGCATGTTATCTTATTTTATGGAAGAAGTCAGGCATCCATATTGCATCCATTCATCCCAACATTGTATTGTCAATACAGGTATCGTTAAACCCTGTCGTCATCTAAGTTTTTGGTGTTTTGTCATATAATTAACAAACTGAAATCCACCATAAACATTATGACATGCTTGGTGGGATGTTCAGTCCCTTTTCTTTGATTCAAATTTTATATCTTCTTACTTTCTTTCTTATCAAGTCATTTAACCTTTCATTTTATATCTCTTTAGTATTATTTGTTCAAAAATGCATAAAATAAGTAAAAACTAAAAAAGGGAATAGAAAACATAGGTATGCTTTAATTTTATTTTATTTTCCTTTCAACATTGCATTCTTTTCTAATTAAGCCTCATCAAAATCAACCATTATTTTGGGTATTAAAATGAACCTTCATTCTCACTTGCTCATCTAGCTTAATTAGGGGTTAAATGATTGCATTGAAAATTTCCCCTCACAGACAATCAAACCTCATCGTAAATCAAGCATGTATCTAAACATCTCCTTCCAAGTCTATCTACTTGGATTTCATCACCAAGGGAGAATTTAACTCGGTGTTCTGACTAGGTATAAATAATTAGTGGGTAGTATATCGACTAAGCACCTGACACCCTTATCGTTGCGGGACCATGAAGTGAGGTGGTAGGCCTCAATATCATGCCTCATACCAACACCAACATAGACTTGTGCCTCTCCTAACTTCAGGTATATCAAGGATTCCAGCCTTAACAAGTCTCTTCTCTAGTTCCTTTTCAACCATATTTTTATTTCACACTTTTATAAATTAATCAAGATAATAAAAAATATATTTCTTGACATTGTGTGACTTTCAATTCGTTAACAACCATCTTTCCTTTTTCCTTTATTATTTGTTTTTTTAGTTCATGGTTTTGACTAAACAATAATCATGCCTTCAAAATGTTGTAAACATGACAGACCTGCTTCAACAATCCCTAGAATCAATCTAGTCTCACATTCAAAACCTTTCAAATATGAAAAACTTGTTTCACCAATCCTTAGAATCAATCCAGTCTCATATTCAAACCATCCGAAGAATGATAGATCCATTCCAACAACCCCTCAAATCAACTCAAGAACATCCACATTCTCCCAGCACTCATACTGAAACTTCAAAGGCTCCTTGTTTTGACCCTCCACGGTTCTTCCAGAGTGGTGACCCAGTATTTGTAAAACTCTTAGACTCCAATCCAATTTCCCTTCATAACTACCTCACTA
This sequence comes from Taxus chinensis, assembly GCA_019776745.2. Classification (NCBI taxonomy): domain Eukaryota; kingdom Viridiplantae; phylum Streptophyta; class Pinopsida; order Cupressales; family Taxaceae; genus Taxus; species Taxus chinensis. The sequence continues at coordinate 463,295,493 of CM034156.1, read as the reverse complement.
TAAAAGGCATCCATCTTTTTCGCCCTTATCTAGAATATTGTCCATCTTTCTCCGTCAACACTTGTAACTATTCTAAACTGTACGACCCTGACTATCAACCAGTTATAGAGTTAAATGCTCCCTATCGTACCTCTAGTGACTCGGGAACATTTTTTGCTACCTTATTTTCTCTCATTGCTAGTTTCAAGCTTAACACCATGTCATCATAAATTACAACATTGTTACTGCACCACTCTTGGCTAGTCAAAAAGTACCTATAGTATGACATGCATCTTCATTTAATCCATAGGATGCCAAAAACTCCATAATTAATTCAATTCCCACAATCAGTCATACATTATCTACTCCTCCATGTCCTCTGACAAGTTCTACTAGCATACCCATTTCCACTAGCCCCTTGAGCATCATGCAACCTATCATCTCAAAATAACCCACCTCCATGGTTCAAAACTTATTGATTTCTATTCCTACATCCTTACCACCCATCAACATGAGTCTCATCACCAGTGCTCATCCTCTCTCATAACCTATATCCTCAACGAGTGTTCCACACTATGGATATATTAAGGTTCATCAAACTCCACCATAATCACAACCTTCTATTTACACTCCTATTTCCCATCCATATTAGTATACTCAATCCTCCTTGTAACCCTTGGTCTCCCAATCCACTTACAACATTCTAGGAAACATTCTCATCTCTCAAAATGTGTCATTACCATATCACTTATATCAAAAATCAAACCCTTACACTTATAATCAAGAAAATCCTTCTTCTGCAAACACATAGCCACCTCAAAATGATCCCATGCAAGTGTTACTAAGTAGAATTGTCAGCCTTGAAGTTACCACTATGGGACCTAAAAACACCCTTTAGTACGAATAGATTTGTAATGAACCTATCAACCCATCTGTGTTTTTCAATGTCTATCCTCCACACTGGGAACTCCCAAAATTCCTCAAATTCTACACTAAGGAGGACCCACAACAACATATCAGGGCATTTTTTCGTGTGTGTTATCTTATCGCTCATGACCAAGATCTCATGTTGAGTACATTTCCTATGTCCTTGGCCCTTGACTGGTACAATAGTATTCTGTAACACTGCCTTTTCTCATTCATACAATTGGCATAGTTATTCCCAGAAAACTTCTCTATCAATATCACTCATAAAATATTCATCACATACCTATACTCCATTAAACAATTTGAGTGTAACACCCATGTTATGATTCATCCAAATTAAGGGAATTTTAAAAAAATAAACCCCTTAAGTTCAATTAATGCTTTTAATATTTATCATTATTAATTAACTTGATGCTAAATAATATAGCATTATTAAATTATTCATAATCCATATGATAACATACAATAACCATGTGTAGTTGTAAGGATCTACTAGATCATCTCGATCTCCCTTGAGTCACTCTATACGAGTGTTTATACTATGTATACTTGGTTAAACCTTATATAGGTTATGAGGACCTATGCATATCATTAGTGGCTACCGGAAATATATTTATGTAACTTCTATCCGGTTCTTGACACTTTTGATTTAGGGGATTGGTGAAGATATAAGGTAGTCAACAATTACATTACTTTGGCCAAAGTTTTCAAGCATTACTTTGCAAGCTTAGTTTTGAGACTACACACTAGCCTACAAAACTTATCTCCCATTAACCCACAACCATCTCAATATAGTTATCTAGATTCCTTTTCATTGTTTAAGAAGAGGATTTAGTTTTTAAGAAGAATATTTCATGTCTAAACTCATTTTACTAAACAAAATTATCCTAACAGTGCCGTCTCAGGATCCCTATAAGAAAGATAGTAACCATGTAATGATTTCAATCATTATGTCCTCACTACCCTTCCCATAGTCATCTTAAGTTGGCATGATCAAAATACTAACAAGATGATAAATGGACAATGCACATACACTTATTATATTCTTTAAGTTACCTTTATTAGATTAATTAATTAAGTGTTTCTTTACGACACGCTATAATGTGTTGATACATGATATTGGGTTCTCATTGGAGGGTTATAATAACTCGACGAGTTACTAACTTTATTTAGTTCATCTTATCATATTAATACAACATAGTATTCATCATTAAGTAAAGGTTTACTATTCATATTTCGTATCGATTTCTTTCATTATATTCACTTGTTAAGAATAGTATTTATTCTCTTAAGTGCATTTCTTGTCATGATTAGTCTATTTGATTCCATAAGGTACAATGATAACTTTACTTCATTTTCATCATCTTCTTATCATTATTGTTTGTGTCGTCATTCAATATACTTTAGATTCTGATTTAGATTTGGAAGGAGGAGTAGATGGTTTTGGTTCAGATGTGGTAGTGATGGGAGATTTAGATGAAGGACATGGTCCCAAAATAGATGGATGAGGTCCTAAGATGGATGGTTGGATAGTGGGTTATTTTGATTATTGGGGCTTTGGAGGGGGAATCTCTAATTTCTTGTGTGGATGAGTAAGAGATTTTTGGATGGTGGTAGGTTCTTAGGTGTTTATGGTGAATATTTTCCCTTGGTGGGGATAAAAGTGATTTCAATGGTGGAATATTTTTAGGAATAGGATCATATGGTTTGGATGTGGGTTTTGTCATAGATGTGATGATTGAGGATGGGGATGATTCTTGAGTAGGATCATCAATAGAATTAGAAGTTTTTGTTGATTGTGTGGAATTAGGAAGCGTTGATGTAGGAGTTATCATACTTGTTGAAGGTAGAGATGGGATTGAGATATTACTTGTGGTAGATGATGTAGATATAGGTGAGAATGAGGTGGATATGGGTGTAGTTGTGGATATGGGAGTGGATGGGGAAGTAAATGTTGATGTATATATAGGTGTGGGTGTAGATATTGAAGTAGACATGGGTATAGATGTAGGTATAGTAATAGATGTGGGTGGTGATGTTAAATCCTAACTTAAAGTGTTGATTGTGTGGGAATCAAGAGCTTGAGATGTGAGAATGTTAATTTGGTTATTTGGTATATGATTAGGAAATGGTTATTTGAATACATCCAATGGTTTATTAGGGGGGAATTTGGATTGTCTAATTAGAGGTCCCCGTGATTGATAATTCTCGATGTCAAGACCACAGAATTGATTATGTTTGTAATAATGGTCCTCATGATACCATATTGGTTTGGGACATGAATCATCAATAGGGCGGATGGGAGGAAGTTTGATAAGGCATGCATCCATGAGCTTACCCAAGATAGATTTTTACAATTCTCCAGGGGGAGTATAGTTGGGGTTGGTTGAGGTGTTATTTGTAGAGGTTTGGCATGATATGTGGATGCAGAAGAAGTATTGATGAAAATGGTGTTTTCCGCATTCTTGGGATTTTCGTTATGGGTGAATGATTTTTTGAATTAAGTTATAGGTTTTTTGGAGCAAAGTTTAACATGGCCTTTCTCAAGGACGCATGATTCTAATTTGCAAGCCATTGTAAAATATTCCTCAAGGTTTAGAAGGACTGAATTTGGAGAGTATATGAGATATGTTTGGCACATGATCTAGAGAAGATCTCAATGAGTTTGGTTTGAGGCAAAGAGAAGAATAGTTAATTAATAATGTCACATCACTTAATGAAAATATCAACGATTGATTCATCATCAAATTTTTGCCAGTGATAGTTTTCTTGCTCATTATATTGATGGAGAAGTGTTCTAGGAAAGGTTGTACAATTTGAGTGAAGGAGAAGAGGGAATATTGAGGAATGTCATAATACCATTCTAGAGTGGGCCCGGATAATGACATGGGGAAGGTATGAAGCATAAGATCTTGATCATGGGAAATGAGATAGAATGAGTGCCTAAAGGCATGAAGATGTTGTTGGGGATATTCCTTGTTTTTGAATTTAGAGAACTTAAGAAGCTCCCAATGTAGAGGATATGGCTTGTTGGGTATGGATGGGTTGATGGGCTCAGTACAAATTTTCTTATAAGTGAATGTGTTTTTTGGGCCCAAGGTAGCAGCCTCTAGGTTGGACATTCTACTCAAAAAGGCTTACATGGGATCATTTGATGTGTGAGGATGAGGATTTGATTGATGTGGATTATAAGAGGTAGATAGATTGTGTTGTGGGTAATATTGATATTGTTGGGCATAATTAGGATTTTATGGGGGTGGTTAATAAGGAGGGATATAATTGGAGGCCTGTGATTGGAGGGTTGTGAAATAGGATGTTGTGGAGAGATGTAATTGGATGGTTAAGATTGAGAAGGTTGTTACTGAGTGATGTGGGGATTGGATTAGGTCTATGTTGGGTGAGTTGTGATATACGTATGAGGTGGTTGAGACACTTGAAGGGGTTGATTAGGAAACATATGTCGAAAGATACTTCAGAGTGGAGGTTGATTAGTTTGATTCAACTCCGAAGGTTGGGGTTGTGAGGTAATAACATTGGTATGGAAATGGGATGTGAAAAGAGGAACTAACCTTTGAATGTGTTTCTCGGGTGGTGAAGGAGGTATGTTGGATTCTTGAAGGGTTTGGGTAGGAGCATTGATGATAGCAGTAGATGAAGAAGGAATAGGGATAGAATATGTAGTAGCAGTATTGATACGAGGTAAATTAGGTGGACTAGGCACCATAAATCATGTGGACTGATGGATATGGGGAATTGCAGTAGAAGACTCATAAGGGACATATTCATTTTGGGCTAGTGCTATCTCATTCATTTCCCTAGGGAAGAATATGACAAGTTGGGAAGTAAGAAGCTTGGTGGATTTGGAATGTGGGGGATAAACATAAATTTGTTGAAGAGGGGGTCCATCAATGGGAATATTGGTGGATTTATGATCTAAGTATTCATGGAGGGTGACGAGGTTAGCATCGAGGAGTTTTTGAAACTCCAAATATCCATGAGGAATAGTGGGAGATCTAAATGCACCTTAAAAAGTGGCAGAAGTAGGTGTAGTTGGTATAGATCGAATGGAGTGATGGTAAACAAAAGGATTGATTTCAAGATGGGGATTTCCTTGAATCATATGAGGCTTGTGAGAAAGAACCATAGAAATAGTGGGTTGGGAGAGCATGGATGAGGTGATCAAAGGTGTGGAAGAAATAAGAGAAAGTGTAGATGTTTTTTGCGAGGGGTTATTTGAGGTGGGGATATTATTAGAAGAGGTTGATTGTTCCATTTTCTTGGCTTGGGAACAAGTAACAATGGGAATGAAATAAACAAGAATTTTTTTTTGCAAACCACCAATGCAACAAACAAGTCAAGTAGAATATTTTTTATTATCTTGTTTATTTATAGAAGTGAAAAGATGGAAAGAGGTTCAAAGAGAACCTAAATAAATGGCCAATCTATGGATGGTTTCAGGTGTATTTAAGGATGGAGTCCTTGATATACCTAGAGGTACATGAGGCACAAATTTTTTATGATTATTGGTATGTAGCCTGATCTAGGGGCCTACCCCTGTACTTCAGGCACCTCAACGATAAGGGTGTTGGGTACTTAGCTGATATACCAATATTCAAAAAAATTGTCACGGAGAATTACTTATTGGGTGATAAAATCCCAATAGCTCCACTTGGTAGGAAGTGTTTAGATGTGTATATTAGTGCGTGTGGTTTGGTTGTGTGTGAAGGAGATGTGAATGTAAAAATTTACCTCCTACTAAGCTATGTGATCAAGTAAGCACGAAAAGTGTTCATGTTAGATATGAATCCCAAATGTGATGTTCGATGAGGAAAATTAGAAAAGGAGAGGGAAGAATGATGCAAATAGGATAAATTGGGATGAAAAAGAAGAATACTTGGATAATTTCAAACTAGATAAGCATTGTTGAGCAAGCAAACAAAACTCCAAGCATACAAGCAAAGAACTTCAACCTGCAGAGTTAGTGAAAAGAGGAAAATAGAATATAGAATAGAAAAGGAAAATAAATAAGGAACTCACCAAAGAAGAAGGTAGGTCCCACCAGGCGTGCCAAAATGTTTGACAAGTTTTCTGATCCCCTTCCAAGTTAATGAAGTAACATGCAAGAAAACAAGAAACTCCAAAATATGGGAAAGTTTAAGGCTACCTTTGATGTGTGATGGTGATGAATGATGAGATACGAGTGCACAAATAATTTCCATAGAGAGCTTTACAACATGCACAACCCAAAGGACAAATAGAAAAGAAAAATATTAGTAGATTATATGGTGGGTTTTTTTACAATGTCAGTCCCAAAAAGTGATGAACTACCTAGGGAGGATGTCAACTCACTTTTCTTGGAAAGATTGATCAAAAATGAAAGATTGATAACATGTAGGATATAACATAATAGAGATATGTTCATAAATAGGTAAAATAGAGATCAGATAATGATAAATTAAGATAAAAGGAAGCAAACCAGATAGGTTCGATGGTGACCCAAGATAGTCAATGACGACTATGACAGATAAGATCAAAAGATGTAAAGACAGTAGATCTGGAACTGATTTTGGGATGTTGAAGATGTCCTGGATCTAGTAAAAAAGCATAGGAAACAAAAAGGATGTAGATTATAGACAGATGGAAGAAAATGTAATTGATATAAATTGGGTCGATGGTGACTAGAGGACAATCGATGAAAACTATGACATGTAAGTAAGATCTTGGGATATCATATGGGGAAGACATAAAGGTTGCAAGATCTAAGGGATTTGGGTGATATAAAAACTAAGAAGTTGGAATGGGGAAACAATACATGAAAAGGAACTAATACAGATTGGTTCAATGGTGACCAGGGAAGAATCAATGGTGACTGAGGCTAGATTAGGGTTTTTGGAAGGCTAATATATGGCTTTAGACTACAAGAAAGAAATAAGAGTGTCTGAGGTGATGGCAGATCTCCAAGGCGATGAACGGGCTGTAAATATGATGAAAAGATGATCAAATAAGCTAGGTATCCAAATAAAATCCAAGCTTTAGATCTCCAAAAATTATAATCAATGGCTTCAAGAGTACTCGAAGATGTTGATGGCAGCTCACAAGAAGAAAAGAAAATTGTAAACTCTTGATAGAAGTCGAATCTCTAAAGTTTCATCCTCCTTGAGGGGGGGATGATGACATATTTATAGGGTCATCGTCAACTATGGAGGACCATTGATTTGGATGATGGGGATGATGCACAACTCGAGACAAGAGGCCCTATTAGGGTTAAATTAGGGTTTCAAGTTGATTTGGCATATTATTAAGCAAATATTGAATAAATAGATGCCTAAATATAATATAATGTAGCAGTAAAATGAATGTGTAATTAAGTACAAAATAGACCCAAGCAAGTTAAGCTAGAAAATATAAAGCCCTAATTATAAAGAAGAGATATAATGGCTTAGTTGTATTGCAACCAAATTTGAATTGTGCCAAAGTGTTGACCTTATTAACAGAGAGGGAGAAGTGTCACACAGAACCTCAGAAAATTTTGCAAGATGAAGATTTGTCTAGATTGGGGCGTCTAGAATGGATGAGGGGCACCTGCGGGTACCACAGACCTCCTCTGGGAACTTGTGGCTACTCAAACCCTTAGGAACCCTCCTTCACAAGGTCGCAAGATGCTCGTTATCCTTCACTTCTTTTTGTTAGTATGTCACACAATGATCATTGATGTCATTGATAACTTGCAATGAAAGATTGACCTGTAAAACCCTCAAAAGTGCATCAAATCCCAAAAAAGAAAATAATGCAAATGAGGGATCAAACTATCCTCAGTTGTTAAGTGAGTGACCTTACAACCAAGCACAACACTACATTTCAGACCTAATGTAGTTCTAGGTGTTTGTGTGTGGAATTTTGCTCTATGTGGCTCTTGTGCATGTAGCATTTGATAGCAAGAAAGTAGTTAGATGTAGAAGTTGTAAGTAGATGTGTGCATGGAAGAGAATGAACTTCCCCTCTTATGAAGTATAAGTAGAATAATGCATTCCCTTTCCCTTAAATGGATGTTTGAATGCTTTTGAATGGCCCTTGGATGCAACCTTAGGTAGTGATAGTTAATGCTTAGTGTTTGGTCCCTTTTTATGATCACATAAATTTATATTTAAATGATTCCCTTGCTTGAATTTCATAATTAAGCCCGAAAAGGATGACTACTAAAAAAGATAAAATGCTCAAACAGATAGAAAGGACCCAAAAGATGTCAAAAAAGTATAAAGAGGTCAAGGGTTGCCAGAGGGGACGGGGATGCCTGGTGTTAGCGTCTTGTTTGGGCGCTAGTGTCTAGGGTGAGGAATGTTGAGGTGTGAAAAGACAGACTGAGCTAGAAAGAGTGTAAGACCAAAAGTGGCAAGAGAAATAAATCAAAGATGGCCAAGGACATGGGTTAATTAGTGTTTTTCTTACTTAGGAATCAAATGAATAGTATTATGCAATAAAGACTAGATAATTACCCAAAGTGTGTGATTTTGTGTCTACATTTTCCCCCACTTTATGTGGTTGAGTGAATTCTTGATAACATAAATTAGATAATAGATGGGTACCTGATAACCATGTATATCGACGAAGAAAGCGTGTTGAGAGACAAGGAAAAGTGTGGAGTGATAAAAATGTGGAGCATGGAAACTAGAGAGGAGAAAGTGTAAGAAGTGATGATGGTGATGACCCTTGGGTAAAAATGCATGTGTGGATGTCACCATTGTACTTGTTGATGTCAATTCTGATGTTTTTGTTGTTGATGATGTGATGTAGTATGATGTTGACTACCACTTCCCATAAGGACAAACTTGCAAAAGAGAAGAACGATCAGTTAGTCAAATACGCATGTATATGATCAAAATGTGTAAAAAGTATGTAAGAAAGCATGTAAATATAAAATGTGAAAAAGGAACATGTCCACCTAATCTATGATGAGAAAAAGAGTGTAGAAATGATCCTGAAGATGATGTAGAGGAACGATGTTTTTGGGCAATCTCACGCCAGTTGTGAAAAATGTGATTTTTTCCGGTGATATCACGCCAAAAAATTGAAGAAGTGTAGGGAGAAAATTTTGGGGTTATCCTCCAACCTTTAACTTCTTCCCAATGTATGGAACACCACTGTAAATGATGTTTAAAAATTCAATCTGGTTTGACCAATTTTGATCCAACGCGAAAGTAGAAAATGTTGTATGGTGCATATATGCTAAGTGTTAAGGACTGTATGCCCTGTAAAATCCATTGTGTGAAGTGTTGTAGACAGTGCTACACTGAAGAATGTAGTGTAACTACCCCCTAGTCATAGGCATCTAGGAAGGGTCAAGGGTGGCCATGTGCTACTATCCTAGTCTAGGTGTTGGTGTATATGTTGTAGTAAGGACCTAAGTCATATTTTGAGCCCTGTCTAAGACTAATGACTATGTTGTATTGGTATTGAATTGTGTTGTGTGATGATTATAGACTGTTGTATGGGGTGACTGATTCACCCAAATGATTAAGAAAATATTGAATAAATAAATTCCTAAATCTAATGCAATGTAGCAGTAAAATGAATGTGCAATTAAGTACAAAATAGACCCAAGCAAATTAAGCTAGAAAATATGAAGACCTAGTTGCAAATAAAATATATAATGACTTACCTATTTCACAACCAAGTTTGGATTATTCCAAAGTGTTGACCTAATGAATAGAGAGGGAGAATTTTTGCACATAACCTTATAAAATTGTGCGAGCTGAAGACCTATCTAGACTGGGGTTCTTGGAATGGGTCGGGGGCACCTGCGGGTGCCATAGACCTACTTTGGGTGCCTGTGACTGCTCAAACCATCAGGAAAACTCCTTTGTAGGGTCACGAGATGTTAATTGTTCTTCACTTCTTATTGTTAGTATGTCCCACAATGATCATTAATGTCACTGATAACCTATAATGAAATATTGACCTGTAAAACCCCTAAGATTACATCAAATCTCAAAAAGGAAAGAATGTAAATGAGGAGTCAGAATGTCCTCAAATGTCAAGTGAGTGAACTTATGACTGAGGGATACACTACATTTCAGACCCAATGTAGTTCTAGGTGTTTTTGTGTGGAATTGTGCCCTAGGTGGCTCTTGTGCATGTCACACTTGATAACAAGCAAGTAGCTAGATGTAGAAGTTTTAAGTAGATGTGTGCATAGAATAGAATGAACTTCCCCTCCTATGAAGTGTATGCAGATGAATGTAGTCCCTTTCCCTTGAATGGATACTAGAATTTATACTTGAATGCTCTTGAATAACCTTTGGATGCAACCTTAGGTGGTGATAGCTAGTACTTAGTGTTTGGTCTCTTATTATGATCACATAACTTTATATTTATGTGATTCCTTTGCTTGAATTTCATAATTAACCCCGAAAAGGCCAATTACCAAAAAGATAAGATGCTTAAATGGCTAGAAAGGACCCAAAAGATGTGAATAAATTACAAAGAGGTCAGGGGAGCCCAAAGGGAACAGGGGTGCCTAGTGCTGGCATCCTGGCTGGGCGTTGGTGTCCAGGGTGAGAAATGTTGAGGTGTGAAAAGATAAACTGAACTAGAAAGAGTGTAAGACCAAAAGTGGAAGCAAAAATAAAGCAAATATGGCCAAGGACATGGGTTAATTATTTATTTTCTTGCTTAGGAAGCATATGAATAGTAGTATGTAATCAACACTAGATAATTACCCAAAGTGTGTGATTTTGTGTCTACAATGTATTAGGGTCGCATGGGGATAAAAAGGGTGTTTTGATGATTGAAAACATTAAATGAGGGTATATGATCATTTTAGGAAGGATAGGGATGTGATTAAGATAGTATATGTATTTAGGGATATTTAAATGTGATTAGGGGTTATAAAGAGAGATGAGATAATGATGGGATTAAGATAGGAAAATAGAAATTAGGCGAAATAAATCTGATTTAGGAGGGGAAAGGGGTTTAGGATGGGGATGTGCGTTTGAACGTGCATAATGACAAGGAAGGAGCATGCGAACGCGGGATGGGGAATAAGTGAACCAAATTTTGGTGTCTACATGTAGATGATCATATAAATTTAGGCACATCCAATTACTAGCATATATGACCTTCCTATCATCCAATAGGCCTTTGTATGGGAAAAATTTTACATTTCACACAAGTTGAGTCTTTTTTCCATCTCTTCGACACCAGACATCAAAGACATCAAAAATCAAATTGAAGTCATACAAGAAGAACGATACGTTGTTGAATAGGCTTGGTTCAAATACTTCAAGGAGTTTGAGATTTTTTTTCCCTTGCTTGGGTTATTTATCACGTGGAGCACAATCTCTCTATCCCTCTATATTTTTGGTCATCCTTTCATTTTCAATTATCTTGCTATCATTATCACTTGATTGTAAAATGATTTGACAGTCTTCAAGGAATCCCTTTGGTTCCTAGGATTGGCCTTTGCCGAGAAAATCATCATATCTTTATTTAATAATTATCTTGTTCAACTATCTTTGTGTGTAGGTTCTCTCATTCATTGGAAGAAGGAATCCTACATCTGTATTGCATCCATTCATCTGGACATTATATTTTTGGCACAAGTATTGTTAAACCCTATTGTCCTTTGAGTTTTTGGTGTTTTTCATATAATTAACAAACTGAAATCCACTATAAACACTAGTGATCATCACACTAACTTGCGACAACCCCCATTTTGAGGGGGGTCACCTATCCAACATTCTATCCAGCATAAATCCAACTATCTCACTTTTTTTTATCCAATGGTTTGTATGTCACAAACCACTTGAAAAAAAGGGGAAATATAAACACCAGAATCAGGATGCCCTAATTCCTATAGGTATGTATGCACTTTAGGACACCCCTTCATAATTTTACATAGTAATTTCATACTTCTACCAAATTACATTTACCAGTTTACCACTTGCAACAACCTATAACCATAAAACAAATAACAACAAAATAAACAAAAATAACCTAACCTCCTAAAAAACCCTCCCACGAGCTCAAAATAACCCTAGACCATCATAAAACTGAAAAACCCTGTAAAAGGAAATGGTTAAAACCAAATTCAACCATTTTCCTCGAATTTAATAGAAATCAATGGAGTTTCCCACATTTGGTGTCGATCAATGTGGATCCGTTAAAATGGCATCGATCCTATAAAAATCAACTCAGACCTTTGCCTAAGGATTCTGAAACCAATCTTGACATCCAACCTCCAAATATTACTCATGACAAGCCCAAGTTATTCAGTTTCATACATTGAATAGATATGGAGTGATTAAGACCTCTTGTTATCTCATACTCCATTTAGATAAATCTCTCTCTTCATAATCAATCATCCCAATTTCATCCATTCCAAAGGTATGTCATTTTCTTCAACTCTTTGAATTTCTAGTATTATTAAGTGTTGTCATTATAATCCTAGCATTCGTATCTAAGATATCCAACCCCTATTTAGAATCATCAACATTACAAAACATATTTTAATCAACAAATTTTTATTAGTAATCAGCATCGATCACTAAGATTAACACTAATCCAACGGATCGACATCGATCTATGCTCTATTTCTATGAACACAAAAAACTTGAGTAGAAGTGTAAGATAAGAAAACATAGCAGCAAAACTTTCCTCCAAGTTTCTCTTACAACCCTCAGATAATATTGTGGAAGTGTTTAAGCTTGTAAAATCTTCTAAATAGGTTAGATTACAGATGTTCTTCAATTGATCTCCAAAATGAGGATTTGGCAATGCTACGAGCATAATTTGGACATGGGGAAGCTTTTAATATAAAAATTTAATCCTTTCTCAATATTCTCCAACCATTATCCAACTTTCTTGTGGAGAGTATGTCATGTTTTTATAATAGGAGGAAAGGCCAAGTAGTGGTTGAAAGTGGTTGTGTATGGTTAAATGAATTCATCAATGCACATGCTTAAAATAGCACTAGAGGAAGTTGAAACATTTTGAATGGATTAAATTTCCATTTAAGGAGTAGTATCTTTTTAGTTGGCAGAAGTTTTCATCCGAGAAGGTGGTTGTACGTGTAAGTTTATTGCACCCACCTTTGTAGGATTCTAGAAGTGGATACTAAGTGGAGTTGATTAGGATAGGGAAGTAGAGTCCAAGTGGTGGTTGACTAGGAAAATAGATTTATTTTCTAATTTAATAACTAATTTAATTATCTATAAAGTGGAGTTAATAATTAACCATTTAATTAAATAATTTTTTAATTAAGTTAGCTAAAGGTTCAGGAATTAATTTGATCAATTCCAAAGGGTATGATAGAATGTGTATGAATTGATTAATTTTAATTAATCAATTCTAAGGGATGTGAATAAGGATAAATTGGAAATAAGCATGCATTTTTGGGGTGTCTATATTTATCCCTCTTTAAACTGTTATTATGAAGTAATAGCATTTTAAAGATAGTGTACACATGTAGATCAGTGAGAGAATGGCAGGAAAGTTGTTGGAATACTAAGATGCCCCAACGAGTGTGGATGATAAGGGTATGCCCCCTCAACTAGATGGGTGACATAGTAAAGTGGTGTAAAATCGCTTGATAAGAAGAAGAGAAAAGTGGAGGAGCCAGGGAATAGAAGGAAGATAGAATGGATTGTACTCGTAGCATGAGCTTTCATTTAGAGAGTGAAATTTAGAGTAACCTTATTTTTTTGTTGCATAATAGAGTTATCGTTGTGATTATGAAAGAATCATGATGTTTACCCCATTATGTGTGTAAAACAAACACACGCACATAACAAACAAAATCAAAAAAGGAAAACAAACTCAATATACATAGTAGGTGCAGGCACCATGGTTATAAATGAACCAAGATATTAATGTACTAATTGTAATTGGTCGAAAGCAAAACAAGAAAAAGCAAACCCAATATACATTGTAAAAGTATACATCATGGTGATAAAGAAGAAAAGAAAATAACGAACTATGTACAATTGGTATATAAATAATAACAAAAATGCAACATAACTTTGAAATAAAGGCAATTCACTTTGCCCCTAATGTATTTCATGGTGATAAGTAAGCATATTTGAATGCCCCTAATGAAAAATAGATGAGAGGTAATGGATTAGACAAAAGAGCGGAGTGATCTTAGATACTCCAAAAACACTCTTATTGGATCTCATTGAACATAATCTAAGATTGAAAAGGGTCATTGCCCTCAAGCATAGACATTAAAAATGTATTAGAGAGAATGAGAGCTTAAATTGCTCCCAGGTGAAGTTATATCGCAAAGGAAATAAGAAATTTAATTTTCCTCGAGCTATGATTATGACATGCAAAGGAAAAGAGTAGTTTTGGTAGTCATAAAATGATTGGAACGACCATGAAGATAGGAGTGAATTGCCTAATTTCATTGATTGTGTTAATTTGTTGGATTTTTTGAATTTTTTCGTATTTTTTTAGGCTCTTTTGATTACTTGATTTTTTTGTTTTTTGTAAGTTATGAGGTTTCACATGTGTGTGTTTAAATTTTTTATATTTGACTAAATTTTATTCTAGCGTATTGTAATTAACACCATAATTAAAAGCATACAAAAATAAATTGTAAAACAATAACAAGATAAAAAAACAAACCCTTATGCATACAGTAATACATACGCATTGTTGGTATCCAAATTTGTTCTCTTTTTCAAGTTGAGCAGCATCACAGATTCGACATGGAGCTTAGAGAAAGATAGATCATAATGTGTGTCATTTTGTAGCCGGGGATGAGATCTAATTGGCCATTTGTCACTCAGATTTGTGGAGAGATGTATAGCATCTTCAAGACGATTTGACCTATCCTCACTACTTTAGGTTGTGCCTCTTCAACCAGGATGAGAGGACCCATAGTGTAACCTCTGTTTGATGAAGGAGATGGGTATATCCTTCTTTTGCACAAATTTTATGAAGAAAACCTTGGGAAAGTAGGATCAATACTCCATAATTTAACTCTCAAGAGTTGTCACTTCTAAAAGATGGAGATACTTTCAAAACAAGGCTAAGGTTACTCAAGACATTATGGAATCCTGATTGTTCTGCATATTTTAGTAAATAGATTTTGTTCCTTTGTTGATATATAGGGCAAACAGGGGTGGTTCAGGATGGATTCATGGTTTTTGAATAATTTTGGTGGGAGATTAAGCGGGATAAAATTGTTTATAATAGATATTTTAGAGACTTCACAACAAATTAGAAAGCTAAATGAAAGAAAGCTTCGGAATAGCTAAAATATTCCTTCAACTAGAAGGTGTGCATCAATGGAGGCCCAGATCATCAGGTTTTCACACAATATTTGAGAATCTAACACGAAGGCTCGAGGTAAAGACTCAATAAAACATCAAAGACCCCTAGTTCCTCATGCCTAAGACACACTCAAAGGCTTACAGATAATATTTATCAACAAATAACAGTGAAGTGATTTTAAATTATTTATCTCATCAAAATATGAAGGTTCTTCTTGAAATGAAATTGCAAATGCCACTAAACTATCACAAGGACAAGATCCTATGTGATTCAGAGGGACTTTAACACAAGATTGCAATAGGAATAAGAAAAACTACTTACAGAAATTCTGAAATAAAGCAGACACAAATTGCTCCAAAATTGACACAGATTAAATTGAAATTGATTAAATTCATCAGCAGTGGAAAGTTTCTTAGAACAGTCTCAGAACTTGTCAATGGTTGTACACTCGCAACCAACTTGATGTGATAGAAAATATAGCAAAAAAATAAATTAACCAGGTATCTTGGATTGGTCTCTTGGGAAGACGGGCTCTTTCAAATTTTCTCTTAAGGATTCAACCCCCCAACCCTTTACAAGAGTATTCTCATTGCATTTATACATTTTACTCACTGAATTTTCCCCCCAAAAGAGAAGAATATTCAAGGGACCTTTGCTTCTTACCAATTTTCCTCAAAAAGTGACATTTAACAAATTCACATCCGAAAGCTACCAGGTGGATCAAATGTGAACTGATCGCATTTCTTGGGCCCTCGACTAATGACTAGGATGCAATGCCACAATTTTTTGGCAATCCTTCTAATCATTCTAATTCTGTCATGCGAGAAATCCCCTTTTTAATCATTTTCTGGAGGCTCTGCACAGCTAGATATGATAGGTAATCCTTTTCTCTCTCGAGGCAACACCTTTTTCATCTTTTACACATGTAACTTTCATCATTTCATCCTTTTCCCTTTCTTTCCTCTACAACTCTGTCCCGCATCCAGCTTCTCTGGTAATTCCCATTTTCACAAGTACCTGAGTAATTCTAACTTCAAAATATTAACCTTAACAATCCTTGGACTCACAAATTAAGTTTTGAATCCATTCAATGGCACTTTATAGACAGAGACGACAAGGAATTTCATAAAAAAATGATGAAAAACAGTGTGTATTCTCATCTCTAGGAGTCTTAGAGCAAAAATGGCCAGAAAACAGACGCAATGCATAGAAATCATTGATTATGCCCCTTCTCCACTTTATTTTATAACCGTCCACATGTTTCCTTGGCACAACTGCAAAGGATAAGTACAGGGGCAAGTTTCCAAACAAGCACGGGCCTTCCACGTGCCCTAGGCCCAAGAAAAATGTCTTTTGGTCTCTAAAAAGTCTCAGCAAAAAAGGAGCCAACAGAAGCCTCCAGGTGTCTCAATGGTGCACTTTGAAATGGTCCCAAAAAGTAGAGACCCCAAACAAGCACAGGCTCACCACATGTCTCAGTCTAGCAGAGTTGTTAAAAAAGTTGAAGGATCGGTGGAAGGTGCCATATGTCTAGGGTCTGAGACAGTTCTCCTTGGCCGTTAAAAAGTCCAAGCAAGGGCAGAAGTGAACAGAAGCCTCAAAGTGTCCTTATGGTATTTATTCAAAATAAAATTTAGGGGTCGATCCCCAAATAGGCACAGTCCCTCCACGTGTCCTAGGCCTTTCAAAATTGCTTTGAAAAGTTTAATTATAGAGCGGAGTCGACGGAAGCCTCCACATGTCTCCCTGTCACAATTGTTAAGGTGGGACCTCGAGATGGATCCTCAAATGAGCATCAGCCCTCCACGTGTCCATGGTCCACCAAAACTATACCGGGCTCATAAAAAAATTGTGTAAGTCTAGGCAAGGCAGCGGAAATCTCCACGTGTCTCCCCGGCGCAACTCCAAGGCCAAACAAAAAGGAGAATTTTTAGATGAGCGTCTGCTCTCCATGTGGACAAATTTTGAGTTGAATCAGGCCTTAAAGTTTTCAAAGTGCCTCGTCGAGCTACATCCAACCAGAAAGGGCCACGTTTCCATAGATGTTGAGATGTAAATTTGACAGGGAAAAACACTCCCGTCAAACCGTAAAATGCAGGAAAATCACCATTTGAGCCTGGAAATGAATCTTTCTTTCAAGACAGAGAATTTGGAAATGATATAAGGCCCAAATATGATCCTCTGAGCTGCATCTAATCACGTTTTCACATATACTTGGGACAAAAAAGATAAGGACAACAAAACGTGACTGTGGAAAATGGAAGGAAGGGAAAAAAACCCAAGTTTACGCCCAAGTTACAGACTCTTTCACATGGACAGAGGAATGAAAAATAAATTCTATAATTTTAAGTGATCTCAACCAAGGAAGGGACTGATCATGGTAACCAAATGGAGGACAGAGTTTTTATGCATCAATACGGAGGAGATAGAGAAGATGAAAAAGCCCACAAACTGGAGAACTTTAAGGACAAACGGGGTGAGTCCAAATTGAGCACCAACACGCACCAAGATTAAAGGAAAACCAAGATGCTAATAAGACTATGTACAAAAAATTAACAACTAACAACAAAAAAGTAACACAACAGATAATTATTTCATGACATGCGACTATTCCCCTAAAGTGTTCCACCATGAAGAATAAGAAAAATGAATACGCCCAAGCAATATCTTAGAAACACAAGGGGACTAGATTGGGCTGAAGAGTAGAGTGATCTTAGATAATCCAAAGACACTCTTGTTGAATCCCATTATAGTTTGGTTTTATTGGATTTAATCCAAGTGTGCCCCAAGTAAAGTTATATTGTGAAAGGGTAATTGATTGTTTTTCCTCGAGCATAGATATACACCATGGGAGAAAAAATTGATTATTAGAAGATGATCTGGAATGATCAGTAGGATTACGTCAAATAGTGATATTGTTGAACTATGTTATTCAGTTGCTAATATTTTGTTAAATATTTTATTAATGTTTTACTTTTTCCCAATTTTATATTGTTTTTGGTTTTCGCCAGTGTTATATTGTTTTTGTTTTTTGAACTCTTTTTTGTATTTTTAAACATATGTGAATATTTTTGTATTTTTTAAACATATTTGAATGTTTTTTATCATATTTAAATGTTTTTTTGTATTTTTGACTTGGTAAAGGGTGCATTGTCTGAACTCATGGTCAAAAAATTATAATTATTTCATTTCATTGGAAAAATGTATATGATATAGTGATAGGATATCTCACTCCACTCGTGACTCCACACAAATAGGAAGATGTAAGGGCTCACCATTGAGAGCCAAGAAGGACATTAGAACTAGGAGAATAGTGATATGAAAATAAAGATGAATGATGTCATGACACATGTTGTAACAATGATCCATTTAGGAGAATGTGACTCATCTCCAATCAAGATTACTTAACTGATTCCAAGATGATTTCACTTTATAAATCTTGACTAGAATTAGAACCATTTATGGCCTACTGATTGGCAAGATCTAGTTGAAGGACTTGTTGTCTCTCTTAACATAAGTAACTTCTTGGGATTTATATGATTAAGCACTTTTGATGCATATTTCCTAAAGGATTTATTTTTTGTGATGATTTTTTATTTTTGAATTGACCCCCTACATTTTGCACCATGTCATCAGTAAAAGGAAAGGGCTCAATGATTTAACAAAAACAAATTTTTTGTAAAATCCTAGTTACAGAGTCACATGTGATAAAAAAATGATAAACAATTGTTGGAATGTAAATAACACAATTAATAAGCTAGATAAGAATGAAACCCTAAGTGAAAGAGGGATAAAAGAAAGACTTAGTTGATGCACATCATCCATGGGACTATTCTAGACTAGAAGACTGATGAACAGAAAAGGTAGACTGTCGTAACCGAACATAGAAAATCTTGGAACTGTCGGATGATCCTGGACTAGGGTGCCTAGGCACTAGGGACCTCTATTGGGCACATGTGACTACACAGGAGCTTAGAAACTAGTTTTCTCTGTGTCGCACAAGTGTCACTAACCTTCACTTTTGGTCACCTATAATTCACTGGATAATCACCAAATTCACCTATATCCTACAAAATAAATGATATCCTATAAAACCCCAAACCACATCAAATCCTAAAAAAGAAAGATGCAAATGGGGAGTCATACTGGCCCTAGTGGTCACCCGACATAGTAAACTTACAACTGAGCATTGCACTACATTTTAGACTCCATGTAGTCCTTGTGCGTGTGTGATAGAAATCGTTCCCTAGAAATCCCTTGCGTAAGCACACATGATATCAAGTGATAACTAGATGTACCAATGTAAGTAGATGTGTGGATGGAAAATGAACTTCCCTTCCTATGTATGTATGTAGAAAATATAGTCCTTTGTCCCTTGATTGAGTGCTAGATGGATGCCTTGATGTTCTTAGAATTCCTTTAGATGCAACCTTGGGTGGTGATAATAGATGTCTAGAGCCTTGTCCTTTATTATGGTCACATAGCTTTGTATTTATATGATTCCCTTGGTTGAATTTTGAAATTGACAACTGGAAGATCGACCCATAAGAAAAAAAATACCTAAAAGATAACAGAAGCCCAAAAAGAGTGAGAAAAGTAAAAAAAGGTCAGGGGTGCCCAGAAGGACGAGGGCACTTGGGTGTTGGTGTCTGAAGTGATGAAAAATAATGTAGTGAAGTATTGACTGGGTTGTAGGGTGTAGAAGGACAAATAGAAAGTAAGAAACGCAATAGAAAAGAGGCCCAAGATAGTAATCAATTACTATTTTTATTACTTAGAAATCATATCAATAGCAAGTATGCTGATTATGACCTAGAAATCTACCCAAGTGCATGTGATTATGTGTCTACATTTTCCCCCACTTTATGTTGTTGAGTGAATACTTGATAACATAAAGTAAATAAGATATGTGTACTTGATAACCATGTAGATCAATGGAAAAATCATGTCGAGGAGACAAGTGAAAGCGTGAAGTGATAAAAATGAAGCGTGAAAGCTAAGAAAGAGGAAGTGACCCTAGGGGTTAAGTGCATGTGTTGTACCATGTTGTACCTACTAGTTGTAGCTTGATGTAGAGTTTCTTATTGTTAGTGTATTAAGGATGGACCTACAAAAGAATAATGAAAGAGTAGTCATAGTCCTATATTATGAAAGCTCTTGTAAAATCATGTAAAATTATGTGAAATGTGTGTAAAAAGTTGTGAAAGGAAAGTGTGCACCTGATCCTGTGAAGAGTGAAAAGGATAGAAAATGTCCTAAAATATGGTAGAAGGGAGAATTTTTTAGGGCAATCTCAAACCTAGACTGGTTTTTTTTGGCAATTTTACACCAAGTGTGATTTTTTGGGGTGATCTCATGCTAAGTGTGAGTTTTTTTTCATAATCTCATGCTAAGTGCAATTTTTTTGGGCAATCTCATGCCACGAAATAAGAGTGTTGGGTAGAGAGGTCTAGTCGTTACTCTCCTTCCATGATTGCTTCCCAAATTTATACACCACTACAGATGGTACATTGATCCATGTTTAGTTCCGTAGTTGTTCCAGTATTGATTCCATGTAGAAAATGGATAAAGAATACATTCTGATTGTTGGAGGACTGTGCGTGTATCTGTGAAAAATGCTCTGTGACCTACCATGAAAAATGTGATGATCTCAGAAAGTAATTATAACTGCCCCTTGATCATAGGATTCCTAGCAAAGATCAGGAGCACCCAAGCGCACTAGTGTCTATATTTGGGTGCTTGTGTCCTATGTTGAACTGAGAACCCAAGTTAGATATTCTAGACCGTTTCTATAACTTGTAACTACTATTTGTATTCTTGTGTTAAACTGTGTTATACTAAAGCTCTAAGTTGTTGTATGGGGTGACTGATTCACCCAATGTATGCCTGCCTCATTTGTGGTACATGGAAATGTCACTAGGAGAATGCCACTCTAAACATAGAGAACTGGATGATGGTCTGAGAACTATATCCCATGTAGGGGGAGGGGAATGTGCTTGGTGGAAACCAAGGAACATGTAAACAAGATGGTCTAGATAACATGTGTTAATAGAAAACCATACAAAACATGACATAGAAAAAGTAGTGAAACAAGGATAATGTGCATACAAGAAGAAGAGATCGTGAAAAGTGGGTTTCATACATGGGACATCGTTCACAATGTCAAAAGGCAATCATGGCCGAAGTGACCAAAATCATACAGTGTGCATACAAGATAAAGGGCATAGCCCACAAACAATGACATACAATGAAAAATAATGTGAAATAGTAGAAATCAAAGTATCAAACATCCATGGTAGTAAATAGTTCCTACAAAACAAATTTTACACATGAAACATTTGTTAGCATGTTAGAAAGATTAAGAGTATGTCTGTTATCCTATAAAATTGACAAGGGAAATTTTGTAGGTAACCATACCAAAATTTTGCTTTGGTCCCCTGATAAAGTCTATCAAAGTTCTAAAAGGCCTAGAACTCCCTTTCAGAAAATAAAGTTTCAAAGAACTTAGCCATTTTCAAACCATTTGACTGGACGCAAGTAATGTAGTGTCAACACTCTCGAAACTGCAGCCCCTTTGGTCCCTAGGTGCACTCATGCTTATTGCAACATCATTAAATGATGCGCCCTCTTTAAGTGCACCCGACGCATCTGCAAGCATGTTAAGACCTTTTTGAGTGCACCTTAGGTGCATATAACATGATGTCGACATATTAAACATTGCACGCCCTAGTGCACAACCTTCCCCATGTCGACACTCTATACAGTGCGCCAAAGGAAAAGTTTGGTGGCGTAATAAAAGCACATTTTTTCTATATATAGGCGCACCTGACCTGTCATTTTCACAATTGAAAAAATGTGAAAAAAAGTTATTCCTCTGTGCCTGTCAGTTGCTCCCGTCATCCCGCGCGTGCCATTTGTCATGATTCGTGGACCCCACCTCATCCCTTCATCCTTATTTATACCATGTAAGTGGTTTCTACCATCCTTGTTTTTGTTTTTATGGATGTTGGGCTAGGTGATTAGGATTGTTGAAAAATAAAAAATGAATCTAGAAGAAAGGATATGACCCTTTACAAACCCATTTTACCCACCTGCAAACTCTCCTTTTCCTTTTCTTCCAGATCTACAAATCTGGAAGGCTCAGCCTCAAAAATAACTCATGATCCTATTTGTCCTTCACTCCTTGCCTTGCTTGGTTTTCCCTCCTAGACATCAAAATCTGAGCCAAAAGAGTAAGAATGGAGAAAAAGGGAAATCTGCCCACATAGTGAAATTATTTTCACTATGGCGCATTGCAAACTCCTGTTACACTAAACACACTCGCGCCCCTTTGGCACACTATTTAGCTATGTTGCATCAAAAAAAGTCGCGCCATTGGTGCATTAAAGTACCATGTAGCATAAGCCCTTCTCGCGCCCTATAAACTACAAAATTCATAAGGCGCAAGCATTGGTGCCAAAGCAACTACAACAACACTACATGTTGTGCAAACCCTTTCCGTGCCGCGTAAACCAAGCCCCTTGGCACACTTCACCTATGTGTTACACCTTCTATAAATGTGCTTGGCACACCTCACCCTCATGTAGCATCTGTCCAAGATCTACGCCAATGGTGCACACCCTGAGACCTTGCTACACTAAACAAAACTTGTGCCTAGTTAAAGCACTTCCTATGTGCAAGTGCATATTCTTTGAACATCAACATCTGAATGTTGTGTGTAGCCTTTCTTGTGCCATACCCCTTTTGGCGCTACTTTCTCCCATGCAACACTCCCTAAAAGTGCGCCTTGCTTTTCAAAGCCCCTGCAGCCTGCAGTAAGGATGCGCCTTGCGCCCAAAGGATTCATAAGTTGGTAATTTTTCATTCTGCAAAGCTTTTATGAACAACTTGATGGATAACATGGCCTTTCTACGTTGGAACTTTCTGATTCTTCTTACAAAGCAACAGCAATCCTCGGAGTGCACTTATGTCTTCATCGAGTAAGAAGCCAACCAAGTCCAAAGGCAAAGCTAAGTTGACGGAGCAAGAAATGAAGTATAGATACCAAAAGGTCAGGATGCCTGACTCACTTGTAGAGTGTGATCTTGATATCAAAGATTTAGAACTTGGGCATATAGACATGGATGACTTTTGGGCCAGAACCAAGAAGGTCATAGGCAGCCCGTGGATGGATAAATTGGTTGGCAGTGGTCTGCACTTTGCACAGGGCTCCCAATGAGCGCAATTAATAATGAATTCATCATGTTGGTGGGCCGTTGTTACAACAAGGACACAAGATGTGTCAAAAATGAGGAAGGCAAGGTGATAATCAACCTCACAGCCCGACACTTTGAAACCATCTTGGGCATCCCCCACCACAGACATTTTGTGGCAGTAAGTCAAGAAGACTGCATGAAAACTTGGATGTAATAATGAGGACAAGTGCATGCAGATGATGAACGAGGTATACCTCAAGAATAAAAAGGTGGCAAGCAGGTGGCCCCAAGTCATTCATCGCAGTGATTTTTCAAAAGAGTTGAGTGACACGATCACCTTCCTAAGTAGAGTACATGGGCTCCATGATGCCCATTACTTTCACAAGTGGATGCTCAGGTATTTGGAAACAATGAATAAAAATGTGCCTGATCAGCGTTTTGGCTAGGCGGAAATTATCAGTGATGCAATCTCGAAACAACTTCAACAACTTTCAACAACTGGGAGGTTCTATATGAACTCCTATGTAGTATATGCAGCTGCTGCCTCTGAGATGAGACTACCCACAGGTTGAATCAGTATGGGGTATGGCCCCAGGTCAGAATATATGAATACTATCCAAAGTTGAGGCTCGAGAACAGCATAGCTCAGTTTAGCAAGATCAATGATGTCTTCTTCTATGGCATCATCTACCTCTTAAGGCCCAACATGACTCATGGTCAGACAAGAAAAAGCGTGATCACCACCACAAGGAAGTGGGGAGTGTTGTTTACGCAATTCCCCACCTTTACCTATCTCAGAGCTGCCAACTTCTTAGGATAACCCACAAGATTGCCGAGATATGTAGGGCCTAAACTAATCCTTTTGGAGCTGTCAAGGTAGCTTATCACCTATCATGAGAAGTGTATGAAGAAGAAGAAGGGAGGAACTCCATTCCCCCTCACATATTGGTACTAGTACACGTTCCCCTCACAAAGTAAAACTCGAGAGATGTATGCAGTAGCTTCAATTTCTTAATTTGAAGCATAATTTCCTCCTACACTAAGGCCAACCTTGAACCTTGTGGTTGCCTTCCAAGGGCCAAAGATCGATCCTATCCACATTCCTCAGATCGAGGATATCTACATCGAATTAAATCATGAAGTCAAACTCAGGAAAAAGGATCACTCCCCGAATGACCCTGGCAGAGGATCATTCAATATGGCGTGGCCATCATCCCAAAGGATTTCCTAGAAACTAAAGCCAAGAAATTGATCAGAGTTTACCTAGACACAGAATGGGATGATTGGTACCATTTGCAGATATTGACAGGAATAAAGGATCTGTCACCTACAGACCATCCAAGAAAGAGTTCAACCTACTCTACAACGTCACTCTGAGCATTGGTGTAAGAAAAATAAGTAGCATCTATCTTGGGGTAGATTTTATCACATCTCCCCTGGGCAATGCGCCCACCAGGCCAAAACACTTACCTAAAGGAAAAGGAAAAGATAAAGTGGGAGAAATGGGCAAGCACTACTCAAGAGAAATCTCCTGAAAGCCCTCCTACTACCGTAAGAAGAGCAAGTTGGTGAACTTAGTGTATCCGCCAGGAAAAAATCCTCAAGAAGCGAGTAAGTGCTCCAATGGACACATCCACTCAGGATGTTGTCAGGCAACTACAACTGGAAAAGTACAAACCATTCCCTCTCTCACTCCTCCTTCCCCATGCTCATGTCGCTGCAAACATGACCACTCTTCCAGAAGATGTCTTGACCTCTGTCTTAGTCGATTCCCCCTCCCTCTTCCTCCATCTTAAATTCCATTGCGCATCTTTGATCACCCTAGAGCACTGTGATGGTCTGAAAATCTGTGGCGTGGACAGATCTATGGATAGACGAGCCAACAGTGTGCAGGGCTTAGCCCCTCTTTGAGTCAGCAAAGCGAAACTGGTTTATTGCTATTTCTACTAGCAGGAACCTATGCAAGTCTCACAGATTCTGCCTTCGGGGGTTGGGATCTCATCCCAGTAGAGTGTTTCAGGCTGAGAAAAGAAAGGAATGAAAGAGGGAGGAGAGAAAGAACAGATCCGAAGGAAGAAAAGAAATGAATTCCAAAGCAGAAGGTCAGAAGATTTACGTTTTTGGTTTGGTAGTAAACAGAGCCAAACCTACTTGCGTAAATAAACAAAGCAATACTGATGAGCAAATGACAGGAAAGTAGATATGAATCCAACAGATTAAACACATACAGATCTAACGTAAGAAAGACCTAATGCATAACACAGATATTGAGCACAAAGTCTTAATAATTGTATTACTGTTTCTTCTGTTACAAGAAAGCTCAAAGTCTTTCTCTCCTCACTTCTATTTCTATCTAAAAAATGTTCACACTGAATACAACAAGTATTCCAGTATTTATAGAAGATGAGGGAGAGAGAAGGCAAAATGGAGCCAACCACTTATTTACAAAGATATTTACAAAATATCTAAAAGTCATGTTGACTTTGACAACTTGGTGGATGACATCATCCCATGATGCAACATGGATGATGTCATCATTTGTGTCAACACATTTTAGACATTTCAAAAAGAAAGTCGGAGAAAAGAGAGAAGAAGAAGAAGAAGAAGAAGAAGAAGTTACTCATCATCATCATCCTGCGGCCGAAAAGGGGTCGCCTGTTTCTGATGCTGCTCAGGTCATGATATGTGGAACTGAGCGCGGTATTCCAAAAACTTGCTAATCATCGGCCCAAATTGATCCTGTGATGGATCCTTGTGCCGTTCACTGATTGCTTCGCAAGTCTCCCGCTCATCTATGAGCTTTTCCGGGAGTTTGGAATAATCTTTCTCCGCCTCGATAAGGAACCCGATGAAGTCCCTACAGGCCAGTAGGTTGTTGATAGATTCAGTGTCGAATGTGACCTCTGGCCCTGTCCCTTGAGAAGCTATCTCCTTGAAGATCCGGATAGTGTCATCGGCTGATCTCAAGGTAAGGGAAGGAGTGAGCAACCCTGGAGTCATGGCGAGAACAACTTTCTCCATTTGATGCATTGCATCCAGGGCCTCTTCCTTTACCTTGTCTATCTTTTCCAGAACGAATTCTAGCTGATCCAATCCGATAGTCTAAAGTGGACATAGTTTTGTTGAGGGCCCTTGGATGGCCGAAGACTCCGAATTTGACCAGATCTTCAACTGAACAGTCGAACATTTGTTGGAAGGTCACGTGCTGGAGTCTAGCATGTTCTAGCTCTTCTGATATTGGACCTGCTAATGCTTGGAGTTCCTTATTCACCTTCCCGATGTTCAGATATAGATTGACATATTCGGCGATCACTCTTTCACTGTCCTTGAGGATCTGGCTCCTCCAAGCAGAAATGGCCATACCCTGCTCGCCGATCTTTGAATACTCATTGATCTTCTCCTGGACTGAGAAGCTCAGGAGTCTCAGCGGCAGTTGTGGGAGGTGCACTTCCCATCTTTTGTAAGGCCTGAAGCAGATATTTGTTCTGCTCCTTCAATAGCCTTTTCTCCTCTTTTGTTTCCTGAAGCTTTTTACAGAGTGCAATCAACTACGGAAAGAGCTTCCCCCTGGAGACTTTCAGAAGACGTCCACATTGTGATTTGAGTCACGGTAAAATCTGTCGGAGACAGATCTTTTTTCTCTTTGAGGGGGTCGGGGTAAGCTATTTCCATAACTCTTTCACCCGCAGCACTTTGAGAGAAGCGTGTTACAGGCTTTTGCTTCTTTGCCCCTTTGGCTGGAATTACCGAAAAGTCCATCGGAGCGATGTGAACTTTCCTCTTTTGCTGGCTCAACTGCTGAGAGATCCAAGCTGGTCCTATAGAAGAAGGACCAGAGACAGAGGGGGAGGTAGCAACGGTAGAGGAGGGGAAAAACGTGGAGACACGTAGCGGCGGCATTGAGAGAATAGCCGAAGAAGTGTCCATGGGAGGAAGGGAAACCGTAACTGCAGAAGACATAGGAAGGGAAGGGAGCTCGGAGATGAGGAAGAAATAGAGGAAGACAAATCAGCGAGGGAGGAGAAGATAGATGAAGAAGCAGGGGAAAGGGTAGAAGAAGGGGCAGAGGACACGACCAAAGGGGTGGTCGTTTGAGTCACTCGAGGGGGGGAAGGAAGAGAAGAAGAAGGGATAGAAGGGACCTCTGAAGTTGTAGTGACGCCGACATCCTGGGTGGATGGGCGATAGGACTATCCTTTGTCAATTCTTCCTCCAGAGTTATAACCTGTTCTAGCTCTAAGGGAAGAGGACTTTCAGGGGCTTCTTCCTAAATGGTGCTAGTTTCACCTTCTGCACTTTTGTCCTTCAGCTGCCTCTTGGACCTTGGAGGTGCATTGCCCAACGGGGAAGTTGTGAAATCTACCCCGAGGGTAGATCAGCCCGTTCATGCGACACCAGTGCTCTGTTCGCCGCATAGTCTCCTTGACCCTCTCCTCAATTGTTTGAGGAGCCTTGTTCCTGTCAATGGCCGGGAAGGGCCAATTGTCCCCATCTGTGTCATTATACACCTTATCTACTTCATCTTCCGTAGTCTGGAAGCCTTCGGGGACAATGGCCACTCCGTATTGGATGATTTCCGCCAATGCCAAGCGAGAGTGATCCTTTCTTCTGAGTTCCGCCTCATGGAGAACGTCAATGTAAATATCCTCAATTTGAGGGACATGGATCGGATCGAGCTTCGCTTTTGGCAGGCAGCTTCTTGGGTCGAAGGTAGGCCTGGCTGGGAAGTCATGCTTCAAGTTGAGTAGCTCCAGCTCTGCGAACATTTCCTTTGCCTTATGGTGGGTGGAGCATGTGTATCGGCCCACTGTGAGGGGGAAAGGAGTTCCACCCTTCTTTCTTTTGAGGCACTTCTCATGGTATGTGACCAGCTGCCTTGACAGTTCTAGTAGAATCAGCTTAGGCCCAGCATACCTTGGTAGCCTGGTTGGCTCTCCCAAAAAGTTGGCAGCCCTCAGATAGGTGAACGTGGGAAATTGGGTGAACAGGGCCCCCCATTTCTCCATGACTGCCACTATGTTTTTGGTTGTCTGGCTATGAGTCATGTTTGGCCTCAGCAGGCAGATGACATGATAAAAGAATGCATCGTTAACTTTTGTGAAATGTTGGATGCTATTCTCCAGCCTTAGCTCTGGGTAGTAATCAAATATTTTGGCCTGAGGCCATACTCCACTTCGGTTCAGCCCCGGATAATCCCTTGCCGACGCTGCAGCGTAGACTACATAGGAGTTCATATGGAACACTCCTGTTGTGGCGAACTGTTGTAGCTGCTCAGAGATGGTGCTGCTTATTATTTCACCCCAGCAAAAGCGCTGATCGGGTAAATTTTTATTCATTGTCTCCAAGTACCTCAGCATCCATTTATGGAAGTAGTGGGCGTCGGAAAGCCCGAAGACTCTGCTCAGGAAAGTGATAGTGTCGCTGAGTTCTTCTGAGAAATCACTGCGGTGGATGACCTGGGGCCACCGGGTTACCACCTTCTTGTTCTTCAAGTATACCTCATTCATCAGCTGCATGCATTGGTCTTCGTTGTCTTCCCAGGCCTTGATGCATTCCTTTTGGCTGACGGCCACAAATTGCCGGTGATGAGGGATGCCGAGCATTATTTCAAAATGACGGGCAGTGAGGTTTATGACTACCTCGCCCTTGCTATTTTCGACACATCTTGTGTCTTTGTTGTAACATTGGGCAATCACCATCATGAATTCGTTGTTGACGGCACTGACGGGGATTCCTCCGGCGAAGTGCAGGGCACTGCCTATCAATTTGTCCATCCATGGACTTCTCGTAACCTTCTGAGTTCTAACCCAGAATTCCTCCATGTCAATGTGACCCAATTCTGAGTCTCTGACATCCATACTGCACTCAGCCTGTGATTCGGGCATCCTGACCCTCTGATATTTGTATTTCATCTCTTCTTCTGTCAGCTTAGCCTTTCCTCTTGGTTTGGTGGGTTTCTTGCTTGACGTAGACATGTGTTCTTTCGAACTCAGTTGCTGATCTGCATGAAGAAGAAGTGAGACCCAATCCAAAAAGGTTGAATTAGTCATTTGATCTTCCATTGGAATGCTAGCAGAAGAAAGAGTTAGAGATTTTAAGGCTCAGGGCGGAGGGCGCATGAAAAATGTAATTTGCAGGCCAAATAGATAAGGCGCACAGAAAAGGAGTGTTGCAGAGGCTAAACTGGCGCCAAAGGCGCATGGCGCATGGATGTTGCAGATTGCATTTTATATAGGGCGCACAGGAAATGCGTGTTACATTGAGATTTGGTGCGCCCTTTGGCGCATGGGTGTATCGTGTAGCAAGGACTTTTCGTGCGCCAAAGGGATATGGCGCGGCGCACGAAGGGTTAACACAACATGATGTTGTTGTAGTCGGGGATGCGCCTGCACCTCTATAGTTTCATACTTGCGCAAATATAACTCGTGTAACATGGGAGCTGGGTGCGCCGATTGGCGCATGAAAAAGGGATGCAACATGGATGAACAGCGCGCCAAAGGGGCGCGGGATTGGCACTTGTAGCACGCGACAGAGGAACGCCTTGAGGGCGCATGAGTTCATGATGCAGCAGGCAGAAAGGGCGCGCCATTGGTGCGGGTTTTGCTCATGTAACAAGGCGGGTAGATGCGCCGAGGGGCGCAACTGTTTTTAGTGTAACAAGATGCGCCAGTGCGCCAATGTGAAAAACAGAGCCTCTCATTGCTCAACACTTTTTCCTTCTTTCCTCCATTTCAAAGATTGCTTGGAGATATAAGGTTTCAGAAAAGAGATTTTCAGACCAAGTTCTTTCAAAACAACACCCTCTACCAGCAGATCTGGAAAGAGGGAGGGAAAGGAGGAGGAAAAGAAGAAAAAGACAAGGCAGCACAGGGGGGGCTAGCTCAACATATTTCTATTTAATCAAAACACCAACCAGCAAGCTAAAACTAGACCATGAAAGCACTAAAAACCGAAAGCACACAACGCATAAGGGAACAAGAAGATCCTCTTACCTGGATATATAGCAAAAAGTTTCAATGGGTCCACAGGGCGATGAAAACGACGGAGCAGAGGCTGACAAGTTCAGAATGATCACGTGCTCGAAAAAAGAGTGAAAATGACATTGGGCGCGCACTGATATATATAGAAAAACTTGTCATCAATGCGCCAACCACTTTTGAAATGGCGCATGAAAGTTTCTGTCGACAGGGGAAAGCGTGCGCCCTTTGGCGCACGAAAGTATTTGACAGCAGAAGATTGAGCGCGCCTTTGGCGCACCAAAAGCATTGTCGACATAAAGTTATGTGCGCCCTTTGGCGCACCAAAACATGGTGTTGCAATAATATTATGTGCGCCCTTTGGCGCACCAAAAAGGTGGCGCAACAAGAGTTGTGTCAACACAGGTGCATGCGCCTTGGCGCACGCAAAAGAGTCTCAACATCCTTTGGCAGCACTAAAAGATGTGTTAACATAAAAAACCATGCGCCAAAGGCTTTTAAGGGGGCGCACCAAAAGTTAGTGTTGCAAAGCAATTTCATGCGCCCAGCCAAAAAAGGCTCAAAAAGACTAAGTTCAAAAACTAGATTTCCCAGGAAGGGATTTTACAACGTTTCGAACGCGATGGATCCCTAACGAGGGATCGAAACAAAATTTTTGGTATGGTTATCGGTAAAATTGCCCTTGTCAATTTTACGGGATAACAGCTGGCTCTTTCTGGGGACTATCCCTGAGCGAACTCGGGGGTAGAGAATCCCAGATTTCATGTGCCTATCCATTGGGTAACAGAGTCAAAAACAAGGGGGACCGGAGGGAGAACAAAGGAAACACACAACAAACCGAAAGCAAACACACGACAAAAGCAAACACACAACTTAAAGCAAACTGTACAAAGAAGAGAGCAAGCTCTACTTCCTAAAGATCTTCAGATGCTGCCCGCTATAGGGAAGCGGGAGCTCAGCTCCATCCAGATATGAGAGATAGAAACTATTCTCTCTATTGAGTTGCTTGATTTTGAAGGGTCCTTTCCACAGGGAATCAAACTTTCCGTGCATACCCTTTGGCTCTCTTCGCTTGTCCCACAAAAGGACGAGATCTCCTACTTGAAAATTTCTCTGCTTGGCTTTCTTATCGAAAAGCCTCTTAACTTGATTCTGATGTTCAGTGATCCTGTCGACCACTCTCACTCTCTTTTCTTCAAGTTCTGCCAGATACATGATTCTCTTTTCTAGAGAATTCTGGAAAGTTTCATCTTCTATGGCTCGTGCCAAGCGCAGAGCAGGAAGCTCCGCAGAAATGGGCAGTTCGGCATCAGTGCCATATAACACTTGAAAAGGTGACATGCCGAGAGATCTCTTGGGAGTAATGCGGTCTGCCCACAAAGCGTCGTACAAAGACTTGTGCCACATCCGCTGATTTTCATCTACTAATTTCTGTATGATGGTCACCAAGTTCTTATTACTGGATTCCGCCTGACCATTTCCCTGAGGGTAATAATCCGAGGCATGTGCTAAAGTTATTCCATATTCGTAACAAAAACTAATAACTTCTCGGGAGGAGAAGTTAGAAGCATTATCAGCAACGATTTTGTTTGGAACACCGAACCTGACAATGATATTTTCCTTGATAAAATTGCAAACCACTTCAGAAGTGGCATGCTTGACAGGTATGGCTTCCACCCACTTGGTGAAGTAATCCGTTGCTGTAAGGACATAGCTATGTCCAGCACTCGATTGAGGATTGAGTGCGCCAATAAAATCAATTCCCCATTGCCTGAATGGTTCATTGATAATGACCGGCCTTAGGGGAAGGGCAGCCAACTTGGGCTTGCCGACGAATTGCTGACAGGGTTCACACTTTGCCACCCAGGTAGCCGCATCTTGAAAGAGCGTCGGCCAATAGTACCTGGCTCGAATGATCTTGTGTGCTGTCACGGAAGAAGAAAAATGGCCTCCACAGGCTGAATTGTGAAAACTTTCCAGCAGTTTTACTTGCTGGGGCTTGTCGACACATCGCAGGAAGACACCGTCTATCCCGCGCTTATATAAACCGTCATCCCAGATGACATATTTAGCTGCTCTGAGCTTTATAGTGCGCTTCTCCTTTGCGGTTAGGTGCATTGGGCATTCGCCGTAGGTAAGGAAGAAAGCGATGTCGGAGTACCACTCATCACTAGTTGCAACAAATAAAACTAGAGGCAGAGAATCAGGTTCCTCTAGAGGGCTTTGCTCTTCGTCGGTACAGTCCTCTTTTCCTTTAGGGTTTTCTGAATCTTTGTTTTCGGCCATTAGCTGACACAGGCCCTTGCCCCTTACCAGCTTGGTTGGTTTAATATCCAGGTCATATTCCTGGACCTTTGCGATCCAATTCCCTCTCAAACTTCCTAACTCCTGCTGAGTTAGGATTGATTTCACCGCCGTGTCAGGAACCAGCACCACCGTATGCGAGTTTAGAATGTAATACCTGAAATTCTTCACTGCTTTGACAACGGCAAGGGCATGCTTTTCCAATTGAGTCATCTTCAACTCGTGAGGCTTGAGGGGAGAACTCATGAATGCAATCGGGGATTCAATGTCTTCGGAATTCTTTTGCATTAAGATTGCAGACACAGTGTGCTCAGATGCGTAGCTATACATGATGAAGTCCTTGGAGAAGTCGGGACATACCAGGACTGGTGCATGGGCAACAGAAGCTTTTATTTCTTCGAATGACCTTTTCCCCTCTTCACTCCATCTGAAAGTTGGTGATCCCTTCATCATGTTCAGTATATGACGGGTCTTTTCAGCAAAGTCAGGAACAAAACGTCTGAGAAAGTTCACCTTCCCGAAGAAAGAATGAACACCAGTCTTGCTTGTAGGCAGAGTAAGGCTCTGAATAGCCTTAACTCTTTCAATATCTATCTTCGTTCCTTCTTTGCTAACCACATGCCCTAGCAACTTCCCTTCCGTGACTCCAAAAACAGACTTTTTTGGGTTTAAGGAAATTCCATGTTCTCTGCATCTGGCCAATACTTGCTCCAAGTGATCACAATGATTACTTCGTTGTTTAGAGAACACGGTTAAGTCATCTAGATAAACTACAATGACTTTTCCCATCATACCTTTGAATGCGAAGTCCATGGCCCGTTGAAAAGTGGCACCAGCATTAGTTAGGCCGAAAGGCATCCTGCTGTAGGCAAATGTACCCCAGGGAGTAGTGAATGCTGTTTTGAATTGATCTTCAGGCGAGACTTCAATCTGATTGTAGCCTGAAAAACCATCAAGCATAGACAGCATCTCTGATCCAGTTACTGCTTGCAGAACTTGATCCATTATCGGAAGAGGGTAGTTGTCTTTCAGCGAAGCTTGATTCAAGTTTCGGAAGTCTACGCATATGCGTATCTCGCCGTTTTTCTTGCGCACTGGTACAATATTTGCTACCCAAGTACTGTGATGGATAGGGAAAATGATTCTTGCATCCAACATCTTCTGAATTTCAGCCTGGATGGTGCCCGAGATCTTAGGATTATAATGCCTTTGCTTCTGGCGAAAGGCTTTGACATCTTCTTTCAGCGGTATGTCATGCTGTACGTCCTTTGGCTTGAAAGACTTTAGATCGGCATAGGACCATGCCAACACATCCATATATTTCTTCAGCAACTTGACAAATTTCCGCTTCTCTTCAGGCGTGCAACATTTCCCGATGTTCACAAATTGCGGATGTGCCTCCGAACCTAAATTGACCGGTTCGGTTTCTGGGGATGAGTCAGGACCATCTCGCCTCTTCTTTTTCACAAAACGGTCATGCCTGTCAAACAGGTGCTCCAGAGAAACCAGGCCCTTCGGAATTTTATTTCCCTTGAGCTGGCATATGCCGTCGTTCTCCTTTGCTTCGTGGTTTTGACCGTTGATTGATTCACGGCATGTAGAGGTGGATCCTTCAAAATACAACTCGTCAAAATTTTCTGATTTTTCCAGAAAGGAAATGAGTTGATTATCATCATTGAATACTTGCCAATGCTGAGAGTTGTCCGGCACGCTCGGGCGGAAAACCACCTCAATGGTGTATTTGTCTGTTTTCAAACCCGGGTGTGGGAGCATGAGAGATGCTGAAACGGCCAATGAATCGGCCATGTCATTTTGAGCTCTTGGAATTGCTCCTATTGAAAAAGCATCAAATTCTTCGATGCTGTCCCATACTGCGTTACGGTAGTGCCTGAGCCTCTCATTTTTTACTTGGTAAATCCTTTTGACCTGATTTACAACTAGCTCAGCATCACCTTGTACCTTTAGATTTTTAATTCCCCTTTCCTTTGCGGCTTGCATACCGAGTAACAGAGATTCATACTCAGCAGTATTGTTAGTATTGAAAAACTGCAACTTGAAAGAAAGAGGAATTACCTCCTCTTCGGGAGATATCAGCACGGCTCCTGGCGCCACATCCACTAGTCACGCAACTGCCATCAAACTACAAGGTCCAGACCTCATTAAAATCCTCTTCTCGAACGAGAACCCCCGCTTTGTCTGTCTCAGTAGACAAGAAATAGTTCCCCATCCCTGATGATTCAAAAAGGATTTGGGCTTTGGGGTCTTCAGAGTTAGTAACCAAGTACTTATTTTGTGATTCTAGCTCTAATGTCTGCATCACACCTTTGACGGGAATTCTAGCTTTAGACCAGTCCATGTGAATCTCCCCACCAACTTCACTGCAGAAACTCCTTCCCAGCAAAATCCCGTAGGCTGCCGGAATGTCAGCGACAAGGACTGTCATTTTTACTCTTTTATCTGGGAAAGCCGCAAACGCAAATTGCGCGTCTTTGATTTGGCCAACCAACGGAACTTGCTTGGTTTCCAATGAATAACATCTGCCGAATGGTTTGGTAAGAGTGAGGCCCAAAGCATGGGTGACTTTCGCCGGCATGACATTATCAGAAGCTCCGGAATCAATTATACAGTTGCTCAACTTATGGCCGTTGATTAGGAGAGAGAGATAGAAAGGTTCTATCTTACCTGATGCAGATGTTGAAGCA
This sequence comes from Taxus chinensis, assembly GCA_019776745.2. Classification (NCBI taxonomy): domain Eukaryota; kingdom Viridiplantae; phylum Streptophyta; class Pinopsida; order Cupressales; family Taxaceae; genus Taxus; species Taxus chinensis. The sequence goes on along the minus strand of CM034156.1, from coordinate 463,260,135 downwards.
ACATTTATGCGGGATTCAGGGGGAGTGGAAAGGATTCCTTTTGGGGAAACCTGCTTAGATGTAACAGCTTGGCTCTGAATGTATTTGGTTAATCTTACAAGCTGTTCGGGATTTGACTGAAGGTACTCAGCTTCAGACATTTGGATCTTGGTCTTTTTTGCATGATCTATGATATCAAATGCGGCCAAGGGTTGCGCTGGTGAGGGAATGAGTCCCTCGCTTCGCGATGGTGGAACAGGGTTACTGATCTTGATAGGAATATGAGGGGGCTGATTTGGAGGAGAGATGGGGGGAAAAGATTTCTTTGTAAAAGATTTGCCAGGGAGTTGAGTAGGAAGAGGATTACCTCTTTTAGCAATGATCGGAGGCGCGTTTGACACGGCCTTCTCCTGCTGGACATGAGCAGCAACTTCTGCTTCTTTTCCTTGCGAGCGGGTAAAAACAGCATATGATTGTCCGCTTGCATAGCCTTGAGTACCCTCCTCTTCATCAGATTCTTCCTCATCAAATTCCATGTATCCAATAGTAGAGTCGCCAGTCGGCTCACCGACATCTTGATCATCTTCGCCTTGAGACGAAGGTTCTTCATAGTACTGCTCTTCTTCCTCAATCTCGGCCAGAGCATTGACCGGAGGAGCTTCAAGCGCCAACCGTGGAGCAGTTGCAGGTAGGCGCGGCCTTTGTGAAACATTATTGGGAACGAAACTCCTTCGTGGAACATCCCGGTATGAGGAACTAGGAGCCTGGGCCAACTGCTTCTTTAATGCGAGCAAATCATTCGCCATCTTTTGGAACGCCGGATCAGACGAAGTAGCAGGTGAGGTATCTGAAGATTTGGACTTAGATAATTCCTTTTTTAGCTCACCCGATATTATCAAATTGTCTTCTATCCGGATGGCAGCAGCCTGAGTGAGAACTAGGGTAGCTACTCGTTCTTGAAGGAGCAAGAAACTAACTTTCGAGCTCATGGCATTCACGAAGAAACACTTCTGATTCTCCGGTGTTGGAAGCATGGCAACAGGGACACGATTGATTAGTGCATTGAACCGGGCGATGAAATCGCGCATGGTCTCATTGGCCTCTTTCTTCAGGTGAGTGATTCGTGATAGTAATGCAAATGCGTCCTCTGAAGGCTTGTATCTGTCTTCAAAAGCCTCCCGCAAGGTGGCCCAACTGGTGATAGAGCCGGCAGGCAAATGCTGAAACCATTCAGCTGCAGGCCCTTGTAGAGTTTCCAGAAAAAGGCGAACCGACACATCTTCGTGAGTCACATCCAAGATACTGCATGACATAATGAATGCAGATATGTGGGAATCCGTGCTTTGATTTCCGCTCCCGTCGAATTTGGGAAAATTCTTTCGGTTTCCGTGAGGGAGCGCATGAACTGGATGTGGCAGTGCGAGAGGACCCATAGCATTTCCCCATGGTACCGCCATTTGAATGGCCGGAAAGAGAACACGGGCTGGAAGTGTGGTTCCACTGAGTAGCAAGGCACTACAAAGGGATGTAGATGCACCTTGTAAAAGACTCCTTCTTCGCGGAGGAGAGACACTCCTGGACGACCGGCTAACTGAGCTTAGTGCTGAAAAACGTGCCGATGTCACGCTGAAATTGTGCTTTTGAAGCAGATCGAAAGTGGGATCGGCTTCTCCACGGGCTCTCCTGCTGCGCGTAAAAGGCTCACTTGCCAGCGTAGCTTCCAGATTTGCGATATTATGGCGCAGATTCAAACTTTATTTTTGGTTGTACTTGCTGATTTTCTGGTTTTTCTGTCAAAAACCAGCAGCATGCACTTTTTCTGAATATTTAAAAACTATCCTCTTCAGAAAACCGATTGCGGTTAATGACAAATAACAATGAGGATAAGAAGGCAGGGAAGAATAGCAAGCTGATTTTCGGATCTGATTTTTACTTTTTCAGAGGGTTTCAAACTTTTTAGAAAACAGTCAAAAATCTAGATCTATGGCAAAATACTGATTTTTATAAAAACTCAGCGAACTAAAGATCTGTAACTAGGCCCGATCTACGGATCTCAGAAGAAAATTTTCAATTTTGAGCACTTTTGCAAATTTTTTGGATTTTTATCAAAAAGTTCAGATTTGCAAACAGGCAGCAATTTTCTTATTTTTTTTTTTTGATTTTTCTATCTTACCACCATCATAGATCTGACAGATCTATTCGTTCCCCAGCGGAGTCGCCAAAAACTGTTGGTCTGAAAATCTGTCGCGTGGACAGATCTATGGATAGACGAGCCAACAGTGTGCAGGGCTTAGCCCCTCTTTGAGTCAGCAAAGCGAAACTGGTTTATTGCTATTTCTACTAGCAGGAACCTATGCAAGTCTCACAGATTCTGCCTTCGGGGGTTGGGATCTCATCCCAGTAGAGTGTTTCAGGCTGAGAAAAGAAAGGAATGAAAGAGGGAGGAGAGAAAGAACAGATCCGAAGGAAGAAAAGAAATGAATTCCAAAGCAGAAGGGTCAGAAGATTTACGTTTTTGGTTTGGTAGTAAACAGAGCCAAACCTACTTGCGTAAATAAACAAAGCAATACTGATGAGCAAATGACAGGAAAGTAGATATGAATCCAACAGATTAAACACATACAGATCTAACGTAAGAAAGACCTAATGCATAACACAGATATTGAGCACAAAGTCTTAATAATTGTATTACTATTTTCTTCTGTTACAAGGAAGCTCAAAGTCTTTCTCTCCTCACTTCTATTTCTATCTAAAAAATGTTCACCCTGAATACAACAAGTATTCCAGTATTTATAGAAGATGAGGGAGAGAGAAGGAAAAATGGAGCCAACCACTTATTTACAAAGATATTTACAAAATATCTAAAAGTCATGTTGACTTTGACAACTTGGTGGATGACATCATCCCATGATGCAACATGGATGATGTCATCATTTGTGTCAACACATTTTAGACATTTCAAAAAGAAAGTCGGAGAAAAGAGAGAGAAGAAGAAGAAGAAGAAGAAGTTACTCATCATCATCATCCTGCGGCCGAAAAGGGGTCGCCTGTTTCTGATGCTGCTCAGGTGATGATATGTGGAACTGAGCGCGGTATTCCAAAAACTTGCTAATCATCGGCCCAAATTGATCCTGTGATGGATCCTTGTGCCGTTCACTGATTGCTTCGCAAGTCTCCCGCTCGTCTATGAGCTTTTCCGGGAGTCTGGAATAATCTTTCTCCGCCTCGATAAGGAACCCGATGAAGTCCCTACAGGCCAGTAGGTTGTTGATAGATTCAGTGTCGAATGTGACCTCTGGCCCTGTCCCTTGAGAAGCTATCTCCTTGAAGATCCGGATAGTGTCATCGGTTGATCTCAAGGTAAGGGAAGGAGTGAGCAACCCTGGAGTCATGGCGAGAACAACTTTCTCCATTTGATGCATTGCATCCAGGGCCTCTTCCTTTACCTTGTCTATCTTTTCCAGAACGAATTCCAGCTGATCTATCCGATAGTCCAGAGTGGACATGGTTTTGTTGAGGGCCCTTGGATGGCCGAAGACTCCGAACTTGACCAGATCTTCGACTGAACAGTCGAACATTTGTTGGAAGGTCTCGTGCTGGAGTCTAGCATGTTCTAGCTCTTCTGATATTGGACCTGCTAATGCTTGGAGTTCCTTATTCGCCTTCCCGATGTTCAGATATAGATTGACATATTCGGCGATCACTCTTTCACTGTCCTTGAGGATCTGGCTCCTCCAAGCAGAAACGGCCATACCCTGCTCGCCGATCTTTGAATACTCATTGATCTTCTCCTGACTGAGCAGCTCAGGAGTCTCGGCGGTAGTTGTGGGAGGTGCACTTCCCATCTTCTGTAAGGCTTGAAGCAGTTGTTTGTTCTGCTCCTTCAGTAGCCTTTTCTCTTCTTTCATTTCCCGAAGCTTTTTGCAGAGTGCATCAACTGCGGAAAGAGCTTCGCCCTGGAGACTTTGAGAAGACGTCCCCATCGTGACTTGGGTCACAGTAAAATCTGTTGGAGACAGATCTTCTTTCTCTTTGAGGGGGTCGGGGTAAGCTATTTCCATAACTCTCTCACCTGCAGCACTTTGAGAGAAGCGTGTTACAGGCTTGTGCTTCTTTGCCCCTTTGGCTGGAATTACCGAAAAGTCCATCGGAGCGATGGGAACTTTCCTCTTTTGCTGGCTCAGCTGCTGAGAGATCCAAGCTGGTCCTATAGAAGAAGGACCAGAGACAGAGGGGGAGGCAGCAACGGTAGAGGAGGGGAAAAACGTGGAGACACGCGGCGGCGGCATTGAGAGAATAGCCGAAGAAGTGTCCACGGGAGGAAGGGAAACCGTAACTGCAGAAGACATAGGAAGGGAAGGGAGCTCGGAGATGAGGGAAGAAATAGAGGAAGACAAATCAGCGAGGGAGGAGAAGATAGATGAAGAAGCAGGGGAAAGGGTAGAAGAAGGGGCAGAGGACACGACCAAAGGGGTGGTCGTTTGAGTCACTCGAGGAGGGGAAGGAAGAGAAGAAGAAGGGATAGAAGGGACCTCTGAAGTTGTAGCGACGCCGACATCCTGGGTGGATGGGCGTATAGGACTATCCTCTGTCAATTCTTCCTCCAGAGTTATAACCTGTTCTGGCTCTGAGGGAAGAGGACTTTCAGGGGCTTCTTCCTGAATGGTGCTAGTTTCACCTTCTGCACTTTTGTCCTTCAGCTGCTTCTTGGACCTTGGAGGTGCATTGCCCAACGGGGAAGTTGTGAAATCTACCCCGAGGTAGATCAGCCCGTTCATGCGACACCAGTGCTCTGTTCGCCGCATAGTCTCCTTGACCCTCTCCTCAATTGTTTGAGGAGCCTTGTTCCTGTCAATGGCCGGGAAGGGCCAATTGTCCCCATCTGTGTCATTATACACCTTATCTACTTCATCTTCCGTAGTCTGGAAGCCTTCGGGGACAATGGCCACTCCGTATTGGATGATTTCCGCCAATGCCAAGCGAGAGTGATCCTTTCTTCTGAGTTCCGCCTCATGGAGAACGTCAATGTAAATATCCTCAATTTGAGGGACATGGATCGGATCGAGCTTCGCTTTTGGCAGGCAGCTTCTTGGGTCGAAGGTAGGCCTGGCTGGGAAGTCATGCTTCAAGTTGAGTAGCTCCAGTTCTGCGAACATTTCCTTTGCCTTATGGTGGGTGGAGCATGTGTATCGGCCCACTGTGAGGGGGAAAGGAGTTCCACCCTTCTTTCTTTTGAGGCACTTCTCATGGTATGTGACCAGCTGCCTTGACAGTTCTAGTAGAATCAGCTTAGGCCCAGCATACCTTGGTAGCCTGGTTGGCTCTCCCAAAAAGTTGGCAGCCCTCAGATAGGTGAACGTGGGAAATTGGGTGAACAGGGCCCCCCATTTCTCCGTGACTGCCACTATGTTTTTGGTTGTCCGGCTATGAGTCATGTTTGGCCTCAGCAGGCAGATGACATGATAAAAGAATGCATCGTTAACTTTTGTGAAATGTTGGATGCTATTCTCCAGCCTCAGCTCTGGGTAGTAATCAAATATTTTGGCCTGAGGCCATACTCCACTTCGGTTCAGCCCCGGATAATCCCTTGCCGACGCTGCAGCGTAGACTACATAGGAGTTCATATGGAACACTCCTGTTGTGGCGAACTGTTGTAGCTGCTCAGAGATGGTGCTGCTTATTATTTCACCCCAGCAAAAGCGCTGATCGGGTAAATTTTTATTCATTGTCTCCAAGTACCTCAGCATCCATTTATGGAAGTAGTGGGCATCGGAAAGCCCGAAGACTCTGCTCAGGAAAGTGATAGTGTCGCTGAGTTCTTCTGAGAAATCACTGCGGTGGATGACCTGGGGCCACCGGGTTACCACCTTCTTGTTCTTCAAGTATACCTCATTCATCAGCTGCATGCATTGGTCTTCGTTGTCTTCCCAGGCCTTGATGCATTCCTTTTGGCTGACGGCCACAAATTGCCGGTGATGAGGGATGCCGAGCATTATTTCAAAATGACGGGCAGTGAGGTTTATGACTACCTCGCCCTTGCTATTTTCGACACATCTTGTGTCTTTGTTGTAACATTGGGCAATCACCATCATGAATTCGTTGTTGACGGCACTGACGGGGATTCCTCCGGCGAAGTGCAGGGCACTGCCTATCAATTTGTCCATCCATGGACTTCTTGTAACCTTCTGAGTTCTAACCCAGAATTCATCCATGTCAATGTGACCCAATTCTGAGTCTCTGACATCCATACTGCACTCGGCCTGTGATTCGGGCATCCTAACTCTTTGATATTTGTACTTCATCTCTTCCTCTGTCAGCTTAGCCTTTCCTCTTGGTTTGGCGGGTCTCTTACTTGACGTAGACATGTGTTCTTTCAGACTCAGTTGCTGATCTGCATGAAGAAGGAGTGAGACCCAATCCAAAAAGGTTGAATTAGTCATTTGATCTTCCATTGGAAAGCTAGCAGAAGAAAGAGTTAGAGATTTTAAGGCTCAGGGCGGAGGGCGCATGAAAAATGTAATTTGCAGGCCAAATAGATAAGGCACACAGAAAAGGAGTGTTGCAGAGGCTAAACTGGCGCCAAAGGCGCATGGCGCATGGATGTTGCAGATTGCATTTTATATAGGGCACACAGGAAATGCGTGTTAAATTGAGATTTGGTGCGCCCTTTGGCGCATGGATGTATCGTGTAGCAAGGACCTTTCGTGCGCCAAAGGGATATGGCGCGGCGCACGAAGGGTTAACACAACATGATGTTGTTGTAGTCGGGGATGCGCCTGCGCCTCTATAGTTTCATACTTGCACAAATATAACTCGTGTAACATGGGAGCTGGGTGCGCCGATTGGCGCATGAAATAGGGATGCAACATAGATGAACAGCGCGCCAAAGGGGCGCGGGATTGGCACTTGTAGCACGCGACAGAGGAGCGCCTTGAGGGCGCATGAGTTCATGATGCAGCAGGCAGAAAGGGCGTGCCATTGGCGTGGGTTTTGCTTATGTAACAAGGTGGGTAGATGCGCCGAGGGGCGCAATTGTTTTTAGTGTAACAAGACGTGCCAGTGCGCCAATGTGAAAAAGATAACAGCCTCTCATTGCTCAACACTTTTTCCTTAGATTTCCTCCATTTCAAAGATTGCTTGGAGATATAAGGTTTTAGAAAAGAGATTTTCAGACCAAGTTCTTTCAAAACAACACCCTCTACCAGCAGATCTGGAAAGAGGGAGGGAAAGCGAGGAGGAAAAGAAGAAAAAGACAAGGTAGCACAGGGGGGGCCTAGCTCAACATATTTCTATTTAATCAAAACACCAACCAGCAAGCTAAAACTAGACCGTGAAAGCACTAAAAACCGAAAGCACACAACGCATGAGGGAACAAGAAGATCCTCTTACCTGGATATATAGCAAAAAGTTTCAATGGGTCCACAGGGCGATGAAAACGACGGAGCAGAGGCTGACAAGTTCAGAACGATCACGTGCTCGACAAAAAGAATGAAAATGACATTGGGCGCGCACTGATATATATAGAAAAACTTGTCATCAATGCGCCAACCACTTTTGAAATGGCGCATGAAAGTTTCTGTCGACAGGGGGAAGCGTGCGCCCTTTGGCGCACGAAAGTATTTGACAGCAGAAGATTGAGCGTGCCTTTGGCGCACCAAAAGCATTGTCGACATAAAGTTATGTGCACCCTTTGGCGCACCAAAACACGGTGTTGCAATAATATTATGTGCACCCTTTGGCGCACCAAAAGGTGGCGCAACAAGAGTTGTGTCAACACAGGCGCATGCGACTTGGCACACGCAAAAGAGTCTCAACATCCTTTGGCGCACTAAAAGATGTGTTAACATAAAAAACCATGCGCCAAAGGCTTTTAAGGGGGCGCACCAAAAGTTAGTGTTGCAAAGCAATTTCATGCGCCCAGCCAAAAAAGGCTCAAAAAGACTAAGTTCAAAAACTAGATTTCCCAGGAAGGGATTTTACAACGTTTCGAACGCGATGGATCCCTAACCAGGGATCGAAACAAAATTTTCGGTATGGTTATTGGTAAAATTGCCCTTGTCAATTTTACGGGATGACACATTTTTTCCCTCATCTCACAGATCCCTTCCTCCCCCATGGCCTCCTCTCGAGTAGTGACTCCTAATCCCGTAAGCTTTGGTGTGTCAGCCCCTTTCTCCATGCCACCACCAAGTGTTTTGACACACTTCCCCATGTCCACTGCAGTTGTTCTTCCTTCCACTCATGTTTCTTCTTCGTCCTCTGGTCCCACTCCCATAATGTCCAAGTTGGATCTCAGAAAAATTTGGTTCAACACTTGAATGCATATAGCTCTCTCCATTGCACCCATGGAGTTCTCCAACATCCTGGAAAAAGGTTACCAAAGAAGCAAAAAGTGATAACTCACTTTTCAAAAAGTGCTTCAGGCAAACGGGTTATGGAGATAGCCTACCCGGATCCCATAAAGAAGAAAGAAGATCATGTCTCCTATAGATTTTACAGTGACCCAGGTCATAATGGGAACATCATCAGAGAGCCTTAGATAAGGAGAGTGCCTTGTCAGTCAAGAATGGATTCCCTTTTAGGGTTAGAAAGTCACAAGAAGAAAAGGAGAAGAAGAGAATTTTAAAGGAACAAAATGAACATCTTCTCCAAGCTCTGCAAAGAATGGGCAATGCACCTCATATAGCTGCTGCCGAAACTCCTGAAGTCCTTAGTCAGGAGAAGATAAATGAATACACCAAGATTGGCGAACAAGGTGTAGCAATGTCCTCCTAGAGAGAGAAGATCCTCAGAGACAATGAGGAAGTAATCATGAAGTTTACAGGCCTCTACCAAGGTATAGATAAGGCAAACAATGAACTCCAGGCAATAGTATGACCTGTCTCTGAAGAGTTGGACCATGTCAGGTTGCAACTTGAGACATTATAGTAAATGATCAACTGCCCAACCGATGACTTATTAAAATTGATACGGACATCATTGATCACCCACGAGCACACTAACAAAGTGGTTGTGTGCTTTAGACTATCGGGTTGATCAAATGGAGTTTGTCCTAGAAAACATAGACAAAATCAAGGAGGAAGCCCTAGATGCAAAACATAAAATGGAGCATATCATCTTGAGGATGTCTCCAGGGTTGCTTAATGCATCTTTCACCTTAAGAGAAGCAAACGATACTATTCATCTTTTCAAGGGAATTACATCACAAGGTTTGACGCCAGAGGTCACTTTTGACTAAGAATCTATTAACAACCTTCTGGCTTGCCACGATTTTGTTGGGTACTTGATTGAGGCAGGTAATGAATACTTCAATCTCGCTGATAGGCTCAGATATGAACGAGAAACTTACGAAGTCATCAGAGACCACACAAAGGGTCCCGATCATGATCAACTTCAGAAGATAATCAGCAAGTTTATGGAGTATCGAGCTTAGTACCATATCACCTCTCCAGAGTAGAAACAAGACACTCCATTTAAGCAAAGGGATGATGATGAATAGACTTCCTCTTTCTGGGATAAATCCCATTTTTGTAAAAGTATTTAAAAGTATGTTGGCACATGCGATGACATCATCCATGTTGCACAATGGGATGTTGTCATCCACAAAATTGCCCCAAAGTCAACATTTGAATTTTAGATATTTTGCATGATATTTTGTAATAAGTTGTTGGCTCCTTTTTGTCTTCTTTCTCCTTCTCCTTCTATAAATACTTGGATACTTGTAGTATTCAAAGGGGTGGACAATATTGTATGAAAAATAGAAGTGAGGAGAGAAAGACTTTGAGATTTCTTGTAACAGAAGAAAACATTAATACAATATTGAGACTTTGTGCTAAATACATGTGCTATATGCATCAGATCTTTTTTACGTTAGATCTATGTGTTTATTCTGTTAGATTTGTATCTAATTTTTTCATTTAGTTTATCAGTATTGCTTTATTTGTTTATGTGAGTAAGTTTGGCTCTATTTACTACCGGCCCAAAACATAAACCCTCTTACCTTTCTACTTTGGAATTCATTTCTTTTCTCCCTTCAGATCCATCTTTCTTCCATTCCTTCAAAAAACATGAAAACATTCCTTTCTGTTCTTCGTCAGAACTAACTCTACTGGGATGAGATCCCAAACCCCCCTGAAGGTACTCTAAATACTATTGGACTTGCACAGATTCCTACTAGTAGAATAGTAATAAACCAATTTCGCTTTGCTGTCTCAAAGAGGGGCTATGCCCTACACACTGTTGGCCTGTCTATCCATAAATATTCCCAACCGACAGATTTTTGGACCAACATGTCAAAGCATGTGATGACACCCTAAAATTTCATAATCAAATTGCATGACTAAACAAGGAAGTCTAACACCATTGCCACCTAATCTAGCCAATTTTCTAAGTCTAGGAATGTAATATTAAGATAGAAGCTTAAAATAATGCTTAACTAGTATGAAAACAATACAAAATCTAACTAAACATGCCTACTAATATGCTTGAATTACCTAACATGGGCCTAAATAGACCTAAGAGGGAAATCAAATGGTTATGGTTGATACTCCAAACAAGGTGAAATGGCCTCTCTAAATGACCACTTGGTCATTTTGGATATCCGTCTACTAACTCCATTAAAGGCTTTAAGCAAGGATTGAACTTGGCTATATATCAGATTTATTATATGAGATGCAAATCAAAGCATGGTGTGAAGTATAAAGGAATGAGGTGCACCCTTTTTATAGTTTTCCTTTTGGGAGAAACTTGTATTTTGGTGCTTGTGGGACTAAAAGCCGCAAATTAGATTAGAATTTCTAATCATGATTAGGCCTTGCTAATCACAATTAGTGAATTTCCAAGTGATTAAGAGGTGTGAAGCCTTAATCAACTGCTTAGGGTCAACTAGGAGGCTAGGATAATCTTTTAAAGCTTGCTGAGATGTTGTGGAGGTGAATGGGGTCATTTTGAGTGGTTGGAAGAGGGGTTTAAGCCAATACTAGGGTATATTGACCAAAACAAGGGCAAAATAGCATTAATTAGCTAATAAACGCTAATTGTCTATTTTGAAGAGGATTTTGACTTACGATTCACCATAAAGTGGCATCATGAATGCGAAATAGGTTTGGTGATCAACGAAGTGCTTGTTAACCAACCAAAGTGGTGAGAAACATTATTTAATTAGCAAAGAGAACTAATTATAATGGAATTAGGTAGAATAAGAGTGATTTTTGTGCATTTTGGTAATAAGATTGCAAAAGCAGAATTTAGGTGTTTAGTGGGTGATAGAAGAAGTCAATCAACAATATAAAATATGATTTGAAATGGATAGAAGAAAATGAGTCAGAATGGGCATGAAACACTTGGGTACTGAGAAGGAATAAGAATAGGGATAAACATTGTTATTTATTGCCCCAGGTGAGTTTTTTTTTAGGAGAAAAATTAGTAATGGTAATAAATGATAATGGAGAATAAATGATTAATGGATAAATATAGGGCAAGTCTAACATTTTCATCCACCCTTTCCATAAACAACTAGTTTATATCATTTTTCCCCTAGGTCTACATCATTAGCCTTTATTTAAAATAAACAAAAGTGTAATATAACATTAAAAGCTAAATTACTAGCAATTGTTTACTACTAAAAATATGTAACTTCATGTAATATACATTATGCAATGTAATAAGAGAAATTAAAATGATATTTAGCTCCATGCAACATACATTACACAATGCAATATGAGAAAGTAAACCAGCTAACCTAACAGATAAACCAATATAATCACACATACTCAAACAAACAACGTGTTGCACCAATGTTTTTGTTATCAAGCTGCAGTTCCCAAACGTTCGTGTTGTAACGACAAGAGTTAAAAATGATTTCCCAAACAATAACACGTGTGAGGTAAAAATGGAAAACACAAGTAGTCATATGGAAAAACCTTCGTGCACTACGAAACAATCTCTGGCAACTCACTGTTGCATAGGAGTACCGACGTAGTATGCAGTTGAGCTTTTGTTAATGGAGGTAGATCATGATGATCCGCAAGTCATTTGAGATTAGAACAAGCAAGAACCATAGAAAAATGTTTTTTTAAGACATATTTCAATGTTCGAGGATGATGCAATTGACATAGGCTTTAGTTGTGTATATGTTGTTTACCATTTTTTTTGTAAAATTTTAAAGTTTTGCAATTTTTTGAATTTTTAATGATTTTATCAACAAAAAAAATCTTTTAAACAATTTTGACTGTCATATGCTTTGTATCTCATTGTTATATTATGAGATATCTTTAGCTGATATCATACTTGTATGTTTGATGAGATGCCTTTGAGAAACATGTTTATATTTTTTATATTGGTGTGGGGGGATAGATTTGTGATTATGCACAACCCCTCTTGCCCCATTAGTGATACATTATTTGATGATTATCTTTTAGTATACATGCATGATGTAGACTTAGCATTTTTTTTATATATGATGTATAGATTTGATGGATATGTGTGATATGATGATGAAATGATAACACAATGTACAAGTAAAAATTAACAAGCACAAGTTTAAAAAAATCTAATCAAAGTAACATATTTATTTACAAGTATGCAATACAAAATGGACTCAATGCAATACACTATAGACTAAAGTGGTATTCAATCTAAGTAAGCAAGTGAATCCAATTTAAAGCATACAATACGAAAAATTAATGCAACCAAAACCATAAAAACCAACAACTAAAAGTAAGTGAACCACTACTTTCTTTTTGTGGGACAGTTTTGGGACGTTTTTCGTTGTTTTTGGTCTTTATTTCTAAGATAATTTTCTATTATTTTGGATTTTTCTACGAAATATTTTTGAATGTTTTGGTTTTTTCTTAGGAACATATATGTATAATTTTGGTATTTTCAAAAAATTTACAAATGTTTTTGACATTTTCTCAACAGTTTTTCAAAGCAAACATGCAAGGAAATAAAGAAATGTGGATGCCCCCAATGGTAAATGGGATGTACAAGGGCATAATGCCACATGGTATATGCAAAAAGTGACACTGTGAAGCTAACCCCAACATGAGATGGGTTCATTCAATGTTAACTTCTCTACACTCAAAAGGTTAGATTAGCTGAATTAGGGCAAAGAAGGATAGGCTCACAAGGGGCTCAAATGAAGGTAAAGATTAACTTAGGGAAAAAAATTCATACTCCTTAAACCTAGACTGTTTGTGAACAACGGAACCTCCCTTGGTATTAGAAATTGGTTTTCACCAAAAGACTTGTCCAAAGTGCCACCATTGTGTGGTTTTCACTATTAGACATACCTATTTCTTTTTATTTTTATCTTTTCTGTATTTTTCTACATTTTTGTTTTAGGTATACTGCAAAGCCCATACTTAAGCATAGAAGAACTTAAGATGCATTGCATTCATGGGTTCTCAAAGCTCTTGGCCATCTAAATAGGCTAGATTATATGCACCTGAAACAAACTTGGAAACCACAATGTATGGTCCTAGCCAGTTGGGCTCAAATTTCCCTTTCTTTTCTCGATATTTATTGGTCTTCTTATGATTCTCTTTCAACGCCATGTCTTCTACCTCAAACTGGAGAGGTATGACCTTCTTGTTGTAGCTTTGTTGTACTTGATCGTGATACACTTTTAGGTGATTGACGGCGTGAAGGAATTTCTCATCCAATAGCTCCAACTCTACCATTCGGACTACTTGATAGTCGTCCTCTTCATTCAGGTAATCCCTTAGTTTGATATGCAAAGAAGAGATCTCAATCTCTAAAGGAAAGACAGCTTCGGAACGAAATACTAAAGAATATGGAGTTACACATGTAGGGGTGTGGATAGAAGTTTTGAATGCCCAGAGGTCAGGGTGAATTTGTAGATGTCAGTTACAGCCTATGGTATTCACAATTTTCTACCTAATGTGAATTAAGGTTTTTTTGGAAGCTTCAGCCTACCCATTACCTTGAGGGTAATAAGGGGTTGAAAACTTAAGGGAAATCTAAAAGAATTTACAAAGTGCTTTCAAATTTGTTTTTTGAACAACTTACCATTATCAATGATAATGGAAGAAGGGATACCATATCTATAGATGATATGATTCATTATAAACTTTGAAATTTGGGGACCTTTTGTATAGGTAAGAGGAACTGCCTCTACCCATTTTGTAAAGTAATCAGTGGCCATTATAATGAACTTATGGCCATCCAAGGAGATAGGATTATGTTTCCCTATTAGATCAAGACCCCACTTTGAGAATGGCCAGGGTGTCGTGATTGGTTGCAAGGATTGTGTTGGCACATGTATCAAATTGTTGTACTTTTGACAATCCACACACTTCTTTACATGTTGACAACAATCATGCTCCATGGTAGGCCTATAGTAACCTACTCTGAGTATCTTTTTTGCAAGGATAATCCCATTAGTATGAGATCCACAAATTCCCTCATGTACCTCCTTGATTGCTTGGATAGATTCATCAGAATTTAAATAGTGCAACAGATTCCCATTATAGCATCGACGGAAGAGGGTGCCCCTAATTAGGGTATAGTGGGCTATATGTTGGATGAGGTTGCACTTTTCAGCACAGGAAATGTTCATAGGGAAGGTTCCATCATGGAGATAATTAAATATTTCAGCGTACCATGGTGAAAAGGGACCAACAACTTCACACACTAAACAAGAGTCTGATATGTCATATGTCATTGTTCTTATATTTTCACCAAAGAATGGCATATCATTGCTCTCTAGTGGAATGCTCAACATATATCCTATCGTAGCCATGGCTTTTGCCACTCTGTTATGAGATTTTGGTATTTTCTCAAATGTTATATGCTCAAATAATTCTTTTAAGGAATCGACCATTTTGTAACTTTTCATCTTTAACTTTATATTCATTTTTGACTTGTTTGATAATAAGCATTGAATCACCAATGCATTTTACTTGTCTGATATCCCATTTGATGGCCAACTTCATTCCTGCAATGATATCTTCATATTCCGCTATATTGTTCGTGAAAGGGAATTCAATTCGAAATTCCTGCGGAATCAAGTCTCCTATGGGAGTGATTAACACAACTCTGACACCTGAACCATGAAAGGTAAAAGAGCCATCAAAGTACATTTTCCAAACTGTAGATTCTTCTAGGTACATAATGGATGCATCTGGTAGTTCTAGACTCAAGGTCTTAGTACCTGGTAGCGGAGCTTCTACTATTTGATCTGCTAACAAATTTCCTTTTATTGACTTTTTTTTAATGTATTCAATGTCAAACGCACTTAATAAGATGTTCCAATTAGCTATCTTTCATGTTAGTGTTGATTTGGACAATAAATACTTCAAAAGATTGACCTTTGAAATAATCTTGATTTTATTGTTAAGCATATAATGAGGAAGCTTCTAGAAAGAAAACACCACGGATAAGCAATCGTTCTAAATTTGTGGATAATTTATCTCATATGCTATCAATGTCCTACTCAAATAGTATACAACATTTTCTCCCTATTCTTTGTCATACTGGGCCAACAGTGCTTCAATTGCAAAAATTGTAGTAGAGATATAAATTAACAAGTGTTCTCATGTTGTGCATGGCATGAGAACTGGGGGGTTGGGAAAGTATTATTTTAGCAAAGCAAACACTTGTTGTTGTCATGATCCCTGGTCCCCAGTTGAAATTAACATCCTTCTTAATAATATGTGTAAATGTATGACACTTGTCTGCTAGCTATGAAATAAACCTTCTGATGGCCTGAATTTTCCCTTGTAAGCTATGCAGCTGTCTGATATTCTTAGGGGGGAATTTATGTGATAGTCATGACCTTTGCAGGGTCTACTTCTATTCCTCTCCATGACATAATTAATCCTAGTAATTTCCCAAATAGCACACTGAAGACACACTTCTTTGGGTTAAGTCAGACTTTTTAATCTCTTAGATGTTGAAAGATACGTCGTAAAATTTCTAGGTGTTCCTCACAAGTTCTAGATTTAGCCAGTATATCATTTACGTAATCTTCCATGATGTCACTTATCATATCGTGAAAGATTACATTCATCACCCTTTGATATGTAGCACCTACATTTTTAAGGCCAAAATTCGTGACTTGTTAATAAAATGTCCCCCATGGGGTTGTGAAAGTCATCTTGTACTAATCTTCTTCTGCAATATTTATCTGATTATAACCTGAGAAGTCATCCATGAGTGAAAGGATCTCATAACCTGTTGTAGAATCGACAATCATGTCGATGTTTGGAAGAGGAAAATCATCCCTAGGACAAGCTTTGTTTATATCCCTAAAATCCGTACACACTCTAATACTAACTGGATTCTTTTGAATCGGGACCACATTTGAGATCCACTCTGAGTAGTTGATAGGCCTGATAAATCCTACTTTTATAAACCTTTCTAGCTCTGCCTTTACCAGTAAGGCGACACAAGGATGCATTTTTTGGAGCTTTTATTTGATGGGATTAGTACCATAAGATTATGCACCACTAGTGTAGGATTAAGTCGTGGCATGTCCACATAAGACCACGTGAAGATTTTTACATACTCTCTTAAGATTTTTGTGAATATTTTTTATTCTTTGGTTGAGAGGGAAGCTTCCAACTTAACTATCTGTGGCAGTTCCTCCATGCCGATATTAACATCTATTGTATCTTCCACTAATAACTTTGATTCATCCCCCATGTGTTTAGGATCAGGAGGGAGATTAAGATCCTCCTGTATCATAGGTGGCTCAAGGAGCTCTTCATCTTGAAGTGGGTACATTATATTTTCCATAGATTTTTCTGTTTGTTTGTCCACAAGTGCCTCAAAGAGGTTTTCGCTATAGGATTTCCCTTTTTTATTTCCACAAGGCTTTTCTTTGGAAATTTTTCCCTTGCTCACTTTTTTACTTAAATTCCCACATAACTCTACTTCCTCTCCAAAGTATGACCATGCATAAAGTTGAATGGAGAACCCCTTCTTGTGATCATTTCTTGGAATGTTGTCTCTGATTACCAGGAACTCACCAATGGCCTCATCATTTTGGAACACGTTAATAGGTACGTGTTGTTTTTTATCCCAATTCATGAGTGATGGGTAAGTGATGGTTAATTTTTGAGTTATAGGGGATATGGTGGGTATAACAAGGGTTATAGTAAGGATAGCCATATTAGCGAATAGGTTCGTAGAGGCAAGGTCTTCGTAAAGACTACATCAGGAATTTGTTTCACTTTCATTTCTAGAAAAAACTATCCTCACTCTGAAAAGAATCATACTCATCATCTGAAGAGTGAGACTCGTATAAATGGATTCCTATACCTTATTTACCTACTATACGCCGAGGTATTGCAAGATCTTATAATGGGCCTTGTTCTTAGCGGCCGCAGTTGCGTCCTTTATACCCCATGGCTAGCATTATCTGATTAGGAATGGTATACTTAGGTGATTTATATCATGTAGCCAAGTCATCATCATTTGGATGGAATATAATGTCCATAAGAAACCTTTCATCTTCTAGCAATCCGTCAGCAGTAAAATTATTAAAAGGGAAAGCCTCTCCTTATCTCTAAACTTTGAAACACAGCTTACTATGCGCTTGAGCTGATAGCAGACCGTTATGAACCATTAGGGCTTGTTGTAGATCATACTCTCCACAACTACTTGGTTTGACCTTCATCTCCCATGTAAACAAAGGATTTTTGAGGTGGAAGCACCATTGTCATTAATAGACAGGGTATCTACATCCACTCATGAAGCAAGGGCCTCTAACTAGATAGGAATAGCAATCTTCATAGATGGACACTCATAGATTGTAGGGAAAAATCCTGACAACGCTTTACAATGAGAAAAAGGTTGAGGGTCCCTTTGTATGCTGAGTGGATGTCCCTCATATTGTTACTTTAAACACTGATTATACATTGATGGCATGGCCTGTATGGCATGAATCTATGGGTGACCGAGCAAGATATTGTAAGGAAATTCTAGGTCCAAGACATGGAACTTCATATCATGTGTTATGGGACCCACTTCTAATGAGAAAGTGATCATTCAAGTTGATTTTCATTCTTCATTGTCATATGCCTTAATGGTGATGACCTTTGTTTCTAGATTATCTGCTATGCAACCTAGTTGGCAGACTAGTTTGAGAGTACATATGTTAAGACCCAATCCACCATCCACAAACACTCTCTTAACATTCTTACATTTGATGATAACCTCAATATCCAGTGGTAGGTTATGTGAAGGATCTTCTACTAAGGATTTTGTAGTGTTGAAGGTTATGTGTTCCAAAGGAACAAATTGTGCTACTATGGCTTGCAAATGTATCAGGTCAACATCAATGGATACTCCTGATCCTTGTAAGATTTTGTAAAGTATATCCTTATGGACATTAGAGATTTTTAGAAGGTCTAAGATGGAGATCTTAGCTGTAGTTTTTCCTAGTTGATCTAACACATCATAATGAATCTCTTGAGGAGTGGGAGTGGGTTCAAAATTTATAATGAGGCAAGCCTTCCATATTGACATAGCGCACTCTCTTGTCTTGATTCTAATTGTATTGATTTTCTCAATGAGGGGGTCAACACAATGTATCAGGGCATCAAAATGGTCTTTGTTTGACACATAGTTAACAATATTATTATGAGATGATTGTCCCTGATCCAACTTTTATTTTCCTCATGATTGGGAAAAGGCTTTTTGAAGATCCCTAATTTTTCATTTGGAGATTTTTCTGCTACAACAGAATCTACTTCAATATCACCGTTGCCAACTAGGTCTTGAATATAGTGTTTTAATCTTAAACACTTGTCTATTTTGTGACCTTTTATGCGGTGGAACTCATAGAATTAATTCTCCCTAAACTATGATGGTTTAGGTGTATCATCCCCATAGGTTTGTGTTTCAAGGTATTTAACCATGTTAACGACCTCTAACTATTTTACTATAGACGATATGGATTCAAATAGAGGAGTAAAAGTGTGGTGTTTATACTTGGTAGGTGGATTACCCTTTATAAGTTTCAAAGGTGTGTGGTTCTACATGGCTTGCACCCATTTAGAGTCTACTATCCCATCACTAACAACACTTTTGTTATATTAGGAACAAACTTTGTTTTAACGTTAGATTTTAAATCGTTGTGTTCACGGGAGAAAGGCTTTAAAGTCACCCTAGCTAACAATGCATTTTCAATTTGAATCCCTTTTCTATTACCTCTTCGAATGTGTTACCACAATGCATTTGCAAGTACAATGTAATATGTAGATGGAGGTTGGGAACAAATATGCCTATCAGATACTTTTTGGGTAGCGAGAAAGGGAAGCTACTAGCTAACCCTCTCCATCTTTGTAAAAATGCAATGAAGTTTTTGTTGTTTCATTTCTTGGGATTGCAAAGATCTAACATGGTAACGTCGTTTTCTATATTGAAAGAGAGCTGTCATAAAAAAACTCTCTGCTAGTTCTAGCCATGTTTACATAGATCCCTTAGGGATATTCACAAACCATTCTAGCACTACTCCTCCTAAACTTCATGGAAACAAGTGCATAAGATAATTGTCATTGAATGCCACCTCTTGACATGCCATATAAAATTCTTTTATATTATCATGGGGGTCACCTTTTCCCTTATATTTATCAAATTTTGGAAAATCAAAATGTCTTGGGAAAGGTACTAGTAGGATGGCTTTGTTAAAAGGGTAGGGATATAACTCATCGAACTGGTATTTCTTGTTATTGCTACTAGTTTGGCCATCATGTAATGCTTACATGGTGGTCTTAATTATTTACCACTCTTGATTAAAAAGTGGATCTTACATGAGTGGCAGTGTAGGTCTATACAAAGGGTTAAGTCTAGGTGTATGCCCACCCCGATTTTCAGTGAAAATCCTCATAAGGATCCTTTCGTGTCTCTCATCGAGGAGTGTTTATTGGGAATTCATAAAATGAAGCTTTATGTTTCGCTTTTGGTATATTTTGTTTCACAACTTTTGGTTGTTCCTTTTGTATATGTAAAGCCAAACTTGCCAACTGATGAGTGAGGGCTTGGACATGTTGTTCTAACGTAACTTCTTTAATAGGTATTTCATGATGATCTTTGTTAAGAGGAGGTTGTGCATGATGAACATGTTCTTTATTGTCTTCGAAATGAATTTTAATAGGAGGAAAACGATAGTCTCCATCATTTTCAAATGGCATCTCCTCGTTATTTTGTCATGCAGAGGTAGAGGCATGACCTGGAAATAATATGTCATCTATATGGCGATGAGGATGTTCCACTTCCTCTTCCCCTTGAACCATTGTGGCAATGAGAGAAGGGTCCACCATGGGAGGTAGCCTAGCTCCTAGTTCCATAACATGCATAAGAACCTCATGTTTGTTTTAAAAAATGTAATCATCAAAATTGGTGGGAGAACGCTCTATATTCATACGTGGAGACTCTTCCTCTCCACCACTATGGTCAACCATGATGTTATCCTCTAAAAGAGATTTTTCACCTCCAAATATATTGGTTCTTAGTCTTTGAGATCCCATCCTTGTAGTAGGCATACTCGAAATAGGAAATACGACGTGAAGAGTTTCTACTCAGGTTTACTAAAAAGGGACCTTAGTCAAATTTATGCAGCATAATGACCCTAAGTTGTTAAAACAAGGTGACTATAGAATAGCCACAAAAGTGATAGGTCAAAACAAATGTACGAACTAAAGAATAATGAACAAGCTACCCTAGCAAGGTAATATATGACACAAGTTTTCCTTAGACTAATACAATGGCGTACAACGCTAAAAATTTGGTTACACAAAATAGTTTATTCTCAAAGATTTCATCTAGATAGGTTTGCAACCAAATAGTGACAACACAACATCATCAGTTAGGTTGAGTTTGCAACAAAAAAGGCCAAAATGATAAGAGAATGTTGACACGATCTTCTAACAACATATACTAAAAACCAGTTTCTAAACACTAACAAAGTCCAAGTCTCGTAAAATGGATGATAACAATGTGAGCAGTGTAACAACACTATTTGTACATGTGAACCAAACTTTCGAGAAATCAAGATTTCTAGTGTTAAAATGATCTTATCACGATGCTAACAATATATCCTCAACACTCACAAAACTCAAGACAAAGGATGTAAAAATTACATCTAAGCATAAGAAGAAATTATTATGTGTGCTAACAGCGTAACTCTACAATATAGAGATTTAGGCCTAATTTCACAAATGGAAATAAGACGCAAATATCTCAATTTTATGGCTACAATGTGGGTAGCGTAACAACTCAAAAGAAGACAAGGATGAAATCACCTAACTACAATGATAGTAAGTCTCAAATATGGGTTTTTGAGACAAAGGGGCCTACTAGATCATGAGTATGTACCATGCACACTTTCAACACTTGTGCTCCAACATTATAACCTAGCCGTGCAAGTGGAATAAAAAAGTGGTGGACATGTGATATCTAATGGTATCCATATATGTTGTTTCCCTTTGTCAAAAAATGGGAAATAAGAAATCAAGGGAGCAGACCAAGTGGTGTTGAAATAAACTTGGTGTTATTTTGGCAGAGTTTCGCCTTATCTTAAGACAAGTGAAAAACTAGGACAAAATGACACTAAGTAGATTTCATGATGAAAATCACGTGGTTTCAACTTTAAGAGATTCTTTCCCTTGTTTTAAAAACAAGAGTTTGAATCTAATAAATTTGTCACTTTGTGAGAGCTCTCAAGTATACTATATAAGACAAACAATGGCTCCAAGCCGGCAATCTTCCTAGGTGGTGTCTCTCTAGAGGTGTCATAAGATATCTAGAGCAAGCTCGATTTACCAAGGTTTACCAAGGAGTATCTTGGCTTTACTTTACCCCCTTCAGTATAATGAGCACCGAAGTGCGTTTAATTATAATTTCATTGGGGTCGCGATACGGATATCTTTGATGCTAATCTCACTAAGGCATACTCGATGAGTCGGTGGTGTGGAGCACTTTCCTATTTCATTCACGAGCTTCCATTTTGCATGAACTACTTTAGGGTTCCTAGGATCACCCCCATTATTTTATCTTAAGTATTATGCCAAAGGGGTTATGTCCTAGTTGAGTAGATGAGTCGTAGCTCTTAACCAAAACCTGTAAATACAATGTGATGATTGTGGTGTATTTTTTTCTTTTAGACTTAATGTGATTTTTTTTATACTCCTTTTGACAACCTATAATCACACGCATAGTTAGAAAAATTGTTTAGGTCCTCCTTTCTTTGACTAGCGTTATGTCCTTCACAAAATGGTTAGTAGTTTCAAAATAGATTCATAATATCATAAGAAAATAGCAATGAAAAATGCTTGTAAATCCACTAACTACCATCAAATTTTGCAAAAATAAGGTTTATTCCCAATTCATCCAAGTGCTTTTTAATGAAAAGACTAAAATTTCTTTTGATTCCCAAGTTCACACTAGGTACAAGGGAAGATCATACACAAATTCTAGCCTTGGTTATTTAGCAAGTGAAAAATCATTTTAAACTAAAAGATGATTAACAAAGTTTCCTACTTACTCTAATGATAGCAAAAGAAGGTTTAATATTGCCTTTGATTCTCTAGATTACATGAAGTGCAAGAGAAGAGCATACACACTTTAACCCACACTCATACAAATCATGGAAACAAGATTAATTCCTTAAAACCCTAAGTGATTTTATGAGAAAACTTACTCTAAATCTATGAAATTGACAAAAATGGCGTCTAAAAACCTTTGAAAAGTAACAGAAATCCTAAAAACCAAAAATGGAAACTTTGAGTTTACAAGAAAAATTTATACAGACACACCTGCATGCCCCTATTGACATGTGCATGCCTGTTTCCCCACATGCGTGTCTTTGTTAACGTGTACGCTTCCCCTTTGTAAAAATGATTGACTATTGAAAAAGATGAGCTAACTTGTGCACTTCCAAAGAAGCGGATGCACACCTATTTCAACACATGTGCTCTCCTGTCAACATGTGTGCGCCTCGGTTTAAAAAATGACTAACAGCTGAAAAAGGTGAGTTAACGTGCGCGCTTCCAAAGAAGTGGGTGCACACCTGTTTCAGTACATGTGCTCCCATTTCGATGTGTGTACACCTATTTCAACACCTCCACTCCTGGTTCAATGCCTACGTGCCTCTTCGCTGGAAGTGGTCAAATTTTGAGTTTTGATAAGAATTTCTTCAAAAAGGACAAATCTTTGGTATTTTTTTGGCAATTTTGGTAGGGCTTCGCCTCCTTGAATTCTACAAGGAACATAAAAAACACCACTTCTACCAATAATATAGTTGAAACAACTACCTAACTTGAAAAAAAGATCTAAAACTTTGAAAACTTACTCTAAAATTTTGAAATTAATCTAAAAAGCTCGAGAAACTAATCTAAAAATCTTGAAAAACTAATCTAAAAAGCTTGAAATTTAAACTAGAAAACTTGAATTTTTTCTAGGAAACTTGAAACTAATCTAAAAATTTGAAATGAAAAACTTTGAAACTAAGTTTAAAATATTTAAAAATTGAATGCAATGGGGTATTGTCCCACCGAGCGTGCCAAATGATGACACCCTAAACTTTCATAATCAAATTGCATGACTATACAAGGAAGGATAACACCATTTCCCCCTAATCTAGCCAAGGTTCTAAGTTTAGGAATGTAACATTAAGATAGAAGCTTAAAAGAATGCTTAACTAGTATGAAAACAATACAAATTCTAACTAAACCTGCCTACTAATATACTTGAAATACCTAAAATGGGCCTAAATAGACCTAAGAGAACAATCAAATGGTTATGGTTGTTACTCCAAACAAGGTGAAATGGCCTCTCAAAATGACTACTTGGTCATTTTCGATATCCATATACTAACCCCATTGAAGGCTTTAAGCAAGGATTGAACTTGGTTATATATCATATTTATTATATGAGATGCAAATCAAAGCATGGTGTGAAGTATAAAGGAATGAGGTGCACCCTTTTTTATAGTTTTCCTTTTGGGAGAAACTTGTATTTTGGTGCTTGTGGGACTAAAAGCCCCAAATAAGATTAGAATTTCTAATCATGATTAGGCCTTGTTAATCACAATTAGTGAATTAACAAGTGATTAAGAGGTGTGAAGCCTTAATCAACCACTTAGGGTCAACTATGAGGCTAGGATAAGCTTTTGAAGCTTTCTGAGATGTTGTGGAGGTGAATGGGATCATTTTGAGTGGTTGGAAGAGGGGTTTAAGCCTATAGTAGGGTATATTGACCAAAACAAGGAAAAAATAGCCTTAATTAGCTAATAAATACTAATTGTTTGTTTTGAAGAGGATTTTGACTTACGATTCACTGTAAAGTGGCATCCTGAATGCGAAAGAGGTTTGGTGATCAACAAAGTGCTTGTTAACTAACCAAAGTGGTGAGAAACATTAGTTAATTATCAAAGAGAACTAATTATAATGGAATTGGGAAGAATAAGAGTGATTTGCGTGCTTTTTGGCAATAAGAAATCAAAAGTGGAATTTAGGTGTCTATAGCATGTATAGATCAATGTGAACTAGCATGCTAGTAAGAAGAGGAAGTAGTAGAAAATGAAAGAATAGAACATGTAGTGTGTAAGAGTAGAAATGTAGATGCCCCCAGGAGCCTTGGTGGGACTAGTAAGAGGTACAGTGCCAAGCATCATTGTTTCATGTAAATATCTATAGGAAGTCTACATTCACAACTAGATAACAACTAGATAACAAGTGAATGTGCATGTTTATATAGAAAATATAATGACATATTGGATATTTATGTAACATAGTAAGCAAAGTGTACATGCTAGTATAAGAAAACAAGAAAAATTACAACTAAAATATGCAACACACTATGAGTGTGAATGGAATGGAATGTAAAGTGAATGTGATAGGAGAGGCATGCCCCCCAAGTGAATGTGTATGAGATGAGTTTCATTTACAAAATACCCCTCAATAATCAAGAATGAACAATAGAACAAGAGTGTGTCATCAAGAAATGGTTTAAATTATGTTTAGTAGAAAGATAGATCAATGAAGCATAGAGTGTAGAGTGAATGGATGAGGTTCATTTTAAATTTAGACCCTCAATAGTCGAGTATGAACCGTGGAGCTAGAGTGTGCCATAGGATAGTGTGATGTGTGAGAATGTGATGCTAGAAAGATGTGTCATGAATGTGCAGAGTGTGAAATGTGTAGTTTGTATGATGTGAGGTTCATGGATGTAGTATGCCCTCAACAGTCAAGTGTGAACCTTAGCACCAGAGTGCAACATAGGGTAATGATGATACAAAGCGTGTATCAAAGGGTTTGTATTGATGTTGAGGAAATATGAGACATTAATTGTGTAGCATCAAGTGCATGAAATGATAGAGACATTTGATAGCGATGTAAAAAGAGGGGAAGTTATGATGCCCCCCAAGTGTGTAAGAGATGAAGATCTATGATAGTGTTTGAAATGTATCTAATCCATCAATGTAAGGAGTAGTTTTTTTTATGAAAGTGATTGGATGATGAATTAGACTATGGAGGGTGACCTTGAATGGTGGAAGCTGAAAGAGGCCATCTAGAGTTTGTTGGTCTTGCTTAGTGAGTGGTTTCTTATTTGGGATTGGTAACACTACATAAGACTTGATAAGAGAAGAGGGTGGACTGATTTTGTGAGGCGATTGCTTAGTTTTACTTGGTAATGTTGTAGATGACTTGGGTAGAGGAGGATTTAGACTTATTTTGAGAGGAAGGTGCTTAGGAGGCTCTTGACTTACATTAGTCATGATGGTATGATGTTCATGAGACATAGATGAATCAGATTTAGGAACCCAATGAGATTTAGCAACGAGAGATGAAGATGTAACAACATTTTCTATTGAAAATGAAATAAATCCCTAATGCTCAAGGTATTTTATTCTTTGTTGTAAAGCATGGCAATCATTTTTATGATCTCCATTGATTTGATGATAGTTACAAAATGGGAGACCTTGATATTTGGCAAACCGATAAGGGGGATAATAATGAGTAGGTGGAAAATTGATCAATTGGGGATTAAAGAGTGCAGGAAAAATGCCATGTTTCTTAGCATTATGATCAAACTTGAGAGGTTATAGTAATGGTAATACTTGAGGTGCACTAATATGAGAACATGTAGAAAACATAGAAGTGGGAGGAGATGTAGAAGACAATCTAGCATTCGATTGAAAAATGACCTTAAGATGTTGGATTTTTTAGGTGAGAGATGTAATCATAGATTCCATATCCTTAATTTTATCTTGAAATAAAGAATGTAAATCTTAAATAGATTTTCAAATTGATTGATAAACATTAGAACTAATAGATTCGTTGGAAAGACAATCGAATATGGTACTTACTTGTGAAGGTAGCGTATCGCTAAGAAGATACATAGTGTTTAGGGTTTTTTAAAGAACAAATTTACAAGGTGGATACATTTGAAGTAATTTAGGCAAAGATATTTCCAAAACCTTATGAGCCATGAAAGGTGATTGGATATAAGAAGTAAAATGAGGATCCAAGAGAGTTTGAATACGGGTTCACTAAATGATTTAACAAAAAAATAAACTTTTGGTAAAACCCTAATTGTAGAGTCATGTTTGATAAACAAATGATAAATAACTGCTATAATGTAAATGTCACAAGCAATAAGCTAGATAAGAATGAAACACTAAGTACAAGAGGGAGAAAAGAAAGACTTAGCTTATTTTCGTTATCCCTGGGACTATTCTGTACTTGAAGAGTGATGAACAGAAAAGGAAGACTGTCGCAACTGAACACAAAAAATCTTGAAATTGCTAAATGAGCCTAGACTAGGGTGCCTGGAATAGGAATAGGGTTCCTATGCATTACGAACCTCTGTTGGGCACCTGTGACCAGAGAGGAGCTCTAAAAATGGTTTTTAATGTGTCACACAAGTGTCGCTAACCTCCAATTTTGGTCACTTGTATATTTTTGGATGATCACCGAATTCACCTATATCTTGAAAAACCCCAAACCACATCAAATCCTAAAAAAGAAAGATGCAAATAGGGATTTGGACTAACCCTGGTAGTCACCTGATAAAGTGAGCTTACAACTGAGCATTGCACTACATTTCAAACTCCATGTAGTTCTTGTGTGTGTGTGTGATAGAAATCCTGCCCTAGGAAGTCCTTACATAAGCGCGTGTGATAGTGGGTGATAACGAGATGTACCTATGTAAGTAGATGTGTGGATGGAAAAATTAACTTCCCTTCCTATGTGTGTATGCAAAAAATGCATTCACTTTTCCCTTGAGTGAGTTCTAGATGGATGTCGTAATGCTCTTACAATGCCTTTGGATGCAACCTTAGGTGGTGATAATAGATGCTTAGAGTTTGGTCCTTTATAATGCTCACAAAGCTTTGTATTTATATGATTCCCTTGGTTGAATTTTTCAATTGACAACTAAAAATCTGGCCCATAAGAAAACAAGATGCCTACAAGATAAAAGAATCCCAAAAAGAGCGAGTAAAGTAAACAGAGGTCGAGGCACCCAAAAGAACGAGAGCACATGGGCATTGGCGTCCTATCTAGGAGTTGGTGTCCTATGTGACAAAATATAACACAGCAAAGTACTGACTAGGATGTATGGTGATGAACACCAAATAGAAAATAAGAAACACATACAAAAAGACTGAAGGTGGATGTCAATTGTTAGTTTTCTCACTTAGGAATCATATGAATAATAGTATGTGATTAGGACCTTGAAATGTACCCAAGTGCATGATTTTGTGTCTACATTCAACACTAAAGACAAAATGTAGGTGAATAAGGATACATGCCTCCTTTCCTAGTCTCATACTACTAGTAAGGATTATGGGCTCATCACCAAAGACTATGAAGGACAAAAGGTGTAATGATTGATATTTTTGTATTTTGGATTGGTTTTTCCTTGTATGTTGATATTGTGGTTGTTGGGAAGGAACATTTCCCCCCAAATCTCAACTTCATGTAACTAATAGGCCACGAGGGTTCAACACCTTAGACAAAGATGGATGGTCAAAAGATCTGGGTGAAAAAAATTAGTGATTTTTGTTAAAGAGATAATTTGTTTGAAACGAGGATTCGTCATCAATAAACTTGTAGGAAAAATTATAGGTAAAAAGATCTAGAATGGTTAAAACCCTAACATGGATGAGACAAATAATTCCTAAGATGGACAATATTAACTTGTGTCATATGGGATAAGAATGTGGAGATATGATTATGTTATGATTAATATATCTATTAATGGATGAAACAATTAAAAGTGTTTGTTAAATGAATTGACCGTGCAAACGGCTTCCCCTATGCAAAGATTACCCCTAGAAGAAGTCCATTTTTAGTAAATTTGCATGGTCCTAATTTACGAGACTTGGGAGGATGAGGTCCAAGTCATTGGAGTAAGTAGAAGGATTTTTATTGTGTCCATGATTTCATGGTTTTTGATTTACGAGACTTGGGTGAACAAGGTCCAATCCAATGGAGTGAATCAAAAGATTCGATGAGTATTGATTTATGAGACTTGGGTGGACAAGATCTAAGTCAACAGAGTGAATAGAAAGATTCCATGAGTCTTTATGTATGATACTTAAGCGAATGATATCCAAGTTAATGGAGTGAATCAAAATATTTGATGAGTCCTGATGTACGAGACTTGGCCAGATGAGGTCCAAATCAACGGAGTGAATCGAAAGATTCAATGAGTCCTCATATACGAGACTTGGGCATATGAGATCCAAGTCAATGGATTGAATCAAAATATATAATGAGTCTTGATGTACACTATTTGGGTAAAAGAGATTCAAGGAAATGGAGTGAATCAAAAGATTCAATGAGTCTTGGTTTATGAGACTTGGGTGGACAAGATCCAAGTTAACAGAGTGAATCGAAAGATTTGACAAGTCCTAATTTATGAGACTTAGGCGAACAAGGTCCCAGTCAATGGAGTGAATAAAAATATTCGATGAGTCCTTATTTACGAGACTTGGGTGGTTGAGGTCCAAGTCTATGGAGTGAATTAAAATATTTGATGAGTACTAATGTATGAGACTTGGGCAGATGAGATCCAAGTCAACGGAATGAATCGAAAGATTCGATGAGTCTTGATTTATGAGACTTAGGTGGATGAGATTGAATTTGATAGTGTGAATCAAAATATTCAATGAGTCTTGATTTATGAGACTTGGGTAAACGAGATCCAAGTCAACGAATGAATCAAAAGATTCAATGCATCCTGATGTACATGACTTGGGCGGATGAGATCCAAGTCAACGGGTATGTGATTGGATAGGTTTTTCATGAAATCAAAAAACCTATGTGATGTTAGAGGAAATTTTTTGATGCAGATAATATGGTGGAATTCATATTCCTCAATACCTATATGAATTATTTATGATGTAGGTGGAATAGAATATTTAGATGACTTGCACTTTAAAATATTCTTTACATCAATATGGCCTTCATCTGTGAATGGAATGATGCAAGGAGCAAAGGATTGATCCATATATGGGCATCCAAGGCATCTTGTAGAATGTAGAGAGAAAATATTCTCTCCTTTTAGGCATTGGATTAATTTGTTGGATGATAGATTTACAGTTAAAGCTCAAAATGGTTGTGTGAGGATACCCATAGGAATACTCACCTCATAGAGTACATACATATGGATGTTGTGACACATAGGAATCATCGTTGGTTGTTTAATAATGTTATGTAAAACATAAGAAGACTCTACATCAGATAACTAACGTGAAATATTATTAAATTTAGGATTAATCATTTGAGGTATTATGGATATGGAATGCCACATTGCTACAAGTGTCCAAACTTGTTGTTGTGACTCTACAACAAAGACTAGGGATGTCAGACATAAGATCTAGTATTTAAAGGATAGAATCAAGATCAATGGTTCTTGATGATTGACCCTCTTCTTTAGAGTCTTCATTTGTGTCATGGATTGGAAATAAGTCTTAAATAAATTTCAAGTTCTTGTTTGACGTTTAGAAATAGTTATCTAAAACATGTTCAATTTATGATTGAACTAACAGAAGAACATCCGAAGAAGAGATTGATTGGTTTTTGTTTAGATATACTTGACTCTCGTCATCTTGATCTCGTTAAGTTCCATCATTTAAAAGGTTTTTGAAAATATTTACCTCATCATTAAAATTTGAGGTAGTTAATGTGTTTTTGATTTCGATAGCTTCGTTTTCAATTTCTATTTTGATGACTCTGTCGTCAATTAAGTCTTGGACGTAATGGCGGAGAATTGAACAATGATTCATAGAGTGGCCTTCAATGTGGTGAAATTCATAATATTATGATTCTTTATACCACTTAGGCTTGGGTTCCCATGCAAAGAAGGGTCTTGTTATTGGATATTTCATCATCTTAGCCTTTACTAATTGATAAAAGACACTATAGATACTTTCTCTTAGGGGTGTAAACTGATGTTTGACTTTGCATCGTCTTGTATTTTTGCTAGTTTATATGATTGGATTTTTGGTTGATTACTCATTAAGGTTTGAAGCCATATGAAAAATTTGTTTCATCACCCCATTAATTTTTTTGAGTAACTCATCATTTGATGTCTTGTGTGAACCCACCATTGTAGTAAAGATAAATGCCTTTAGTGTGTCAAGTATAAGGTGTGAATTAATAATAATTAAACACATTCAAATAAATTTAAAATTTACCAAAACATTAAATAAGTACATTAAACATTTAAAAAGCATAGAACACAGTTTTAATGTGGAAAACCCACGAGGGGGAAAAAACCATGGAAAGTAAGAACTTCCATTATGTGAGAAACAGATATACACAATCTAGTAAAAACTCCAAACTCCTCACTTCTCTCCAACAAATTCACCCGAAGTGAATTCACACAAATATGGCCCATGACCATCTTTAAATAACCCCAATGGTTACAAACACATTAAGTGACGGGTGTGCACCCCAGTTTATAAATAATTAGTTATTAAATAACTAATAAACATAATATAAAGTTTATATTAAATAGTTAAGAATATAAACTATATTCTAAATTATTTAACTATAAACTAAACATTATACGCACTTAATATTATGTTCTAACACTCCCCCTTAATATTAAGTGGGGAACCATAAGCCAACATTACCTATTCGTACAACAGGATTTACAAATCCATAAACCATTAATGAATTTTTAGGCTAGCATATCACTTTTGAAGGATTTACAACACCTTCATCATGCTCAACTTACCTTTTGGTATAAAAGGATTTGGAATCCATAAATCAGAAGTTAGGATTTAGGCTAAGCATGATTTTTGAGACTACATCCCGTGGTTTCTCATGGAAAAATCTTAAAACCGCGTCTCTAGGATCCTTTTATAACACAAGGACCTCCTTTACATATAGATGCAACACACTAGACTGTACACCGTAAACTTAGAGTTATAAGTTTAGAAAGATCATAAAGATATTTTTACAATGCTTTACATTGGAGAAAAAGTATAGAGGAGAAGGACATATCAATCGGACAACCATTAGGAGGTGACATTTCCATGCACACTCCCCCTCAATGGAAACTTTGAAAGCCAAGCATTGCAAAAAAATTGCAGTATTTTACAACACATAATGGCTTGTAAACATAAATGTAACTTGATCTTCATATAAGTAATATTGGAGATCTATATCACCGTATAGGATCTTTTCTCGGATAAAGAGCATGTGAACATCTATATGCTTCATTCTCTGATGTTGAACTGGATTATTTAGGAAGAGAAATACAACTATGGCCATTACATAGAAGATGAATACTTCCTTTAGCTTGCATGTGTATCTCTTCCATCAAGCACTTCAGCCGCATGGCTTCTTCGTTGCTTCCATTGCACGTCTCTATTATGCCTCACTAGAAGAAATGGATACTTTTGGTTTCATTTTTACATTCCAACTAATGGCACCTGCACCAAAAAAATTGAACACAAATCTAGATCTATATTTTATATCCATCACAACATCAATATGGTTAGATTCGTAATATCCATATAAATGTCATAATAAACATATAAATATTTATTGATTTCACTTTTAACCATCTATAAATCTTACATTGATAGGTTAAACAACAAGTTGAATAACTTAAATAATAATATGCTTAAAACCTAACCATGTTATACTACCAATATGCTGAAAAATTTCAACATATTACTCTTGTAAAATATATTAGATGTAATCAATATTGGATGTCTCCAATATAAACACAAAGGCATCCCCAAGTGTCATTTGATATGCATATGATAATATTTAAGTAATCACATACTAAATTAGAAATTTTTTATCAACAACATATGTAATGTCATTATCTACTTTAGCCTTTAAATGATAAGACATATAGATAACATATATGCAATAATGACCCAATCATGCCAAAATAAATAATATAACCACATTCACTTAACTTTTTAGGGATGAAATTTTTAAGGTCTTCTAACATTGTTGTGGACAAATTACATGGACCATGATGAGTTTGTGAGGAAGATTTTTGGTGACTTCTTACCACGTAAGCACTCTTCACACATTTCATGAGAGACAGTGGAAGAACAAACACTAGGTTATGTCGAGACATGTCAAACATGTTCCTAAAAAATTAACATGACCTATCCTTTCATGCCACAATATAACATCACTTATATTTTTAGTAAACAAACTAAAAATAGAAGCAAAACCTTTTAAACACATTTAATCCATTCTTTTATATACCTTTAGCTAATAACATCAACCATTGATAATTCTTGCATACACAAAGGTGATGATTTTTCACAGAAGGTACTGAACACAAGATCAGGGAGTGGGGGTCTCGGGAGGTAGCCCCTGTAAGCAAAAAAATGGTGTTAGTGTGTAACTTATAAACTAGGAAATAAATTGATTCAAATCCTAAAGTAACACAAATAATCTTCTTACCTTAGATTAAGCAATGATGAAAAGAGGGAGAAGATCATATACTTGTACTTACCTACGAGTGAAATTCTCCTTCTTTGATAGTTTGTATTGTCTCCTTGGATGGAATTCAACATGCTTCAGATTTGTGGACTGATTTTGGCAGCCCTTCCCCTTGATTAAATGATGGTTTTTGCTTGATTAGATGTTATGGAGATTGATAGTTTGCTTAGAGATTTTGGAAGCATGTATTTGCAAGTGTTTTAAGGTGAAGGAAATGGAGGGTGGCACGTCTATTTATAGTTAGAGGAAGGATCAATTAAGGGTTGAGATTTAGATATATTGAAGGCAAATTAATGGTTGAAAATGGATGAGAGTGAGGATGAATCTAAAACTAGACAATTATAGAAATTTAAAGAATCCTCCATTGAATTAAAAATTCAATGGAAAAGGGGGGAAATATTTGAATTTTTGAATTAAAAGAGGGAAAAATGGAAAGGCTTCTAGAGATAGAAGCCTCTAAATCTGGAGGATCATTTAGCTTGTGGTTGGGTGAAGTTAATTATGTTTAGTAGGGCGATTAGACGGAGAGGCTAGGTGTAGAACAGGAATCGAGTAGGTGGTAGATGGGTGGTAAATTTAAATTACTAGAAAATAGTTAATGGAGATTAGTTAGTTAATAATGTATTAATATAACTAAGGGTAGGATAGGATTTTGGAATGAATAATATAAATAGTTAGAATTTAATAATTAATTAAATAATTAACTTTTATATTGTTAGTGATAGGAAAGGGATTAATAATGTAAAATGAATATGCTTATTTCCTAAATGATCATGTCAACATTTTACATGTCTACATTTTTTCCCCCTTTGAAGGGTTATTACGGAGCAATGCCAGTTCAAAGAAAATATGATAAGGTAGGATATATGGTGAGGTGATGCCCCCTCAAGGGGTTAGGTGAGGAGGAATGAGTTGGGTAACCAAACAAAAAGAGGAGAGGTCTAAGTGAGTGGATGAGATGAGGGGATGAGATTATTAAAGGAATAAGATATAAGAAGAATAGGAGAAAGGATTAAAGGAATAGAAGAATGGAAGAGAGGAATGGAAGAAATATAAGAGAGGATGAGAGGTAGGAGAAATGGGATTAAAAGAAATAAGGGGAGATAGGATTAGAGGAAATGAGAGTAGTAGAGAAGATGAAGAAATTTGAGGATGAGTAGAGAAATAGAATAGATTAGGAGATGAGAGGATTAGAAGATAGAAAGGTTTGGAGAATTAGGATGAGAATATGGGAGGAAAATATTGGAGTTGGGGATTTTTATATTTTGAATGAGATAATGCCCTAGTTGAGGGGTTATATGTTGAGGATTTTGGATTGAAGATTTAGGATTGGTGGATTAGAATATGTCCTAATGATGGGGCTAGGGGAGTTTGGATGATAAGATGCCCTAGTTAAGGATGAGCATTTGGGGGTGGATTTGATAATTTCCCTGGATGACAAGGGTAAATAATGTGGATGATGGAATAATGCCCCAGTCAGGGGGATAGAGTGGGGATTTGGGAGTATAAGATGCCTTGATCAAAGGGGGAGGATAGTGGAGGTGAATATTAAAGCTTTGATTGAGGAGGTTGGAGAGTGAATTAGATGGTGATATGGATGATAAGAGGAGTAAAAGAGGGTGATATAAAGGGGTGTGTTACTATAAATTTCCCATTATTATCATCATTAAAAGTATGACTATAGTGTCATGTGGCAAGGTGTACCACGGTATAAAACTCATGGTGACGGAGTTGTCAAATGCTTGTGTCCTCATGTCATTGGACAATATTATTAAAACAGGGAAAAGTGGCCTCGTATCATTGGCTGAAATAGTACAAAAAATATGGTTGTAATGAAATTACTTGATTAATTATGA
Organism: Taxus chinensis; assembly: GCA_019776745.2. NCBI lineage: Eukaryota > Viridiplantae > Streptophyta > Pinopsida > Cupressales > Taxaceae > Taxus > Taxus chinensis. The sequence goes on along the minus strand of CM034156.1, from coordinate 463,225,340 downwards.
TTATCACCAGCAATAGAACATCAAATAACACAAGATTATAGATAAATTCTCTCAATATTAAAGTATAATAGCTTAGGGACTTTGAGGGGGCAACCTCCAAAACATACAATAAGACTCAAATACTCAATATGATGATCATCCACTACCTATAACCCCTATTTATATTATTCCTATGATATGGCCATCAACAAGATTGACTTACTAATGATAATATATCATATATGAAAGAGCTACATCGTGATAAGAAGTTATGATAGCCACAAGTCGGTTATATCCATCCAATGTAAGATATATAATTAAGGGTGTAACATGCCCCTCCCCTTCAAAGCAACATTTTCCCCAATGTTGGGAAGCCCTAGATGTTGCTACATGAATGCTTCATGTTCCCATGATGCATCCTCAATATTAACATTCTTCCACTTGATCAGGTAATCGGTAATGACTCCGGTCCTCGGTCTTTTAGTGTGTGTTTGAAGAATGCCTTCAGGTTCCAATATGATCCTTCCTTCCTCGTCTAGTTCTGGAAGCACTGAATGGGTGGAAATATGTTTCCCAATAACTTTATTTAAGCAAGAAAAATGGAAGATTGGATGTATTTTACTTCATGGAGGGAGCTCTAGCTTATATGCCACACTTCCAATTTTCAACAAAACTCGGTAAGGCCCATAGTATTTAGGTGCAAGCTTATTATCCTTCTTCTGTTGTTTTAAGGATAACTGCTTATATGGTTGTAACCTTACCAAAAAAAGTCACCCTCTTCAAAGTATCACTCACTATGATGTCGGTCAGTGTGTTGCTTCATGCATTTTTGTGCCATTGCCAAATTTTCTTTAAGACTAGAAAGTACCTTGTGCTAGTGTTGAATGTGATCTTCGAACTGCTTTCACCTTCTAGTTTGAGCTTCAAGCTAGATATGAGTGATGGACGATGGTACCCATAGAGTGCCAAAAATGGAGACATTTTAGAGGAGGTATGAAATGAAGTATTGTACCACCATTTTGTCAGCGGAAACCATTGCACTCAACGTTCTTGTTTATCTGAAGTGAAACATCAAATATATCCCTCTAAACATTTATTTACCACCTCAGTTTTACTCATCTGATTGGGGATGATAAGAGGAACTATTGGCTAGTTGGGGTACCAAGACAAGAGAAACAAATCAGTCCAAAATTTACTTGTAAATATTAGATCACGATCACTTACTATAATTTTTGGCATGTCATGGAGATTTTGAATTATATCCATAAAAGAGATGGAAACTGTACTAGTTATGAAAGGATGAGCCGTGACACATAAATGAGCATATTTGGTAAGTCTATCCACCATGACCATGATGGCACTTTTCCCTTCTAATTTAGGTAATCCTGTGATTAAATCCATTGATACCTCTTCCCACATCTCACTAGGAATACACATAGGTTGGATAAAACCACATGTATTAATAATGGTCTTGCCCTTATTTTGTTGTCAAACCCAACATTCTACCACAAATTTTTGAACATCTCCTTTTGATTCGTAAACTTCTACTTTGGAACTCTACGAATCATAGAAATCTATGCTTAACTCTACTGATCAAGTTTTCAGGAACCCAGCATGGCCACCTATTTGCTTGAGAAGAATTAGAGAGTTGTGACGGATTATCTAGTGATATAGAAAGGTTTAAAACCCGCAAGCGAAGGATCACAAGGGACAACGTGCAACATCAACAATTTTATCGTGGAAACCTGGAAGTGTGAAGAGATCCAGTCGAGAAGGGAAACTGAGCATTCAACCGACTTTTATTGGTGCTAATATAGACAATTATAGATTACGAATACACGGGCATGAACCTAGAAGAAACCATGTAAACCTTCTCTCTCTATCTCATAGATTGTAATGGGGTGTACATATTGGTGCTGAGTAATTCCATTCCAGCACTGCAGATCATGCTCACTGCTCTCAGTAGAGAGGAGGAGTCTACGATCTCCCATGGATCTTTGAAGTGATAACTCCCTTACTCCCTTCATGCATTTATAGACACATTGACGTGTCCTGACACACTGATGCACTGAAGAGAATCTCATAATGGCCCCTGGAAGGGGATGACACACGGCTGGGAGCTTCATGATTTGTCACCTAAGTTCGTGATCCATTCTTCTTTTCTGTTCAAAAGATGTGGAGAATTGCACACACTGAGTACCCCGAAAGTCTCATAGACTAACATCCTAGGTTGAGGTGGCAAGTTTAGAAACGAGACATGGGTCCCGGCATAAGGGCCTGATGAGGTGCCCATGTACAAGAAGAAGATCTGCAAGCAGAGCAGGAAAACCCAGTCCAGAACCTCCATCCACCACAAGAGATTCAACTTTTCTTGTTTCTCCTTCTAAGTGTTCATGAAACTGATGCCAAATGGTAGTGTCCCGGCCATAGATCAAGCTATCAAAAAGGTACCTCCCTGTACAAAGGAGGATAATGGTCTCAATAAGAAGAAGAAGAGAGAAGAAAAGGGAGACGTAGAGGAATACAGACTCCCTGCTCGTGCTCATTTGATCTACCACTCTGTCGACTCTAGGAGGTCTCCTCAGAAGAATCATCCAGCCTACCAAGACTCCTCTGGATCACTGGAATGAAGCCCCAGTAGCTACATCCTCGCAATAAACCGAATGCCTTCCCTTAGGAAGGATAGAAATCCTCGTTAAAAGGAAGCTTTTGCCCATCTTTCCTTCAAAGGAAACTGCATAGGTAGAAACAGTGAATGAACACTGAGTCTGGCAACTTACTATCACTTGCATCTAGCGAGTGAAGTGCCAAGGAACTAAAGGTTTCTGCTCCAACCTGCTCAAGTATGGCAACTAGGTCCCAGAGTGAAGGGGAACAGTCCTTTCACAGAAAGGATGTCTCAAGTGATGTGAAGGGAAAAAAACATCTCACAACAAAAGAAAATGGGTCCACAGCTAGAGGATGGATCAATGAAGGTCTCTGGAAATGTGGAAGTCTTCATGATTGCCCCACGGTTAGGGGCACTCCCAATTCATAGGTAGAGACGAAGAACTCCATAGCTGGAATTTTGTATAGATCCTTGAATGAGTAGTTCCTGTAGTGCATCACAAGTGTACTTCTGCGAAAAGACTGACTAATTGATAGGCAGATACTCGTCCCAGTGAGGGGGCTCAGACAATATCAGAAGAGTCTCATGTCAGATAGGTATGAGTCATCCCAATGAAGGTAGAGGAAATGGAAGGGGCCTCAGACACTGGAAGTGGAAAGGAGGCTTGGTGTAATGATGGTGTGAGCACTGAGTAGGAGACTGCTTTGATTTACTCTGATGAGATGTGGGATGTTTTAACTGACTCTCTGGAACAGTGAGAGAAAGAGGAGAAGAGTCCTCTGTAGTACTCTTGACATCAACACTGGATGCACAATCCTTAGTCATTAGAAGTAAGAACCAAATGATTCTATGTCAATGGAACTATCATCATATGAATAACAAGAGGAGACAACTGAATCAGCAACAGCAACACATGACTATAGTATGTGAAGGTATCTATCCCATAGAGGGACTGAAGAATGCTCACAGACACTTGTGAGGTGGATTTCTACAGTCTGCTTCACGTGAAACTAGAGAGTATCGATGAGGACATGCATCAGTCATGTAGACCAAAGACATGGTACAAGTATCAAGGAATTCCTACATCGATGACAATGATCAGTGGACTGCAGGAACCAGCCCAAGCTACTAGAAGGGTAAACCTTAGACCCTCGTGGGTGAAGTAACATTATGATTTGAAGCACACCAAACTGAATCTCTTCCTTCTGTTAGCTGATAAGTAGCAGAGGTTAGTGGCCAGTGCATACTAGCGACGCATCTACAGTATGGAAATCATCCTTAACTCTCCACCTGATGAAAAATACAATATGCACAAAAGCAATGGATGTCTTGGACTCAGTCGATCGGTGCATCTATGTGTGAGAGCCCAAGAGTACAACTTCCAACATGTGCCGTCAGAATGTCGGCACTTTATATCACAGTAGTGTGTTTACAAAAATGAAAATGATCATTACATGTATTGTGCAAAAAAGTCATGCAGAATGTTGACCTTTCCAGGAAGCACTCAGAAACGAACTTGTCGAGTCAAAAGTTATTTGTCCTGTTAAAATGTTGACTAGTCCCGCAACTGATGGAAAAATTTATCACTAGATGCTGCAAATGCATTAAAAAAGTATGCATGTAGATGGGCCTGCATTGAAATCCCTTGGGCTATCGCGGAGACTACCTTCGTTGGAAGGTGAGCATGAAATTTTTGAAAAAAACTTGGTTAAAATTTGCTCATCCTACGAGGGGGGGTCATAGTCTATTGCCAACCTCGGACCTCACCCTCCGTCTCTCAACACTATGCAGTGTAGTCTTGCACGCTTTGATTGCTACCATGCCAAAAGTACAACCACCTAATGATTATGTCAGTCTTATGGCCAATGAATGATAGATGTTTTGTTTTTTAATAAATTCTTTAAAACATTAAAAAAGAAGGTGATAGGAGGGGCCCATGTTTGGAAAGATCTACTCTCAAGTGGTCAAATAGGAAGCCCCACGTGGACCAAAGGGTAGGCCGCTGCAGAAGCTAAAGATGTGCAAAGGAGATCCTTTGTAGGCTATTGGAGGAGATGTATACACAACTAGCAATAATAGACTAACCAATGCAATGTTGTAACCATTTATCTAGGAAGATAGCGATCTACTTTTCAAAAAAAATTATTTATTTCCAATTTCGTGAGCAGCTTTAAAAGGTGTATGTGTAGATTTTCAACGCATGTGGCTGGGTTTGAATTGGTGTCACTAGAGGCTCGTTGGATTCTTCCTGTTGGTGAGCTGGAAGGTGCTGATAGGCACGTGGGAGAGCAGCTAGAGATCCCAAACCACCAAAAAAATGCCATGGGATCTTAGAAAAACCGAAGTTGTGCTGGGTGTGCATAGGTCAAAAAAATGTTCTTGTTTCCTAAATGTAGACATCCATGAAGCACGAGTCTCTAGGGAACTCGACTCTGGAGGACTAACGTTCTCTTCCTGGATTTGAAGGGCTCAAATTCACTGTTTCAACTTCAACGTAGAAATATTTGAGTTTGCAAGGTAACACTTCTTCACATCAGCAACAATTTCATTGTCATAGTGAATAGTCAGCAAACAACAGCTCTGAGAGTAATGCAGAACGTCCAAGGAGATCATGAGCAGGTTCAAGGCTCTGATACCAAAGTAGATTTGTAAGGAGGTGTAGAGCATTGAGAACTCTAGAGGAGCACGTCAAGTAAAGTGGGCACTAGGCTTTCAACTAAGGCAAATGAGGAGATTTTCTTGAATGGTCCAGAGACTTTGCGACTGCATAAACCCAATGTTATAGGAAAATGAACATCGTAACCAAGGAAAGACTCGTGCAAAACTTCAACTAGCAACAAGTTACATAGATCCTGCAAACTTGGAATGTACGAAAAACCACCTCGGGAAGGGAAACTACATGCAAGGATGCAAAACCATTATTGGTCTAAAAATGAACCACAAACACTCAAATTACCAAATAGAGGTATGAAGCCCGAATAAATGCAATGTAAGCGCATCTCTCGGATTACTTTCCATTACAACTGTTTCTACACAACAAAATCCTATAATATCCATGCCAGAAGCCAGAAAATCTTGCACACAGAAACGCTGATGAGTGCACAGATTCGACAAGATCTACTCTGGATACCATCGAAAGAGGGTTCTCTCTTCTCCGTTCAGCAAGGATCACAAGGGATTCCCATGTGCGCCCCCATCAATTGGACGATGTGAAAGGGCATGGAAGCGTGAAGAGATCTTGGGAGGAGCGAGCATCAACCGAATTGTGTTCATTTGCATTCCATTCTTCTTTTTTTGTTTGAAAGTGTCAAAACCTCCGCCCTGAGCCATAAAAGCTCTCCTCTATGACTCATAGATCAAAGTGGGGCAGTACAGTAGGAGGTAATAAGTAACCCCTGTAGTGTGGTGCAATCATGACAAATCGCCACTCTGCACAGAGGAGGAGTTTCATTCCCAGAACCTATAAGTGTAACTCCCAATTTATTCACATATGATGTTTCACCTGACATGGTGCTGACGCAACTAACGCAGTGGTGATGTTTTTCTGGATCACGTAAGAGAATCTCATAATTAACCCCTCTCAAAATGAATCCTTCATGGACTCTATGATAAGTTACCTAAGTGAGACCCAACATGGCCACCTAATGATGTGAGAAGAATACACACACCAACAAGAACATGGTGTTTAAGAGGAGATTTCTTACATAGATATAATCTATCTTTATACCACAATGTATCCCCTTTCCATGTAAATTGATCTAATATGGATGGATCTACCTGGAGATTATGAATGAGAGTATGTGTTGTTACATCTTTCTTCCATTCTTCATGTGCTTGATCTACCCAATATACCTTTAGTATAGAGATGGCACATAACAAAGCTTCTACAAACTCGTCCCTCCTAGATAGAGCATCAGCGACCAAATTTTCCTTGCCTTTTTTATAAAAAATCTCAAATTCATATCTCAACATCTTAGTGACCAATTTTTTTTTCTTTTGAAGATAGACGTTACTCTAGGAAATATTTCAAACTATCATGATCAGTTTTTACCTTAAAATGTCTACCCATCAAGTATGGTCTCCATTGTTTGATTGTATGTAGTTTTGCCATCATTTCCTTCTACATATGTGGGCTTCAACAAATTCTTTCCTTTTAGCTACCAGCTCTCAAATGAAATGGGGGTTTCCTTCTTGCATAAGTATTTCTCTAATTCCATTTCCTAAAGCATCACACTCAACTATGAATTTTTTAGATAAATCTGGAGTTCCCAATACTGGAGTAGTGCACATAGCCACCTTCAATTTTTAAAATTCCCTCAGATGCTTCCTCATTCCACTGAAAGGATTCCTTCTTCAATAAATTTGTGAGTGGTGATGTTATATTGCCATAGTTTTTTTACAAATCTGTTGATAATACCCTATGAGACCTAAGAAACCTCATAATTGCTTGAGGATTCTTGGAATTTCCCATTCCACCATGGCCTTGGATCTTGTGAGGGTTTTCACGTTAACACCTTCGTGAGAAACAATATGGCCCAATTATTCCACTTCTTGTACCCCAAAAGAACACTTTGAAGGCTTGGCATAAAGTTGATGATCCTCTAATACTTTTAAGACAATATTGACTTGTTGTAAGTGTTTCTCCCATGATTTGTTGTAGATGAGTATATCATCAAAAAATACTAAGACAAAATTTCTTAGGAATGGTCTAAATACTGAATTCATCAAACTTTGGAATGTGGAGGGATAATTAGTATGACCAAATGACATCACTAGGAATTCATAATGGCCTGGATGAGTTTTGAAAGACTGTCTTATGAATGTCTTCTTGCTTGACTCTAATTTGGTCGATACCCAGAATGCGTAGATCTAATTTTGTAAAAATAAATGGCACCATGTAAATCATCTAATAAATCAGCATTGATGGGAATAAGAAAATTATCTTTGATGGTGAGATTTGTTAAGCTCTCTAGTAGTCTTGGACACATGCACCATCTTCCATCCTCTGCGATACACCATCACCACGGGAGTAGAATAGGCACTCTGACTATGACGAATAATACCCAATTTCTAGCATTTCCTCCACCATCTTCTCAATCTTACTCTTTTGCACATATGGGTATTTGTAAGGCTTGATGTTCGGAGGGTTGGCTTCCTATAATCAACTGAATAGCATGAGCATGTTCTCTTTCAGGTGGTAATCCTCTTAGTTTCCTTAAAGACAACTGCATGTTGATCAATAACCTTCTTGAAGATTAGGATGCAATACCTTCATTTGCGGTTGGAATTCTATAAAGAACAAGTGTGCTACAAAACCTTCAGACCCCTTTTTAAGAATCTTCTACATTTGGTGAGAACTTACCACTAGAGGATCTTTAGCTTGTAGACCTCAAAGTTCAATTTTTTTACCCTCAGAATGAAAGCACATGAACAATTCCTAGAAATTTATCTCTATGGTGCCCAAAGTAGTGAGCCATTGAACACCTGAGACAATATAAACTTCTCCCATGGGGATAACAAGACACCATAGATTCTATTGTGTAATCACCCATTATGATTTTGAATTTATGGCATTTACCTGAACATTGGATTGTGCCACCATTCTACAATCATTACTTGAAATTCAAATGCTGGGAAGACAAAAAAATTTAGTCTTGCTGCCAACTTATGATTTACGAAATTATTTGTGCTCCATAAATCAATCAAGACTGTTACCTTCTGCTTCTTAATATTACCCATGACTTGAAGAGTTTGTGGAGTACTAATACCTAATAGAGCATGGCATGAAATAATAGTCTAGAGGATCTCCATATTCTTCTTCTAATTTTTCCACTTCCTCTATCAATGTTGCCATCATATTCTTCCTCATCACCTGATCCTTCAATGTAGAACAATTTTTTCTTAGAAAATTTATGATTGGGCCCACATTTGCTATCACAATTAAAACATAACCCTTTGGATCTTTTTTCTTCAATTTTTTGAGGTGTTAACTGAACTGGTCAAGGGTAAGAAGGAGACAAGGTGCTATGATTTTTTATGCTAGAAAAGGATTGCCTTATATTGGACATAGAAATTTTTCCTTTGCTCTATGTGTCATGATAATAGAATGATAAACCTTGAGTGGGTTAAACATGTCATACCTCATGCTCAATGTGGTCCTTAAGACCCCCAAGAAATAGGTCATTCAAATACTCTTCTGTAATATCCTCCACACGCAAGGATAAAGTTTGGAATTGATGGACATGCTCCTTAACTGAACCATTTTACCGTAACTTTGCTAATTGGTTGAAGTAATTCTAAGAAACTCTAGAACTAAAGAGTAATTGAAGCTCTTCAATGAAAATTTTATAAGTGACATTTAGGCCATTCTTGAATCTTCTGCCTTTGAGCACATAACCAATGATACCAAACAAATTGATCAGGTTCTAGGTATAAGGATGCCACAGTTACCTTTTGTCCTCCTGGGATCTTATGGAGATCAAAGAAATTTTGCATTTGGGTAATCTAATTGAGTGTATCCTTTCCATCAAATTTACGCATTTCCACTTTTGGAATCATGCCCCCTCCATTGGTGAGGAGATCCACCTGAATGAGTAAAGGAGCCTCCATGATTGGAGTGATTTGGATCTGTGTGACCATTGCTAGAGGAACCCATATGACTGGCATTGGGATTTGTATTTGAAATAGCATGCAATAACTCTTGTTGCATTGCATGAAAATCCTTCTGAAGCTCACTCCTAAGGATACCTTTCAGTTGATGAAGCTCAACATTAATGTCATCCTTACCATATTGTTTACCATTTCCCTAAGTTAGATGACCATCTCAGATAATCCCAAACTAGAAAATTTTGAATCCATATCTTCCTTATTTGGGGTCATTCCTAGAGTTTCTTGTCCTTTTCCTTGGCCTCGGGTAGATCTACCAGCCATGACGTAGGGTTTGGGCCTAGGGGTAGAATTTTAGGGTTTATGGTTTCGTAAATATTTTGGCCAAATATAGGAATTCATAAAAAATAAACCCAAGCTATTTTTTGGAGAGGTTTCCGAAAATATAAGAAACTTAAAAAAAAATCCAAAAATTATGCCCTAGGGAGCCAAATTATGGAAAAAAAATAGAACAACAATAAATTTTGCAAAACAAGTCAAAAATGCTTGAAATTTGGAGACACGCTTACTTGATTGATTTCACCACACCACAAAAAAATTGCAGAAAAATTCACTAGCCATCTTGAGATATAGCCGAACCTTCACAATTAGGGTTTGACGTTGCGCTAGCTGAGATCAGGCTGTAATACTACTTGTAATGAAATTACTTGATTAATTATGATTATCACCAGCAACAGAACACCAAATAACACAATATTTCAGATAAATTCTCTCAATATGAAAGTATAATAGCTTAGCCACTTCGAAGGGGCAACCTCCAAAATATACAATAAGACTCAAATACTCAATATGATGATCATCCACTACCTATAACCCCTATTTATACTATTCTTATGATATGGCCATCAGCAAGATTGAGCTACTAATGATAATATATCATATATGAAAGAGATACATCATGATAAGAAGTTATGATAGCCACAAGTCGGCTATATCCATCCAATGTAAGATATATAACTAAGGGCGTAACAATGTTCCTCATATCATTGGACCGTGCAAAAGAAAAGAAAGAAAGAAAAGAGGCCTCGTATCATCGACCAAAGTGTAAATGCAGACAAGCGGGCATACACACACAAGCAAAAACACACACTTTGCATTTTTGTATTTTTGTATTTTTTTTAGATTTTTAAATAATTTTTTGATTTTTTTGGATTTTTAATAATTTTTAGATTTTTTATAATTTTTCACTTTTTTTGGATTTTTAGTATTTTTTTTATTTTTTTGGATTTCTAGTAATTTGTCGTTTTTTAGGATTTTTAGTATTTTTTCGATTTTTTTAGTTTTTTTTTTTTTTTTTGGGATTTTTAATAATTTTTTTATTTTTTGGATTTTTTTATAATTTTTTTATTTTTATTTTATTTTTAGTAATTCTTCTATTTTTTTGGTGATATGGAGGAAATATAATGAAGAAAGGAAGAAACGGGACAAAAAAACGGATGCACGGGGTGAGAGAATGGGCTCCTAAGAGTTTTTAAGTCATCATGGTGGGTATAAAAGTGGTTTGGGGTCCACGAGCCAAGTCATTTTCACTGAGCATAGTTTGAAAATGAGAACTCTTGAGAGAATGTGATGGCGTACAAGAGGATTTCCGGCCACCAAGCGGATGTAATGAGGACGTACCATCGGCCAACAACGGACAAGGAAGTAGTAGGTATCTTATATTTATTTATTTTTTCTTTTTGAGCTTTTTAAGGTTTTTTTAGGTTAGTTTTATAGGTGGTTAGAGTTTTGAATCAGTGCATAGGCACATGTTTTAGCGCATATGCATCAGGAATGGTGCATATGTGATAAAACGTAGCACATATGTGACGATTGGGAAGCAGGGGGAGATTAACACATTTGCAGAGGGGTGAGAATAAGTTTTAGTGCGTGCGATATAGTTTGGCGTATTCGTTCTAGTTTAATGCATTTGCATTATAGGGTAGCGCATTTATAGATAGAGCAGGAAGGGATATAGATTAGCACTTTTGTGTTGGTTGAGGGATGAGTTTTAGTGCATATGATCTATTGTAGCACATGTGTTGTGGGTTGGAGTCAGGTTCAATGCATATGTTTTATATTAGCATGTAGGTTATGGTTTCGCAAATTTGTGTTATAGTGTAGCGTGTTTGTCAGGGTGTAGGAGGGGTTAACAAAGTGTCACATTTGTTATAAATTGGTGTGTTTGATATGGATTAGCACGTATGGGGAAAGGTGATTAGGAATTTTTAATAAGGGATGGAAGTGAAAATGGAGTTTAGATAGGGGTTAATATAGGTGTGTGATGTATGCAGGAGGATTCGAGTGTCGTGCAAGTTAGACATCATTGATCAGCTTCCCTGAGACATTTACTAGGTGTTGTAGACATGGAGGAAGAGGAGGATGAGGCATCTTTGTTACATGTTTTAGGGATTCTTCATGTAGCAAGGATGCCCTATATGTGAGCGGATCATAGTTTATTGATAGCACTAGTGGAGCGGTGGCACCAGGAGATGAGTACCTTTTGGTTACCAACTTTTGAGATGAAAGTGACATTAGAGGATGTCTACTTATTTACAGACTACTGGTAGAGGGAGAGATTATGGTATGGCGTAGGTCGAGGCTTGGGGTTAGACTGAGGTTATTGACCGATGTGGAGGATACACCCTGTGATGAGATGCAAATAGAATTGGGTATATACTTTAGGAGGGGTACATGGAGCCTGTATCACTACTACTGTGTTCGTTGATTTGTTGTGTTTTATTCCTTAATGGCAGAGGCCAGTATTTCAACATTGGGTTTGCAGATCTGGTGTATTTCATGTGGCAGGATGAGACCGTGTATGCATAGGATACAACATTATTTAACACGGTTATATCGTAATCTGTACAAAGTAGCCTACCAAGGGGGTGGTAATATTGGAGAAGGGATGTTATTATAGATATAGAGCTATTATCATATTGCTTTGGGTAGGCCTATTAGGATCCGGGAGTAGTGTCGGGTTGGCGAGCCTGCATTGTATGGTTGGCATTTGATCAGAGGTAGGCGAGAGCATTTGGGTGAGATGGATTGGTATAGGGGACATATCGATGAGATGCAGGTGGGTGACATTACATGGCAGCCATATCGACAATATGAGGCTTGGGAGGGGGAGCAGAGGCATTTAGGGAGGATTTAAACTCCTTATTATTTGGTAGGAGGTTAGCCATATACAGTAGAGTGGTATAGGCTAGATCAGGTACTGCAGCAGTTTGGTTTTATTCAGGGCATTCCAGTAGGCTGAGATATATTTGCTTGGACTACACAAGAGATAGAGGATTGGGGTGCAGTGATTCCAATAGCAGTAACAAGAGCTAGTTTAGATGATGTACCAGTTATTCCATGGGCACCATTACTAGCAGTAGAGGATCTAGGGACTATGCAGGGTTATGATGAGTGGTGGGCAGGTATTAGGCCAACGAGATTGACATGACCACTTAGTGGGATGATTTTGGTGCATAGTCAATGACAGACGCTCAGGGGGATACCACAGGAGTAGGTAGTAGTTATACATATACCATAAGTATAGGTACATGAGGAGGCAGTTACATCGGGCACCTAGCTATTATTGTATTAGGGGGGTTCACTAGGTCAGTAGTCAACAATTATTTATTCACCAGTACAGAGCCTAGATAGGCACAGAGATGGATGTGATGGAGGTGGAGGATGTTATAGGGCCATTGTATGTGGTTTTTCCACCATAGACAGATATAGCATGGCCATTTGGGACAGCGGGCTCAGGATCAGGGGGAGTTGATGGAGCAGGGGATGGGGTGTAGGTGGATTAGGGGATGGAGGAGAAGGTAGATCAGGATTGGGGGATGGGGGTGTCGATATACAGGCATGGATAGACATGTTAGAGAAGGAGGCTTGTGCACAAGTCATGGAGATAGCATGATTGTGAGCTAGAGGTGTAGACTCACATAAGATATGTACGAGACTTGAGATGAGTAATGAGTGTGCTGAAATTAGTGGTGAGACAAAGGGAGGATGAGATTGCTCGATTAGAGGGGGAGATGAGATGGATAGAGTAGGAGTGGGATTGAGATTTACTAAACCAGGATAGATATCTCTAATAGTGTGATACTTATAGACAAAGGTATGGACCATTAGATACAAGAGAAGAGGGGAGTGAGACACAGGGTGCATCTTAGGAAGGAGGAGTAGCAGTAGTAGTAGAAGTAGCTCCTAGCTCATCACAAAGATCAGGACAAATGGGTCCCCCAACTACATAGTATCATTATAGTAGTACCAGGCCTTGATGGCGGAGATGCGTTATTATGAAGATATTGGACACATGAGTGCCCAAATGTTGTACGTTACACAGACCATGTAGCTTGGTAGAGAGCAGGATAGGGATCTGGATAGATATTTAGTCAGAGATCAAGACAACCCATAGCCTCTAGGAGTACTGCAAGTGTTGCATCGCCTCCACCTGGTGGTGCAAGGGATGATACAAACAGTTCATCTCAGTGATTAGTACTGACTTATTTTTTGTAGATTGTACATTTTTGGCAGATGTACTATCCGATGTATATTTTGTGGATATGTGATGATGGCCATTGCGGTCATATTTTTTTTTTTTGTATATATAGATGGATGATTCGTGATGTATGTATTATTTTTATGAGATACATGGTGGATGAATTAGTATTATGTTGGCAAGAGTTGATATCTTATGATGATGATGTTGATTATGATGGTGTTATTTCTAGATGATATGGTTTTTATTTGATGATATAGTGATGGTGTTATGGATGTTATAATGATTTGTGACTTTGTTTTGTTATGATGATGATGATGTTCTAGGATGATGATGAGTTATTTTATTGATAGATATATATTGTGATTGATGATGTTAGATGTATTTTATGGTGATTTATTTGATATTGTTGTGTTATTTTGTGGTTCTGATGATATTTATGATATGATGTTTATAGATTAGATGATGTGTTTTAACTTTATGTTGATGATATAATGTGATGTATGGTATGATAATTTATTACTTTACTTTGGTGTGATGATGATGATGATGATGTATGATGATTTGGTATTTATCATGATGATTTTGTAGATGTGATGTGATTAGTGTATTGTTTGTTGTGATGATCATGTAATGTAGAGGATAGTAATGTGATGTTATTTTGAATTTTACATGATGATGATGTTATGGTTGTGATGATGATTATTTACGTGGCTTTTGTGATTATATGATGTGTAGGATGTTAGTTATGATCATGGTTTTGATGTATATGTGTAGATATATAGTGTGATGAGATGTGTCACTTATTTGATTGATGGACATGGTTAGTTAATTTAGCAATGATGATGTAATTAATTATGTGTATTGATGATGGTGAGTATTTTTTGTTGATGAATTTATATGGTTAGATGATTGTATTGATGATTATGAGGTTGGAATGGGATGATGATTATTGTATATTGCTTTTTTTGTTAGGATGGTAGATGATTTACAAGATTTGATTTATTATGATGGTTTAGTTATGATGTGATGTGTTGGATGTTAGCTCAGGTTATTGATCGATATGATGAGTAATAGAGGGATGATGATGTAGTTAGTGAAGTATGGTTGTGATAGGTAGTAATTGTTATTGATTATTGTTGAATGTTTCTAGTGTTGGTTATGGATTATGGATGAGATGATGTTTTTGGTATATGTAAGTTATGGTTTATGGCATAGATTGTGATGTTTGAACAAATGGATGTATGATGATAGTTGGAGGTTAGTGTATTTGTCTATGTTTTGATGTAATGTTGGTATTTACATATGGGATGGATGCTAAGTGTTTTCAAATTTGTAAAAATATTTACAACATAACCATTGTGTTAAACGTGGCAGGATAGTAGAGAGAAAAGGAAGTGATTTTGGAAGGGTGATGAATAACAATAAAAAGAGGTGGGGGGAATGGAGAGAAATGAAGGCCTCGGAGTCTTACAAGGGTTGTATCTCTCAGAATTTGATTGGGGCCCTTTGAAAGTGGTTTTCCAAGATATGACTGTGGACAATGCATCTTGAGTTAGGATCAGGATATATATTCCTAGTCATGACAGATCCTTTCCTTTGTAGTAAGGATCAGAAGAAGTTTGGATTTAGGATAATGTGAATAAGGATGAAAATATGAATAGGAATAAAAGGGATGTAGTGATTAAGGAGCGCTTTCCCCCAGTGTGCTTGACTATGTGTCATAGAATGCTAGTAGACATAGGACCTGATTTACCATAGTGTCGGAAACCAGTTTTCACCATGGTACTTGCCCAAGGTGCCACCGAAGTGGTTTTCACCATTGGATGGATTATTTGTATTTGTATTTATTTATTTATGTTTATTGGTTTTAGTTTGATTTGGAGTAATAGATATTTAGGCATAGAAGCGTCGAAGATGCATGATATTCATGGGCTTGTCCAACTCATATCCATTTGGAGTAGCAAGCTTATAAGCACCCAAGCCAAATTTGGCTATGATGACATATGGTCCAAGCCAGTTAGGTTCAAACTTTTCCTTCTTTTCTCGATCAGCGTTAGTGTTGTGCTGGTTTTCCTTGAGGACTAGGTAACCAACTTCAAACTCACGATCTTTTATGCACTTATTATAATGTCAGCAGAGGTGGTTCTAGTAGGATTTTAAATGGTCCAAGGCTTGAAGGAATTTTCTCTTCTAAGAGTTTGAGTTCTTGAAGGTGATGGATGTGATAGTCTTCGTCATCAATGAGATGTTGGAGGGAAACGTGTAAAGATGGGAGATTGATCTCAACAGGAAAAATTGCTTCAGTACCAAAAATGAGGGAGTATGGAGTGGAACCGGTGGGAGTGCGGATAGAGGTGTGATAGGCCCATAAGGTGGGATATATTTTCCTGTGTTAATCTCGACCTACTTGATTCACAATTTTTCCAAGAATACATGTTTTTTAGATGCTTCAGATTGGTCATTACCTTGTGTATAATAGGGAGTAGAAAATTTGAGCTTGATATGGAATTGGTCACAAAGTTCATGGAATTATTGATTTTTAAAGGACTTATCATTATCTATGATAAGGGCAGATGGAATACTGTAGTGGTAAATGATGTGGTTAAGGATAAATTTGGATATTTGTTTGTTGGTGACATAAGTGATCATCATTGCTTCGACCCATTTAGTGAAGTATTCGGTTGCAATAATAATAAACTTGTGACCATCAGAGGAAGTGGGATTTAATTTTCCCATGAGATCGAGACCCCAGGTAGAAAAAGGTCATGGGGTAGTGATGGGTTGCAAGGCTTGGGATGAAATATGGAGAAGTTCAGCATGCTTTTGACATGGGACACATTTGCAGACATATGGACATGCAAATTTTTCCATCCTGGACCAATAGTAACTGGTTCGCATAATATTTTTGGCTACGGCCATACCACTAGTGTGAGCACCACAAATTCCTGCATGGACTTCCTTAAGTGTTGATTCAGCCTCTTGGGAATTTAGGCATCGTAATAGAGTTCCATCAAAGCTTCTACGATACAAGGTATCAACGAGGATAGTGAAATGAGAGGTGCGTTGGATGAAGGATTTATGATGGCTATGAGGGAGGTTGGGTGGAAGAGTATGGTAATGGATGTATGTATAGATATCGTGGTACCGGGGAGAGTTAGGACCAACAATCTTACATACCATCTCAGACTCAGGAACATCATAAGCTTAGACCATTAACTGCTCAACCAAGAACTATGAATTAGATGTGTCTGAGGGCATATCCAAGAGGGATGCAATGGTAGCCATGACATTCATTGATTTGTTACTTGTACGAGGGACATGCTCGAATTGAATATGATGGAAGTAGGCCTTGAAACTATCAAGAATTCATTTGTAGGGAACTAATTTATCATCCTTGGTAGAATTTTCATCATTTACCTGTTTAATGATTAATTGTGAATCGACAAAGACGTTGATATGCTTGATATTTCATTGAATGGCCATTTTTAATTTAGTAATGAGTGTTTCATATTCATCTATGTTGTTGGTATAAGGCAACGTGATTTAGAACTATTTAGGAATTAGGTCTCCTTGAGGAGTGATAAAGAGAATAACTTCTCCTGAGCCATGATGTGTGAAAGATCCATCAAAGTATAATGTCCACAAATCTGATTCTTCAATGGTAAAGATGAATTCATCTAGAAAACAAGTAGTGAGTGGTGTAGAATCAGGAACTAGAGCTTCTGTTAACTGGTCGGCCAGAGCATGTCCTTTGATAGCTTTTTGATTAATATATTTGATGTCAAATTCTCTCAAGGGCATGATCCATTTATCCATTAGTTTGGTTAAAGCCGATTTAGAGAGTAGATATTTGATTGGATCTACTTTGGCTATGAGCTTGATGGTATTGTTGAGCATGTAATGAAGTAACTTTTAAGAGGCAAAAACTATGGTTAGACACACTTTTCCATAGTAGTGTAATTGAGATCATAAGCAATTCATGTGTGGCTTAATACTAAATGGATTGTTCTTTTCCATGGATATCATGTTGCACGAGGAGAGATCCTAAGGTGTGTTGTGTGTTGTCACCAAATCACTGCACCCTCCGAATGGCCAGAATGTGAAAAGGACGTTTGGTGTGATTGAGACACATGGGATCACCTCTCAAGCTGTGGGACTTGGGCTCAAGGTGAACCTCCGGAGAAGGTCAGATTCCTCTTCCTAAACTAAGTGTTGTACTACTCCTAGTGTGATAAAAAGGCTATCTAGTCCTATGCTAACATTTTCATGGGGTTTTAGGGAAAGATATTTGTAGAAATGAAACTATACTAGGGATGGTGATGCACCAAATAAAGGGTGTTGTCAGACTCGGGAAGGGTTAATTTGAAGAGGGTGTGTGCACCACAGATCAACTTCACCTACTACAACTTAGAGAGGGTATAGAATACCACAGACTAAGAAACATGTGTTCCCTTTGTTAAATGTGATCAGACAGAGCAATATATCAGTTTCCCAGTGAAGAAGGATGAACTTAAGAAGGGTGAACAGACACCACAACTCAACTGCATGCAATACTCCACCACTTGATAAGCCTAGAACTCCAAGAACCTACCATAGAAACGTGAACTTGCACAGTGTATCTACAAGCATGAGAAAAGGCACAAAGAAGTATAGAAGGATGAAAGGACTGACATTAGTCACAAAACACACACTTTTATTGCTTCAATAATGAGCACAATGCATCATACATTCAGAAGAGGCAATGGTTGTCATTACAGTCTTGAAGAGGAGGCTTGAAATTTCTCTCAACAGATAAGAACAACTTGCAAAAGAGAGAGGACTCTTGAAAATTACACTTGCCTAAGATGTCTAATTTTCCAACTTATCTGACATGTTGGAACCCCTTGGAATGAGCCTCCAACTTACATTTATAGAATAATATGTGACAGAGAAAAGGAAAGGTCATAATTACATTCCTAAATTGAAGGCACATAATGGTTCATTTATTACAATTGGCTGAACCATTTTGGAAGGTTCCATCATGTATCATTAATACTCAGTTGACCTAGTTCTCCTTAATTAATTAAAAGAATATTTAAATAATAATAATAAATATTATTATTAAAATATTTAAATAAAAATATTAAATTAATTAAAAAATAATAATGTAGGACCCCCTTAGGATTGGTTTGCACTGAAGGGGGAATTCCATGTGAAATGATCAAAAATGAGTCCAACTCGGTGGTTGGCTCACCGAGCCAACTCACTGAGTTGGGTCTGAGCTTCTCTTTGTTGTGTAACAGATGAGTTAATCGCCAGCTAGCTCCCCGTGTCGAGCTCCTTAAAATGCACTTTCCACCGCTTAGCGTAACCGAGATCACAGTGCAAGTGCACCACCCCTTTTTACCGAATTGAGCCATATAAGACCAATCGAGCTCCCAAAAATTGAGCTCCATCACCGACTTGGTGAGCTATTTACGTCAACGTCAAGCTTCTCACTGAGCTCTCCATGAAATCACCAAGATCACACTCAAATACCTGGTTGAGCCATTCCTTTGTGTGTCAATTCATGTTTGAAATGCCTTGTCTTGAGCTCCCCATCACTGAATTCAAACTTATTTAATTACATGCCTTTCCATGACTCAGTCACTGCAATCCTTGTGAATCTGAGTTCTCCTATCACGTCATGTAAAGACATTGACTCTATGATATTTAATTCATGTCAGCCTCATGATCGTTTCTCCTTCTACAATCCTCTTGCAAGCATGGTGAGTTCTATGTTTGGCCCGACTCGCTCACCACACTGCACCACTGAGCTCACAATGTGAGCTTTCCATCAGCTCCATCATCTATACTTCCCTGTTTGTCGAGCTTCATCATCTCTGACTCTACAAGCTTTCATGTTATTCCCATGGTGAGTCGTCTCCTTTCCACTTAAACCGAAATGATCGAGTTCTTCCATCCTTACGTGCAACCAAGCTCGCATGTAAGAATCGAGCTCCTCTTGTTTGATGAGCTTGTTGTATCTGCGAATATTGCCCACGAACCTCCTTTGAGCTCATCACTGAGTTCTCCACGTCGATTGTTTTTCTTAGCCATGAGCTCTGATGACACGATATTTACATCGAATGACTTTCCATTCCATCTGTAATTGGGTTCCATGCAACATCAAGCTCCTCCATCAAGCCAAGGTCCATCCACTTCCTTCATATCAACCGAGCTCATCTCGACATCTTGCATGCCTCCATGAGTTCCTAATCTAAATGAGCTACTCTTGTATGTGATGAATCACCTCCCTAGCTGAGTTCATATCTTTTTTTTTTCATTTAACCTTAACTGAGTAGCCTATCTAACTTCCATGTGTGATGGGACACTTCCAACTCACACTGTTTTTCCTAAGTGCCTCATTATGTTCGATAACTCCATCAAGCTTTGACAATTTGACTTACTATCAACGTCCATACCGAGCTCATCCAAAAACTTCACAAATTATCCTTCGTCTTCTTGAATGAGCTCCACATATTGACCGCCTTCATTCGACTATTGAATGGATCGACTCAGCTTCACCTCTAAATGAATCATTCCACACTTACTCGGTTCGTAACAACATTCCTCTATGTATTATCTACAACATTTTCTCCTTTCGAGCTTGGACACAAACAAATCAAACATCGAGGTTATACAGAGATGGATTTTGCAAGATAGAATCTATCTGAGTGATTTTTCATGCTTGTGTATTCATCAAAACACTCATTCATTAAGTATGTCCCTTACGCCAACCGTATTTAGAGCCATATTCGAGGAATTGTGTCCCCTGAATTCATCAGATGACTGGGTCTTATGCAAATTTTATGGGTTTCTCCTAACCTCCCACTTAACTCAGCTTGGATGGCATCTAGAAGGAGGGATCGACACACCTTGGCTACACTCGCATGAACCTCCGAGTGTAGGGAATGCACCTTGGCCCGCCATCATTGGAACTCCACCTGGAAAAGCTTCTCCTGATCCCCGCAAAGTGGAAAGCTCATGTTGGTTTGTCACTATGTTTTTCCCCACTCGTTGATGCTTACTTGAATCCCCCATATGGAATTGTTGGATTGGAATGCCATCTAGTTATGTCCACGACCTTTGAAATTCCCTGAATTAGATTTTTCCTCGTTATGTTCCCCATGCGGAAAGAAAATTTCATGGGTCATGCCAACCTCGAGTTATGACCTCACCAAATCATCATAACAACTCAGTCTCGAACTCACTGTGGGCTCACATTTTCCTCGAGTAACCCTTGAGTTAGAATTTTCATATTCTTCTTCTGCGTTCATGAGCACCGAGCACAAGTTGAACCACTTTATTCTTTCAACGAGTTGTGAACTCTTTGCTCGACCACCTGAGCTCCGCTTATAATTTGACATGGTTATTGGTGCAAGCTTCTAATATGAGCTACCACCAAGTTCACAATAGAGATGACATCAAGTTCCTTTGCTATCATGGATGAGACTCACTGAGCCCATCCTTAAGGCTTAGCTCGATCGAGCTATTCTTGGAGCTATACACCGAGTTGACAACCAAGCTCAAACTGAGCTATCAACAGGGAAACTACCTTTGATCTTGTCTATGTGCCACTGATGTCGTAACTGTTATGGGTTGATATTGAGCTCGAATCCTCGAACTGAGCTCCATTTTGTCTTAATGCCTTCCCGACTTGGCCATCTCACCGAGTAGCTCGTCGAGCTACTCGATGAGTAAAACTTTTTCTCGATGGCCCTTGGCTTATTTTGGTTAAAATCATTCCTCTGAAAGTTAGAAAGACAAATTAAGGCCACATATTTGTCTTGACTCGACATATATCTTCTTCCAACTCCTGGCCAACTTCGACGACCTCATCGAGTAACAGCTCTAATGATAATGATCGAGTTCTCAACCGAGCTAACACCGAGTTGTCACCAAGTTGAGTTCAATTTGAATTTGTTCAATGCTAGGTAATCTCTCCTATGCAAATTATTAATTATTTTAATCATTTTATCTCCATGAGGCCCTGGCAATGTAACCTTGAAGGTACAACAATATCATCAAATTGGTGGATCCTCTAATAGCCCCACAACCCACTGTATAAATGTTGCTAAACAATGTGAACCACCCATGCAAAGCAGACCCGCTCTTTGTATCTATGATGTCATAACACTCCCAGGCATACCCCGAGTGAAAGGTGACCACCCTCTAGAATCAGTGCATTAGATATAGCACCCCAGCTTGTCAAAGGAAGCATGACATTCATCATGGCTAGTCGAAATGTGGTGCCTGTATTGAGCAGGTGATGGCATACATCGCCCCATAAATTAAGCTCAACACTGTGCTCGTTTAGCTCACTAACCATCTCCCTAATACACTCCAATCATCTACCTTGAAGGTGCCATCGCATAGATACACTATACAATGACTCCCGTATAATTAGGCGGAGCCATTTCAATCCTGTAGACATCCTCTAACATGATCTGGATCAATCTCGATTCCATGTATAGAAGGTGGAATAAAGCTGTTGGTTGCTTGCATCCCATCTATCGATGGGAGCAAGCATAATACTTGGGATCTCATCGTGATCCCTTATATACCTGGAATCGTAACCACGATGCAGCCCTACTTCCTGCATGTGGACCCACTCCTTGCGAGTCTATCACACTTTCGCCATCAATTCCCCTAGTAGGGGAGGTACTTCTACTTTTTCATGCGTCATATCATGAAAAATGTTGTGCCTGACAACATAATTAGGTTGCTCAACACTATTCAGGAGTCTAAAGGGCATTTTTTGATCATAAACATAATGTGCCCTACAGGTGTGCTAAAAGTTGTTTTATGATGCATCTTATCAGAAAATTCCTTACTTTGATTATAGCTAGAGAAACCATCTATGATTTAAAACATCTCATTCCCTACTGTAGAGTCAATGACCCTATAAAAACCATGACCTAGTGTCCCACCATATTTAGGGAAAGCTATGTTTACCTACCACTCACCTTGGTACCCATGCTACTTTTCCCCCTGTATATCTCTATTCCATTCACTTTTTTTACCTATTAGAAATCCAATTACCCTAATCAATGGGTTGGATCCACCCCATTATCAACCTAGCTACATGTAGTTCTTATTTGACAAGAAACGTGACTTTCAGTTGCATCTTTCAAAGCTTTTTTACTGGTGTAGACACCAAAATTGGGTCACACTACCCTTGGTCCCTAGTAAAATAACTAGCTCAAACATACTCACCTAACCAAGGCCCCTTCCACCCCACACCACTATTAATTTAATTGATTTAATTAAATTAATATATATCCTCACAATATTTATTATCTAATTATCTTAATTTCTACCCCACCACCTGACCTAGACAGCTCATCTAACCACCTCACCCTAGACCTATTCTTGGCATGTTTCCATAACTAACAATAACTAATTCTTACTTGTCTTAATGAGATAAGATTTGGTCTAAACACTAAAATCTCTCTAACAGCATTCCCACCATTAGAAGGGAAATTTCCGTTCTAATCCGCGAGAACAAACTAACTGGTCCCAAGAAATTAGAAAGATCTACCCATTTTAGTAAACCTAGGGAATCCCACCTTAACCGACGCCGGTCACCCCTAAACCAACATTGGTCAACCAAGAACCATCTTCGGTTACTATTTATTCACCTAAGCAACCTTTTTTTGGGTTGGCACATTCTGAGAGCAAGAAGGATGAGAGGAGAGTTGCATGCAAGCATAACCAAAGTCTTTTCACACGCCCAGACATCCATAGCCAGCATGAGGACAGATCCAAAAGCATTGGCACTCATGGTAACATTCTGGGAAGCATCACTACTGCACCAAGCTCCATCACATCAACTGATCATCACCACCACCCAACCATTGGACTTGCAACATTGGTAAGTATTTTATCATTAATCATTTCCATTCTTTTTCTGTTTATAGAGTTGTTATCATTCATGTTATTATTCTTTTATTAATATGTTCCATTCCTCTATAGCCTTCTTTCTGAAAAACCTAAAAATCTCACCCACTAACCAATTATCATATCACTTATCATGGCCCTTCCACCTCTCTGAGTGTTCTCAGTATCCCCATAAAGACCTTGTCATCTCCTTCTTTAGCCCCATCCAACCTATTTAGCTCCTAGCCTCTACATTAAGGTTTTCACTGAATTACTGTCACCCTACTATACTGACGTCGGTTACCCATAACTGTCGTCGATCTCTCTTAATCGTCGTCAGTTATACCCAACCAATATCAATCTCTATATTTTATACCCTACCCAAGAATAGAGCCAATCAACCTCCTACCAGTTGACCTAAACAACCTAGAATCAGACCCTAACCAGTCCCAGTACCTTGACAAACACCTCATCCTTTTGATCCAACTATAGCCTAGCCTGTTGTGATTAGATTTTTGTTATTGTACTTGAATGAGATACCTAAATCATATCAACTACAATAGGAATTTACTTATTTCTCACATTAATTTGTTTTAAATAGTGGATTGACATCCATCTAGGAAGTATCACACTTCCTAGAGAACTAGCATACGCTAGGCAATTCCACTGTCATATATCATTTAACTTCTCTTTTGTGGTCTTGTTTTCTATTACAGGTAGTTCCTCCTAGCCAAAAGGAAGCTCTCACAATCAACATTGGATCGAGAAGTCAGAATGCGCACAACAACCATAACCAACCCATTTAACAGGTATTCCTCCTAGCCCTTACCCTTATTTGTTTCGTCATTCAAAAACAAAAAAGTACAGAAAATGGTGAAACATTTTCGCATGCCCGGTGGGATCCATCAATGGTTATATTGCATTTTCTTCATTTCTAGGTGAAAGTTGTTTGTTTGTTTCCCTTTAAAAAGACTTACACAATAATTTTCTTCCCTATTAATCCTCTCATCTTTCTAATTTCTCTAAAGGAAACACTTCTCTTGGTGCATTTAAAAATAATCACTCTTCTTTCTTGCTTCCTACATTTAGTGAAAGAGAATACCCTCTCATATTCACCATTTTCTTCATCAAATGTAATCTTTTTGATTTGGGCTTAAAATTGATTGCATTACATTCTAATTTACTACAGTTAGCTCACACGAAAATGAGGGCAACCTATATACTGGAAGTCATGCCGAGCTGATGGTTGACACAAAGAATCTAGTAGAAAGAACATTCTCTCTCTCTCTCTGTCTTATCTTACAAACTTGCACAAAATTGAAATATACACATCTTTCTTAAACAACATCTTACCTAGGAACACCTGTCTATAATCACATGATCAGATTGGCAAGTACTCCCCAGCTCATTGCTTCTGTCGAGTCATTATCTCAGAAGACGACCCACCCCCGCCATAACATACCTGAAACCTCTCCTTTTAGATATCCTTCTTCATAGGAAGCCTTCCTCACCAAAAAAATCTATTCTAAAGTTCATGAGTCAGTCCTAAATAGTGTAATTTGAACACACATAAAGGCAAAATCACTCTTAGGATCACATTTTTCTTAGCATTCTTCTTGCTTTGATACATTGAGGTGTGAGGACATGATTCCACATTTTAGTTTTTTTTTCCTTGCACACTTCCCATCATAGTTGGAGTATTCTAACTTTATCTGAGTGTGCCTGGGTCTTCATTTTCTCATTCTCAATCTTCCTGAGTTTGATTCTTCACTTGATTTAAATCACAACCCACATTTTCTTCATTTCTTGTCTCAATTTCATAGTAATCGCATCAGTCTAGCAACTGTCGTCAGTTTTCATCCTAACCATCATCAAGTTAAACCTAACCGGTGTTGTCTCCTGACTTTTTGGGTACTTTGGCCTAGGGAAGTCTTTGTTCATCATTATGTTCTCATTTTTGGCCCTTTGGGCACTAACTGTATATTTTATTGATACTCTATTATGCTCTGTTGATATTACAATCATACATAAAACATCTCCTTTTACTTTCTATCAACCTTGTTTCATTTTCTGAAACTGGGGATTTTTTGGTAGTAACCAACATCAGTTTGTGTGACTGACATCATTTTCCCTGCAACTTTCATCAGTCAAGTTGACAATCAATGGTGTTTGTATTTGGTTTTCCAGATCCAAATCTTGACCAAATTCACTCTCCCAATCTCATTCTTTTCTATCCTGCTACTTTCTGTGTCATCTACAAAATACAATCTTACTAGGTCAGTACTTGTTCACATGGTTCTGACTCGCAGCCAGACTAACTCCCTCATATTCCATTCTAGTCATCAACCACTCCCACCTAGTCCCTCACCACCCTTTATCCTTTCACCCATCGATCCAACCCTACCTACCATCATTTCCATAGGTGAAGAGGAATTTGCACGACTCCTTGACCAGAATCCCGTGGCCTTATAGTTCTACCTCTCCATTCTTCTACCTGGGATTCTTCAGGGTTTGATATATGGCATGTTTGTATCTATCTCTCCTACCCTTATTCCCACTTCTGCATCAGCCCCTAATAATGAAGTGTTACCTTCACCTGCTTCACCCCCAGTAGTTTGTAAACTAGGACCCATATCTATTAGAGACCAATGTGTCTAAGACCAGTATCAATGGCACACCGTAGTATCTGTTGTCCTCTCATCAACCACCCAGACCATAACCCCATATGCACCACATAACCTGGCCCATCTCACAAATACCCATTGCAACCCAACCACCCATGTGTGTCGGTGACCCCTACTCCATTCTCAGAATATTCTTACTCTCCATCCCACAAACACTACCCCCAATCGCTACTAGAGTCACTACGACCATCCCACCTACATACACATACTATCAACCACCCCCTATCTCATCTGTCACCCATTCTGGATATGTGCCCTCTATGTCAGTTCCCTATTCTCAACCTCCCACCACCATACACTAGAATTCTGCCCTCAATCACATGTTCAGATACCCCCCCTTATATGCCACAAGAGGTGTCCCTCCATCACAACCTACCAATGACCTCATCAAGTTAATGATGGAAAAGATGCAGACATAGAAGCATCAGTTTCTAGCTCATGCAATTCTCTCACCTATGATGAAATCTGTAATGAGCCTATTCACCCATCCATCCCTATATTCAACCATACCCTATACATTGGGAAATGCCAAAATTCAACTGCTTCAATAGCAAAGAGGACCCACAACAACATTTGCGGTCCTTTAAACATGGGTGTTACCTGATTTCTCATGATGACGCTTTACTTTTAGGACCTTCCCCGATGTCCCTGATAGGACCTACATTGGACTGGTACAGTGGGTTACAAAGACACTCCATCTATTCATTTAATCAAGTAGCCCAAGCCTTCTTAGATCACTTCTCCAATCAACATTGTTAAGAAGTTTACCATGACTGGATCTTTATTCCACTCGACATTACGACGATGAGTCTATCGCTGACTTTTTCGCTCATTAGCGTAGTATGATTAACCATCTCACATTTCTATTACCTCAAACTAAACTCATAGAGATATTTACTCAGGCCTACACAAGACACATCTCGCCAACCCTGTAGGTGCAAACCTTTCGTACTTTTGATGAGGCATTCACCATGGCATGAAAATTGGAAATCCATGCTACCAAAGAAAATAAGATTCAACTTCGTAATAAGAAAAGCAAGTTCAAATAAAATGATGCTTCTTCATCTTTAGGAACCCAAAACAACTATTTAAAACCCAAAGGATCTGCCAATGTCGTAGTTCTCAAGGTTGGTCCCCCTCATCAATCAAGCCCAGCTAAACCTCCTTCTAATCTCTCTCCCATCCAAGCTTTCCAGTTTAGACGAGAACAACGAAAGAACACTTCGATAGTGAGAAATCTTAGCACTTCCAAATGAGTTAGAATCTACTTGTCTAAGGCTGGTGTCATTTGGTGTGATCCACCTAACATTGAACCACCCATACTGGTTTTGACCCTTGAGTGGGACTCATGCTCTCCATGGTATAAGGGTTCATGATTCCTTTGCAACTGCCATCATCGTGTTTAGCAAAGGTCATAGCTAATTTAATAACTGCATCACCTTCCAAGGAGATAGGGAGAGAAATAAAAGAAAAAAATTAGACAACTAAAGATCTAGTCTTGATAGCTGCTGAATGCACCAGACTGCCTAACCAAAGCCTGGACACATGGACAACTTCAAGAAGATCACATTCCCTAAAATGCCCCAACAAAAATCTTCCAATGAACCAAGTTGGTGATACCTCAAAAGACCAGGCATGATAGAAATGTCCGAGAAAGGTCTATGCTATTTTTGATGACATACCATGTTTTTATTCCCAATTTCCTCATGTTCCTTCCATTAGATGAAATGGCTGTAGAGGTAAGAAACCCTACCTGCAGAGTTAAGAGCCAGGATTTCATCTACTCCTTTTCAATCCCTGACAGAAGGAACCTTCTTCATTTTCTCCTTCACCCATGGAAGAGAATATAACCCCCTTAGCAATGAGCCACCTTTGACCCCTCAAATTTTTGATAATTCAATCAGTGAGCAGAAAGAGAGACTCATAGGAAGATGCAGGTCCACTCACCCACTAACATTAATGCACCAAGGAGAGTTGTCCACTTCATCTAGCCCATCCTCTCCTTCGGCACATGGAAGGATTCTATAGGAAATGTACCAGATCTTTTGATCTGACCCTTCAGGCATCGAAGATCTTGCATTGAAATCCCACTGAAATGTTCTCCTCCTTTTCCTTCACCTCTCCTTACTCACAGAGTCCATGGCTAGGACCATTTTCCAATGGTGTATCTCAAAATTTTTCGAGCCTTGGGATTTCCACTTGATCCATATTGACCCCACCTACATCAAAGTTTGTGCATTGGGTCACGCTTGGTCAATCGGTGGGACTAACAATGTTGATAAAAAGGGCCTTACTTTGGGGATGCCTTCTACTTCTTGTTTCAACACAAATGTAGCTGTCACTCACTGACACCTCCACTATCTATCCAAAAGTGTTTCTCTAGCACCAAACCAAACACAACCATGATTATTGCAACACCTTCCACGTCACCCGCCCATGGCTCCAACTCACACCTCTACCTGATTGGCCAGGGACATACATCTACTTTGTGCCCAAACACCTACCCACGCCTATATCACTCTCCCTTACCTAAACCTATCACTACCTTAGGGGTCATTCCAACCTAGCTTGTGTTAGTTCACCCCATTTGCGGGTAGCATCATCACTTGTAATTTTTAGCCACATCTTCCAAAACTAACACTAAACTTAACCTGACCCTTAAAAAGAAGATCCCACTTCTTAGACCTCATACACCAAACCTCGTGCTACCACTTGGAAAGCCTTATAATCGTTCAATTTCCTTCCGAATCCATCCTAGGACACTTGGCAGCCTCCTCCGACCTGGCTCAAACAACCCCCATCCACCCCTGGTAAACCACGAATGCATCACAACCCATTATCCCCGGCCATCACAAGTTTTCCTTTAATTGAGTACTCAAAGTCGACCCACTGATCTAACCTCCGTTGGTCACCTCTGTAACCTTTAGACTTACTACTGCATACCACCACTACCGTCCATAACTGTTTCACTACCCATAACATTTTCGCTTCTCTTTCACTCACGCCTTCTTGCCTAACCTCTACCTTTTGACCCACCTCCATTTGCTACCTGGAGGGTTACCCACTTTGAGT
Source organism: Taxus chinensis (assembly GCA_019776745.2). Classification (NCBI taxonomy): domain Eukaryota; kingdom Viridiplantae; phylum Streptophyta; class Pinopsida; order Cupressales; family Taxaceae; genus Taxus; species Taxus chinensis. The sequence goes on along the minus strand of CM034156.1, from coordinate 463,195,948 downwards.
CTACCGCCCATGGGTAACCCATCCTCTTCCACCATCAAATTTTCCCTCCACATCTCGTACACTACCATGTTAGTCATCACTTTTCCCAAAAAGATTCAACCTAAAGCTAAAAATCCATGCTACCTTCCAATAAGGGATCCCCTAGTTAAACCAACCAAGCCTTCGTTGTTAGGACTACGTGGCTACCATTCGCTTCCTACCTTCATACTTAGATCATTTTTGGTCTTAAGACCTGAATTGTTTTGAGCCACGAGGACTTCAAATAGTTGACGTTTCTTCCCCCTTGTTTTTGGTTCCTCTGTCCCATCACCTGTTCTTGTCTGAACCTGATATCTCATAGTTGAGTCTACCTATTACTTGGAGAATGGATTTAAGATGTGGAAATAGCTTGATAGAGTCGTTTTCTTTTACACAGGGTCCATCAGTCTCTCTCAGCCTCCGTCACTCTATGGTTGAGTTCTTTTGAGACCAATTTGTAGGATTTGAATGAGTTTTCTCAGGCTCCTTTTGTGCGGGGTCATGATTGATCCAATATTTGGCACGAGGGTGAAATATGGATAACACTTCGATAGGAGAGAATCTTAAGGCTTCTATTTTGTAAACTAGCTTGTCCAAGGCTAGTGTCCTTACCCTCCCACCTATAAAACCACATACTGGTTTTGACCCTGAGTGACCCATGCCCTCATGGTATGAAGGAACATGAATTTTGCAACTATCACCAATTTCAAAGGTCATCCTCGACATTACCTACATCACCTTCAAGAATATCATTCAATATGCAGTTGGGAAGCATGTGAAGTCGACATTATAGTTCAACTTGCGTCTTTGACAACGATTGAGACCTACAAAAATTCAAGAGCGGGAAGGTGAAAACGATAGTAAAATGACCGGTTGAAGGGTATTTATAGGCTAAATCAAGCCGTTAATGGCTTCAATTACACACGCGTCAATGGTCTTAGCTGACGCGCGACAATAATCTTAGCTGACGTGCGTAAATAGCTCAGAAAGACAAGACGCGCATCAATAGGATCCTGTGACACGGCCTCAATAGGAGCCAATGACGCACGTCAATAGGAAAGTCATCAGTGACGCGTGTCAATAGGATTTAGTGACGGGCGTCAACAGGATCGCAATGACGTGCGTCAATGATCCAGTAACACGTGTCAATAGGAGCCAGTGACGTGCGTCAATAGGAGCCAGTGACACACGTAAATATGAGCCAGTGACACGTGTCAATAGGAGCCAGTGACGCGCGTCAACAGGATTTAGTGACGCGTGTCAATAGGATCCAGTGACGCACGTCAATAGGAGCCAGTGACGCGTGTCAATAGAAGCCAGTGACGCGCGTCAATAGGATCCAGTGATGCACGTCACTAGATCCTATTGACGTTCCATTGACGTGTGTCAGGAGTGATTATTGACGTCTTGTTGTCGCACGTTAATGATGGAGCCATGAAAAATCTAGGTGAAATTTTTGTTTTGGAATACTGTCAAATTCACCTTTTGCTAAAATTGGTTCCGGGGATATTCGCCAGGTATTTTCCACCTACAATTTTATAGAGGTGTCTTAAAATGAACCCTGGTGGATACCTTTCAATTACATGCATGGTAACCCAGTTATGATGTGCTCCTTCAATGATGCCATGACCTCTACCCTGGGTACCATTGTTCTCCATGTCTGTGTGAGCCCCCGCACTATCCTGAAACTTTTCTATGTTCTAGAAGGAGAGTTCCAATATAACTTACTACTCGGTCGACCTTAGATCCGTGCCATGGGTTGTATCCCTTTGACTTTACATCGATGCCTCAAATTCGAACATGAAGGACATAATTACACCATCCCTACCAACCCGTCACCTTTCAAGACCTATAACATGCTATACCGGCCCAATGATGTGCTTGTACCAGTCAAGGCATCTGCCACTGTCACCACTTCACCTTCACCCATGAGCCCATCCACAAAAACTGCCACTACTTTTGTGGTATCTACCCTTGTTATCTCCACTACATTTGTAACCTCTACCGCTAACGCACTTGTTTCCCCAACATCTAGTGAGCCATCTATACCCGCTACCCACATACCAACTACTGATCCCTTAGAAGGTGTTTTTCAATGCCTCACTCTGGGGGAATACCACCTATACAATATCGATACCTTCCTCACCCCACAAGAGTATGGGAATCTGCGTCAACACCCCAGCTACGACATCCGCATCAGTGATGTTTTTCCTTATGGCCCTCCCCACCTTTGCACCAACCTAACGTATGGGGGACTTGATGTTGCCACCTATAAACCCAAACCTCCATCCCAAGCCCAACCATTTTCATCTGACCTACACTCCCTCACTAACCACCGCTTCACTCACACTTTCCTCCATCAGTGCGCGTGGAAAGGATTTGGCTTTAGTTTTTACGAACAAGGCTACCACACTGTCATTTCATGTACCTCTTATAAACATAATGACCATAGTGGCATTGGTTTTGATGCTCCATCCACCAAGAAGGTTTGTGTTGACCTTATCCAAGATGAGAAATCTTCCCCTTCTCATTCGCCCACATTACCATCTTCACCAACGGAGTCCATAGATCCTGAATCTATTCCTCCTAACTTTTTTTTTCATAATCACTATTTCCTTCGGACCGTTGACCTATCAACGCGATGGTGAGGCTCCCTCTTCTCTCCCATTCTTGCATTCTAATATGATCGATGACGATATGCCTTCTATTAATGTCATTCAATGTCAAGATGATGAATCCATTCTCACTTACCTTGGTGCAAAAGATTCCTATATTCATCGGTCGTTACCTTCTGAGACACAAACCATGTTGAATGAATCGACCATCAAAATCAACATTAACACTCAAGACAACCCACACATTCTAAAGATTGGCCAATCCTTAGATGCTACTGAACAAGAAGCCTTCACCTCTTTCCTTCAGGACCATAGCAACGTGTTTGCCTGGTCCTATGCCGATATGCCTGGTATTGACCCAAAAATCATAGTCCACAATATTTTAACCATTCTTGATGCCAAATCCATCAAACAAAAGCTGTAGAAAATGCATCCTCGCATTACTCTAATAGTCAAAGAAGAGCTTCAGTGCCTCCTGTTGGTTTCCTTCATTCTACCCATTGACTGTCCCCAATGGATTTCTAACATCATTCCTGTCACAAAGGTGACAGGGGGACTCCGTATTTACATAGACTTCTGTGACCTCGACCTCGCTTGTCCCAAACACAACTTCCACTTGTCAGGCATTGACCAAGTAGTTGACCTCACTGTTAGCCATGAAATGTTATCACTCATGGATGGTTTCTCGGGCTACAATCAAATATTACTAGCTCCAGAGGATCAACATAAGACTTCCTTCATCACCCTTTGGGGGACTTTCTACTATCGAGGCATGCCTTTTGGCCTCAAAAACATTGGTGTTACATATCAGCGAGCCATGACTTAAATCTTCCATGACATCATGCATCACATATTGGAAGATTATGTCTATCTACTTTCCAAATCCAAGCATCGAAATGAACACCTTCCCGCTCGTAAAATCATCTTCGACTGCCTCATCAAGTATTGTGTTTGTCTTCAACCAAAGAAGTGCGTCTTTACGGTACTTTCTGGAAAACTCCTAGGTTTCATCATTTTTTTACATGGCATAGAAGTTGATCCTGCTAAAGTCAAGGCTATTCTTGAAATTCTGCCACCCACTAATCTCCATCAACTTCATAGCCTACAAGGAAAGTTGTAATCAATTCGTCATTTTATCTCGCAGCTTTCCTACCGTTGTCAACCATTCCATCATCTTCTCAAGAAAGATGTTTCATTCAAATGGGATGTTGAATGCCATAAAGCCTTTGAAGCCTTAAAATAATACCTCCTTCAACCACTGGTGCTCATTCCTCCTAAGGATGACCAACCCTTCTACCTATATATTTCCACCACTGACCATTCTCTAGGTGCCATGCTCACTCATCGCGATGACCAACACCGAGAGCAAGCGGTTTATTACATAAGTCATACCCTTCTTGACTATGAAACTAGATATACCCATGCCAAAAAACTTTGCCTAGCCTTAGTTTTCATCGCCACCAAACTCCGACATTACCTACTCAACCACAAAACCTTCGTTATTACTAATACTGACCCATTACACTATATGTATGCCAAACCTTATCAACATCAATGTGTCACACGTTGGCTTATGCTTCTAGCCAACCTCGACCTCGAATTCATCCATCAGAAGTCAATCAAGGGCTAAGCTATCTCCAACCAATTGGCAGACGCACCTATTTTTGGGAATCAACCCTCTAACTTTGACTTCACAGACGAGTCTATAGCTACCCTTTCCCTAGACGAACTCGCTTACCAAATGACACTCTTCTTTGATGGCTCTAAGTGTCAACATGGGGGTGGGGCTGGTGTCATCCTCATTCTATTGAGGGTGAACCCATACCTTTGTCTTTCAAACTTGATTTTGATTGTACAAACAATATTGTTGAATATGAAGCACTGGTACTAGGCCTCTAGGTTGCCTATGCCTTGGATGTTAAGTCCATCAACATCTTTGGTGATTCTCAGTTGGTCATAAACCAAGTCAATGGTATATACCAGTGTCGTAATGAGATACTTCAAAAGTATAAGCATCACGTAGACATACTTTTTACCACCTTTGACCGTTACACACTACAAACCACCCCACATTCTACCAATAAGTTTACAGATACCATGGCATGTTTGGCTTCTCAGATGCCTACTTCACCCGCTGGCTCTAAAACATTTGTCACCCTATAAAGGAAATAATCACCCTCTTATTTACCTCATGAAGTTTACTCCATCAAAACTTTTGCCCCTGACCCACGTGACCTTTGGTATCAACAATATGTAGACTATCTTTCCCTTTCCATTCTACTTGTCAATCTCACTCGTAATGGACAACGTGCCTTTCTTAAAAGTGTTTCCCATTATGTTATCATGGGTGGTATTCTTTACAAACGTGGTTTCAAAAGCATTCTCTTGCAATGCCTTACAAGTTCTGAAATTCCCTACACCATTAAGGAAGTCCATGATGGAATTTGTGGAGGTCACTTTAGTGGTCTCGCTGTCGCAAAACGCATTCTTTTCCTAGGCTATTATTGGCCAACCCTAAACCGTGACTATTGTGATTATGTCAAATGTTGCGTGAAATGCCAGCAACATGCTAATCTCCATCACACACCTAGTCATGCCTTACAGGTTGCACGAGACCTTTGGCCTTTCTCTCAATGGGGTTTAGATCTTGTCAGTGAGATCAACCCCCATTCTTCACAACACCACCAATGGATCATAACCACTACCAAATATTACACTAAATGGGTAGAAGCCATTCCCCTCATTTCTACCAAAGCCAAGAAGATATGTGAATTCATCAACCATCACATCATTTGTCGTTTTGGTGTTCCTCACCACATTATTACTGATAACGGAAAACAATTCAAAAACAAAACCCTACGCAAACTATGTGACGCTTTTGGCATCCAACCCAGTTTCTCATCACCTTATTACCCGTAAACCAATGGTCAAGCCAAATCAACCAATAAAACCTTAAACAAAATTCTTATGAAAGTAGTCAATGATACTAGGAAAGATTGGAATACGTACATTCCTTTCACCTTGTAGGATTATTGCACTAGTATTCACACTTCGACTGCCGCCACCCCTTTTCTCTTGTCTACGGTACCGAGGTTGTCTTACCTCTTGAAGTCCATATTCCATCTCTCTACATCTCACTACAAGACATGCTCGACGAAGATGACTTTCTCCAGGATCATTTGGCACAACTTGAGTTATTAGATGAGCGCCATCTCAATGCTCTTGACCATCTCCAAATTTACCAAAAATGTATCAAACGTGCATATGAAAAACGCATTCACGAACGAACCTTCTAGGTTGGTGACCTCATCCTGAAGGAAAACCAAAATGTAACCAAAGAGGAGAAAAATAAACGAGGTAAATTTTCCCCTAATTGGCTCAGACCCTATATTGTTACCCATGCCTATGGATCAGGTGCTTATCATTTGTCTTCACTTGAAGGTAAACCCAAACCTGAGCCCCTCAATGCCTTACATCTTCGACCATTTTATTATTGACATTAAGTCCTATATCACCTTCTATCTATTGACCTCTCGTCCCTTGAGCATCGTTCACCTTCCATGTTAGCCATTTTGAGGATCCACGACTCAAAAAGAATCATGTGATTCCTGTCACCTTTCAGCCTTATCTTCAATATGAGTACCAAGGCTCTACTCATAGCATGATTCTCATGGATACTTTTCATCTTCTTCAATATGGAATCCCATGGTCATCCATCACTCAAAACTACCTCTTTCATAGTTAATCCTTGTGTGCTATAGTCTTGTCTTCTAAACAAGAACCTAATTTTCCTTTATAGTCTTGTCCATGACTTAAACATCCAACAACAATAAGGGATACAACTCCTTGAGTCAAACTTATAGTAAAATATGACTCCCTCAAACGAGACATCTCTTCATGTTACGTCCACCATTATAAATAGATTTCTCCCTTAAAGGATGGTTGTATAAGGTCATTACAAAAATGTAATAAATATTTAGAAGCTTCCTACATCGATCAGCTTCACGAAGACCTCAAGGAGATAATATATTCAACCCATATAGACTTCTCGTGTCGATCAGTCTATTAAAAAAGAGAGAGAGATGAAATTGTTTTCATGGACTTGCCTATTCTTGATCCTGAGTTTATTGTTTCGACAGACACTCCATCGTACACTAAGTTACGCTAAACCTCTCATTCCCACCTCTTTTCCTTTTTAACCTAATTTCTTCTTTACTCAAGGGACTTGCCGCAAATGTGACATTTCGTGATCATGTGACTTTCTTCACCCTTAGAATGGTCCATTATGCAACGCCTTTAGGGTCTTATGTTCATAAGCCCCTCTTAGGTATGGATTGACTCATTAGGGTTCTTATCAAATTAAGCGACTCTTTTACCACCTATTACCATTTATCTTCCTCGTTACTTATTTATTATCCTATATAGGACCCGATCCTCAACACCTATATTTAAAAATCACTCAACCATGCCTACGACCTAAAATCAGTCATGCCTATGACCTACATTCAACCATGCTTGTGACCTACACTCAATCATGCCTATGACCTATATTCACCCATGCCCAAACACCTATCAATCCATTCCTTTCCTTCATCACAATCATCCCTAGCTTATGGAAAAACTACATTGGCCTGAGGTCTCTTTTCATCAGGACTATGTAGGCAGCACTTAGAGGGCATGGGGCCCTTGGAGGTTAGCTCAGACACTCTCTACCCTAACCAATTCCCCCTTTCCCTTTCCTTTTCCTATTCACATTCTACCCTAGTTAGTTTCCTTTCTATATCGATAACTAGAAATCAAACCACACAAGCAACAATTGCTATACATCTTTACCATCATAATTTACCCATTCATTTCATCACATCTACCATTTCTCTACCATAATCATACATTTTCCTACAAATATTCTTAACACGATCCATACCATCACAAATTCCACACATTAATGAATTATAAATTCAATCAACCACACAACCTAACTCAATCCATGCCTATAACCTAACTCAATCCATGCCTATGACCTGACTCCATCCATGCCTATGACCTGACTCTATCATGCCTAACTTACCTTGTTTCCATCACATGTACAATATCATTATCGAAAGTACATCTACACATCATGCCATAAACATCATCATTGCCATATCCAAATATACAAATATCTCCCATATACAATGCTTCCAATACAAATGTCTCAAGATCATCGGTGCACAGGCCGATATCATATACAAAACATCATCAGCACGAAGGCCGATATCATATAACAAAACATCATCGACACGTAAGCTGGTATCATATACAAAAATTCATCAGCACGCAGGCCGGTCCATATCACAGATAATCCCTATACTATCCAAAATGGTGATATCCCTCACTTGTCCCTTAGATCTCTGCGTCAGTCTCTCCCGACTCCTCTGCCGCTCCTGTGTGGTGCCCCCCACCTGCCTCACCACCTATTGTGGGTCTCTATCTAGTAGTCGATGGCCCCTCACCTAGATCTAGCCTCCGTACACTGGTGGCCTCATCCTACTCCTGCCTCTGGGCTTATCGGCCCCCTATGCTCTCCACACTATGAGTGCGGGATTAGGTCCTCTCACTCGAGGCTTATTGTGCTCAGTACTTTGCATATGAAGGGATATCTATCCCTGTTGCTACCAAATGATCCTCATAATACCTCACCTCACCCAGGGCATCCCTGAATCCCTCCATGGGCACCGTCTGAGGAGGTGTCATGGGTCTCACCACAATCTGTGTCATCTAACCTATCAATAAGGGTCCCTGACCCTATACCTGTACCTGTACCATGGGACCCTGTCCGTGAGCCTATCATGTTGCCTATGTCGGTGTCGGTGTTGGTGCATGCATAGCACTCTGAGCCTATAAGGCCATAATCTGTGCTTGTGCAGTGGCCAACTGACCCTGCAACCCTGTTACCTATGCCTGTAGGGTGGCCACCTACTCCCTGTATCTAACCCCACCCTATGTAGGTACTTACCCCTGTAATGCTATGACCTAGGCCTGAAGGGCCACCACCTGTGCTTGTAACGTGGCCACCTCTACCTGTGACCCCTTCAACTGTCCCTGTAAACCTGTACCCTAGCCTTGTAAGGCAACCACCTATCCCTATAGCATGTCCCTTTAGACTGTGAGGGTGGCAACGTCTAGTTGTCCTGGTCTAGGTGGCGTTACTTGCAGCTGAGCTACCCACCACGGTCTGTATCTGCTAGTGCACCCGACATCATTATTGTTTCAGTCCACTGGTGCCTCCTCCAGCCTTGTCGGCATGGTAGGTCATGGAGGGGACATCGGCCTCTCCACGTCATCCCTCCTGTACTGAGGGAATGGTAGGGGTACATCCTATAGCAACCCAAACTGTCATCTGACCCTATCTATGGGTATCAGCTCATGCTCTCCCATGCGATGCCCCTCTATCCATTGAACTAGCTGCAGCTGGTCTAACTCTGTGGCCATCCACCCATATGATGGAAACCCCACGTAGGGCCTCCAAATAATGTCCACGTCAGACAACCCCTCTAGCAAGCGCCTATAATAGGCTACATCGTGTGTAGCCCTAGCGGCTCTGTGCACTCCAGTAACTGGTACCCAGTGCCTATAACCCACTCAAACAAAACCTAGCTCGAATGCATCAACCTGGGGCATACCTAGGGGCCTCACACATACAATGAGCTCATATTTCCAACAATGGAGAAGAAAGGTACAACATAGGCTGAATTGTCATAATCTCATGTAGGCCCACAACTCCCTATACAACTGCACCAAGTATGCGGGTGCCCAAGTAAAGCGGGTCCTCTCCTCTATCATGTCATGAAGGACCCCCATCAACACCCGTGGGAATCTCCCACCCTCTGAATCTGACAGTGCAAAATAGCACACTGCCTCCATAATCAAAACTACTAGCCTCATCTCCTCTAGATGGGCTGCATACATCTCACCATAGCTCAAACTGGCGCTATGGAACCTCATCTCTACCATACCCTCGCCAAAAACTATCAGCATCAACTCCTCAGAGGCCTCCGAGGAGATAGAATACACCTATTGTCCCACTATCTATAGGCATAGGATCCGATAGACATCCTCTAGGGTGACTGTCAACTCACCTGTCGGCAAATGGAACATGTTGGTTGTTACATCTCATCTATCGATGAGTGTGACTATAAGGCTAGGCTCACATACTATATGCATGTAACGTCTCATGTTTATCAAGCTGACATCCATCACGTGCCTCCACTCATCGGCAGTGACACTCAATCGTACTGACAACAATAAAGGAGGTACACAGTCCCTCATCCGTAGCTGCTCTCTGGCCTGCATCCACCACAATATAAACATTATTCAACTTTCCCATCAACCAATAACCCCAACATTACCCCACTTTGAACCTAAAACCCTTCCTACCTAAACCCTAAACCCCAAACCCCAATATTACCCCACTCTGAACCTCAAACCCTTCCTACCTAAACCCTAAACCCCAAACCCCAACATTTACCCCACTTTGAACCTTAAACCCCACCTACCCAAACCTACCCCAAATCCCTCCCCAACCCTATTTCCTCTACCTATGACCTTTCCCACCCCATCATTCCTCAAAATTTTAACCACACATTTCAAATTCTCTACCCTACCCAAACTGACCTACCCATTCCCTTCTTCTTATATCAAACAATAATGAACGGATAAGATCATCTTGACGTCGCCTCCATGGGGGCACGTCTAGCCACTGTGCTGGTGGTCCACTCAAGCCCTCCCCTACCTCTGTCATGTTAAATTCTCCCTCTAACCTCTCCACCAATCCAATTACTCTGCATGATCTTGTGGGCCCGTCCACCTGACTCCTCTCCCCAATGAGATCTCTCCCCCTCACCTTGGTACGGTCCCACATAGTTTCCTCTCACCAAGCCACACAAGTCTCATGCTCTTGTCATCTTCCCAAAAACCAAAACATACAAATGAATTTGTATTATACGGATTTTTATTTTTATATACCCACGTCGACCTTATCGACATCGGTTATACCTAAACCGACATCGGTCATGTGCCCTAGAACACCATGGTCGGTTGTACCCAAACTGACATCGGTCCTCTACCCTAATAAACCGTGATCACCTTACCTAGACCATCACCGGTTACGTATGACCAGCATCGGTTACCTGTCATACTCTTGCCCATACCCTTTCCCCATTTCTGACCAACTCTTAACCAACCCAGCCACCATTTGACCTTACCCACCCTTATCACAACCTACCACCAAGCCTACATTACCTATACATGTCCTTAATTACGTTTAGGGACTTGTTATTTTACCCATACCTTGACCCTACCTGTGTCGTGACCTCGTTGCATTGGACCTGGAATATTTTTAATGACCTATGAACTCATGTTGTTTGACCTAATGACCTTACCTTGTTTATTGTCATGTCATTTATCCTTACCTAATCTTTGGTGTACCAGAACATACCTCAACGTTCTTGCACCTAACCTGCGATGTGTTTCCGCACCATATCTTATACCTTGGATACAAGAATCACTTCAACCTTGTTCGGATAAACCTATCGACCTTGGACAATGTAGAGTTTGCAAGTTCTTTAGCCTGGAACCGTGTCGCAATTTATAACATGTGCATACATTTGACTGCACTACCTTTAACCCTGGCCCATGTACCTTTTGGCTTGTCTTTGACCTCTACCCTTTCCCACATTCACCCACCTCTACGCTCCTTTTTAGCCATATCCACCTTTTATCAAACCACTCACCACTTATGTCTTCTACCTCACCAGTTCTTGGTTTGAGGGGGATCACCTTCACTCACGCTTGGGGAAACATCACCTTCACCCACACATGGGGCAACCACATCTTATTTTTGTTCGCGTCGCTTACCAATACAAACTACGCAATAAAAAGGGGTAAAATGTAGACACCAAAATTGGGTCACACTACCCTTACTCCCTAGTCAAATAACCGGCTCAAACATACTCATCTAACCAAGGCCCCTTCCACCCTACACCACTATTGATTTAATTGATTTAATTAAATTAATATATATCCTCACAATATTTATTATCTAATTATCTTAATTTCTACCCCACCACCTCACCTAGACACCTCATCCAACCACCTCACCCTAGACCTATTCTTGGCATGTTTCCATAACTAACAATAACTAAGTCTTACTTGCCTTAATGAACTAAGATTTGGTCTAAACCCTAAAATCTCTCTAACCACATTCCCGCCCATTAGAAGGGAAGTTTCCGTTATAATCTACGAGAACAAACTAACTGGGCCCAAGAAATTAGAAAGATATGCCCATTTTAGTAAACCTAGGGAATCCCACCTTAACCGATGTCGGTCACCCCTAAACCGACGTCGATCAACCAGGAACCGTCTTCGGTTACCATTTATTCACCTAAGCAACCTTTTTTGGGTGGGCACATTCTGAGAGCAAGAAGGATAAGAGGAGAGTTGCATGCAAGTAGAACCAAAGTATTTTCACGCACCCAGACATCCATAGCCAACACTACGACAGATCCAAAAGCATTGGCACTCATGGTAACATTCCGGGAAGCGTCACTACTGCACCAAGCTCCATCACATCAACCGATCATCACCACCACCCAGCCATTGTACCTGTAACATTGGTAAGTGTTTTATCATTAATCATTTCCATTCTTGTTTTGTTTATAGAGTTGTTATCATTCATATTATTATTCTGTTATTAACATTACCATCCCTCCATAGCCTTCTTTCTAAAAAACCCAAAAATCTCACCCACTCATTTATCAGATCACTTATCTTGGCCCTTCCACCTCTTTGAGTGTTCTCAGTATTCCCACATACCTCGTCATCTCCTTCTTTAGCCCCATCCAACCTCACCTAGCCTCTACAATAAGGTTTTCACTGAATTACTATCACCCTATTGTACCGACGCCGGGTACCCATAACCGCCGTTGGTCTCTCTTAACCATCGTCAGTTATACCCAACCGACATCAGTCTCTATATTTTATACCCTACCCAAGAACAGAACCAAACAACCTCCTACTAGTTGACCTAATCAACCCAGAATCAGACCTTGACCAGTCCCAGTACCTTGACAGACACCTCATCCTTTTGATCCAACTATAGCCTAGCCTATTGTGATTGGATTTACTTATTGTACTTGAATGAGATACCTAAATCATATCAAATACAATAGGACTTTACTTATTTCCTGCATTAATTTGTTTTAAACAGTGGATTGGCAGTCATCTAGGAAGTATCACACTTCCCAGATCTAGCATACACTAGGCAGTCCACTGTCATATATCATTTAACTTCTCTTCCGTGGTCTTGTTTTCTATTACAGGTAATTCCTCCTAGCCAAAAGGAAGCTCTCACAATCGGCATTGGATCGAGAAGTTAGAATCAGGGTTCATTTTAAGACACCTCTATAAAATTGTAGGTGGAAAATACCTGGCGAATATCCCCGGAACCAGTTTCAGCGAAAGGTGAATTTGACAGTATTCCAAAACAAAAATTTCACATGGTTTTTCATGGCTCCATCATTAACGTGTGACAACAAGATGTCAATAATCACTCCTGACGCGCATCAATGGAATGTCAATAGGATCTAGTGACGTGCGTCACTGGATCCTATTGACGCGCGTCACTGGCTCCTATTGATACGCGTCACTGGCTCCTATTGACGCGCGTCACTAAATCCTGTTGACGCGCGTCACTGGCTCCTATTGACGTGCGTCACTGGCTCCTATTGACGCACGTCACTGGATCCTATTGACACACGTCACTGGCTCCTATTGACGCGCGTCACTGGATCCTATTGACGTGCGTCACTAAATCCTATTGACGCGCGTCACTGGCTCCTATTGACGCGCGTCACTGGATCCTATTGACGCATGTCACTAGATCCTATTGACGCACGTCTCTGGCTCCTATTGAAGCGCGTCAGCTAAGACTATTGTCGCGCGTCAGCTAAGACCATTGACGCGTGTCAATTGAAGCCATTGACGCCTGATTTAGCCTATAAATACCCTTCAACCGGTCATTTTCTCGTTTTCACCTTCCCGCTCTTGAATTTTTACAGGTCTCAATCGTTGTCAAAGACACAAGTATAACTATAATGTTGACTTCACATGCTTCCCAACTGCAAGTTTAGCAAAAAAATCAAGAGAATCCAATTCAATCGATTTCCAAGATCAACTACAGGAATCCCTTATGCCCTCACATACATATTGTTTTAAAGATGTCTTCAGAATATAAAGATTTGATGGATGCATGTGAATTTACAGGGCTCGTTAATATGCCCCATTTCGAAACAGATCTGGATATTTTGAATTACCTTCTGTCATCCTACAATTCAGAGGACGACATTTTTTATGTGACTCATGAACGATGGCCGAATGTTCCAATTCAGTATCGAAGCAAATGACATCCATCAGTTTACGAGCCTTATGTTCAAAAATTTACCAATTGTTACAACCAAGGCAACACTCCTGGAAGAAGACAAGAAATTTCTTGAATCAACATTCGGTTTCCATGTTGATTGTAAGTATAATTCGTTTTAATTCATATATTTTATTCTGGTTTTTATTCTATTTTTTATTCTGATACAATTTGTTGTTATAAATTTATAGTAATTTTCATTGTTTCGCATTTGCAGCCCATGTCAATAAATCCAGGAGTGGTGTGGATACACAATCAATTGCACACCACTTTCTTGCTGCACTTATTTCATTTTTTCAATCCAGAATTGTTTTACAGGGTCGCCAAACAGATATACCAAATTGGGCCATTGCATACATTGTTGCCACTATCTCAAAACAAAAATTTGATTGGTGCACATATTTATCCAAAAAAATAAGAACTAACCTAACAAATTAAAAAATTTCAGAAAAACCTTTCATTTATTCAACAAACTATCTCCTCGGCCTTTATTATGAGGCACTTTTAAATTTAAAAGATAAAAAAATTCCTACTTGCACTGATGAGGAGTTGATGAAGTTGTCAATTCCATTTGAAGAACAACAGGTATAAACTATTTAGTTTGTAATTGTATTTCAATTTTTGAAATTACAGTGCACAGTTATTAAAACTTAAATTTTAATGTTTTGCAGAGAAGATTTATTGAAGCCCTTCCCCGAAAAAAGGTGTTATCGAGAGGAAGAGGTCAACAACACGCTGAGGCTTCGGGGGACTCCCAATCTGAAATGGAAGCTCACTCCTCTCCAAAATCTCAACAGTTTGAACTCGTTAAATGCCAGAGAAGTAAGACCTTCTCATATATTATTTACAAATTCCAAATTTACATATTTATTTTTAAATTTAAATTTTAACCAAATGAATTGACAACATTTAATATTGATGAATTGCAGGGACTTTGGAACATACACCTGTTTCACAAACTCAACCTTCTTCCCCAACTCACTCCATATAGTCGCATGCATTCATATCTTCTGAACAGACACTGAGTACAACTCCTACAAGGCCACCCGTAGCACCGAGAAAAATAACCCCTCGACAACAAGGTACAACTTTTCGATAGTACGTTTAATTTCAAAAACAAATTGATTTTATGAATTGTTTTCCTATTTTTCATTTTTTTCTTGTACTTTTCAGTACATGTCAGTCCTGATCAAACCGCGGCACTGACACCCACTCAACCAATAATTTTTAAAATGCCAACCAGAGGAACAGTGAAAAAGAACATTGGTAAACGCATGCCTTTTACTCCGACCCCTAGTGGGACACTGAACATTACCTCCTCCTTTCGAATTCCAACTCTCTCACTTGGTGGCTTGCCCAGTGCAACGTGCATTTCTGTTTTGAACAATATAAATTTAGATGAAGATTATTTGGGCATCGATAGCAATGACCCAACTGGTTTTTTCAATACCCGCGAGATGATTCAAGGCTAGCAGGTATACTTCAAATTTCAATTTAAATATGCTTTACAATTTTGAATTACATTTTGATTTAAATTTATTTATCTAAATCTTGATTAATTTTTTCACAAACAGGATCAGCCCACCCAAAGGCAGAAACAAGTAGCAGTTGATCTTGCTGAAAGCCCCCATACTTCTCCAGCAAGATCGTCTTCATCAGATTCAGATAGTGAATAGTTGCCACCTTTTCCTTTGGAGAACTTAATTGGTTATGATTGTCAATCCCATGTGAGTGAGTTTATTCTTCCTCATATCAATCAGCTTATAGAATGGGAGAGAAGGGCTAAATTTCTTATCAATGAAATTATTATTCGTTATGAAAATTATTGGCAACGAGATAGTTTATACGTTGCAGTCCAGAATCAACCTGCGAAGATGGATTCCTTACTTACCCGAGTAAGAAGTGGGACTGTCATGTATAACAACAACTATAAAGACGACATTTTAGATAATTCATTAAACAAATTGGAAAATATTAGTGCCGAGGCCCAGGCATATTTTAACAAATGGTCCAAGGACAAGGATTTGGTAGCAATCGCAAATGCCGAAAGAGATAGAGCGGTTGTAAGTACTATTACATTCAAACAATCATTCTTGTTAATTTGAAATTTTCATTTTTTAGTAATATTTTGAATTGACATTACTCTTTTTGTGCAGTTGAAATATGAAAATTTGAAGAGTCAGGCGAAGGTTTTGCAAGTTCACTTGGAAACAGCAAAGAACAGTTTATCCGCAGCAAAAAATTTGAAGCAAAATATTGTTTTGGTTAACAAACAAAACAATACACTAAAGCAGATAATTAAAGAGCATGGTTTTGACCTTGACATATTATTCAAAACTAAAGTAGCAGCTGATCCAAATTTGCTGTCGCATGGAGATGCGACAAATCAAGAAGAAAGAATTTTAAAAAATCTGGACAGTGCTGCGGAAGATCTTATAAGTTCAGGGGTTATTTCTGGTGTTGGGGAAAGAGGTTTAGCCACAGTGGAAGAAGCCGTTGGGGAAGAGAGCAGAGGAGTATAATTGGATAAAGAAAAAGAGGGTTTTGAAAACTAGAAACTTTTATTATTGAGGAAACTTTAAATATTGAATTTGAAAACTTCTACTATTGAGTATGTACTATGGTATTTGAATTTAATTATATGGATTTATATACAATCTTTAATTTTAATTGCATTAGATGGTGATTATCATGAATTATATATATGTTTCTTGTTTACTTGCATTGTCATGAATTGTATGTGGACGTAGATGATGAATGATGATAATTGATAATTAATGATAGATGATGTATGTGAACTTATTTTAAGATAATTATTCTCTATATTTGTATCGATACAAATAATTTTATTATTATAGATGATGAGATTTATGATATAGATGATGTACTTGTGTTTTAATTTCCATTGTTATTTAAGTATGGATGGAAACTAGATCAATTAGGCATGGTGGAGTTAGGTCAGTTAGGCATGATGGAGTCTAGGTCATGTAGGCATGATTGAGTTAGGTCAGTGAGGCATGGTGGAGTTAGGTCAATTAGGCATGGTGGAGTTTAGTGTAAGACCTGGACTATATTTGCAGAATAAAATGCACGGAATAATGATATATCTTTCAATTCATTCCGAATTATTTACATAAGATGCAATTACAAATATATAGGCACATAGTTTCCTATAAATTAGGAAACTATTCTACTAACAAATATTAATCACGTGAGTTGTTTGTAACAACCAAACAACTCAGCACACATTTGTTATTAGTTGTTTTATATAACAACTAAATAACAAATTACTAATATAATAATAATTACCAAATGTAATTATTATCTACACAATGTAAATACTAATTCCTAACATTCCCCCCTTAGTGTTTACATGGTAGAAAAACATCCACACTCTCAACTGCAGTATGCTCACCCCTGTGGCATGTCCAACTCTGTGACTCATGACCTTGATCCAAAAGAAAGGCTCTCTCCTTCCATGGTTTTAAACAGGCTTACCACAAACCTTGACGTGACAGGAACCTCATCAACTGTCCACCTCGTGTGGTTTTCTGGATCCTCCCACAAACCCTTTCAAGATCCATGAACTGACTTACTCTGGTGCTATTGTTCATCACTATGCTTATACATCAGGGAATTATGTAGGAAACACAACATGCATATCTCAAAACTGCACAATAGAAGATATACTGAAATTTTTTTACATTACTTCCTATAAGAATCGTAATGTTCTTAATTGTAGTCTCTGTCATTGATCGCTGCCACTCGATCTCGAACAACATAGAAAACAGCCACTGCCACTGAAAGCTTTCCTTGACTAAGTCGTTTTGGGTACATAATGGGAATGGAACATTGGTATGTATTCCCCCCCACAATGTGAAATTCCACTTAAATAGATACTGAGAAGCAAAATGCATCGAAGAACATACTCCTGAATGGATCTTGCTAG
This sequence comes from Taxus chinensis, assembly GCA_019776745.2. Classification (NCBI taxonomy): domain Eukaryota; kingdom Viridiplantae; phylum Streptophyta; class Pinopsida; order Cupressales; family Taxaceae; genus Taxus; species Taxus chinensis. The sequence goes on along the minus strand of CM034156.1, from coordinate 463,177,911 downwards.
TTAGGTCTTGCTGCACATGGTCACTAATGCTAGTGAACGTATTCTTCTAGTTGACCATCTTCCAAAGAAGTACGGCAGTCAGAGGACCAAGTCAGTCAGAGGATCACTGATAGTCATCTGCGCTCCAACACAACTCTCTTTCCAACATCCATCAAATGCTACACAAAATAGGAACACTGCAAATTGAAGCACACTGAGAAAATGAAAACCACACTAAAAATCTAATACTCACACCATACATATGCCACCACAGCTTCTGCGCGGCCCTGTCGTTGGTGACTAATGAGAGGTTGTTGAATGACTTCCAGCCTCTTGTGCCTCCATCCTCCAATTTTTTTGGCTTCTAACTCAGCCAAATGAAAATTTTAAGCTCATTTGTTTCCACATTGAAGTTATTCTCCCCCCGCAATGTGAAACATTTTAGTTTTAGGACGTCGGGTACAATCGATAATGCGTCCCACAAAATAGCCAAAAAAATATGATATTTTTCAAAGTGGGTATTTTATCCCAAAATTAGAACCACTATAATGAAAATTAAAAAATAAACACTTTTGCAAAAAACGGTGCTCAATTTTGAGTTACCGTGTAAAAGTTATTAAGGTTACAATTTCCCATAAATTGGTCCAATTAAAATAAAATTGAATTGCCCTCAAAATTCAATTATTAAGCAAAAACTATAGAAATATATATATATATATATATTTTAAACTATAGTTTTGCTAAATAATTAAAAAAAATGACCAATAAGAAAAAACCTGTGTGTTGCATTTCTTTTACCGGATGTGCATTTCCAGCCACAAAAACGTCTGTTTGACAGCAATTTCGTCATATCTGCATGCTGAATCTGACCCTAATGTAAACTAAAAAGTTATGCGTATTTTTCTCATCTTTTCAACCCAAAAAGAATCGCCTCAATCTGATGTTTTATGAGGAAGATATGTTCATTTTACTAAACACTACTTGCTGTATTTTTTTGGACGGATTTTTGAATATTCTCTTTGGCCTCTTAAATCTTCTTGGCTCTCATTGGAATAACCTGCTCTGGTACCAAATGTAAGAGCTGGACTATATTTGCAGAATAAAATGCATGGAATAATGATATATCTTTCAATTCATTCCGGATTATTTACATAAGATGCAATTACAAATATATAGGCACATAGTTTCCTATAAATTAGGAAACTATTCTACTAACAAATACTAATCACGTGAGTTGTTTGTAACAACCAAACAACTCAGCACACATTTGTTATTAGTTGTTTTATATAACAACTAAATAACAAATTACTAATATAATAATAATTACCAAATGTAATTATTATCTACACAATGTAAATACTAATTCCTAACATCTAGGTCATGTAGGCATGGTGTAGTTAGGTCAGTTAGGCATGGTTGAGTTAGGTCAGTTATGCATGGTGGAGTTAGGTCAGTTAGGCATGGTTGAGTTAGGTTAGTTAGGCATGGTGTAGTCTATGTCAGTTAGGCATGGTTGATTTTAAGTGTGTTGGTCTTAATTTAATTTTCAAGTTATTGATAACATGGAAAAATAAATGATGATGAACGTGTATGGTAAGATGTTGTAAAAAAAATGGTAGGTATGTATGTTGGTTGATTGTATGTTTGTGTCACTTTCCATGTAGTGTAAAAAATAGAAACTGACTAATAGTAAAAATGTAAAATGGAGAAATTGGGGAAGATTGATTAGGGTAAAGAGTGGCCGAGCTAACCTCTAAGGGCCCATTCCCTCAGAATGTTTCCTACATTGATTGTAACCTTTGTATGTGAAAAATATTTTGGAGTCGGCAAGAAAAGTGGGTATCTAAGAATCCAGGTAGGCCATGGTATCTGCAAATTTGTTAGTAGAACATGGGGTGGTTTGAAGCTCATAACGGTTAAAGGTAGTCAAAATTATGTCCACATGATACTTATACTTTTGAATTATTTCATTAAGACGCTGGTATATACCATTGACTTGGTTTACAACTAACTAAGACCAACAATATCTTTAAATAAATGTAAATATATAGAATTAGACCTGTAACATCTTTAATGATAACAAGAGCTGAAAAAATGTAAAGTAACAAACAATACGATTATGTTGAAGAAGATACCTATTTAAAATTGAAATCATCACCGGTAATGTGCTAGATCTTTGTCTTAAAAAAATTCAACACAAAAAATGGATTAGTAGATAGATGGGTGAGTTGTCTGACATTGTCAGTCCTGAGAAGTAACAGCTTCCTCAGACGGATGTCAACCCACGTTTTCAAAAAATAAAAAGAGTGTATTTAACTAAATGTAAATACATAGACCTGTAACATCTTTAACAATAACCAGAGCTAAAAAAAATGAATAGTAACAAACAATAAGATTAAGGGGAAAAAGCTACCTCCTTAAAGTTGAAATCATCACTGCCACTAGTAATGAGCTAGATCTGTGTTTTAAAAAAACCCAACACGAGAAATGAATTAGTAGATAGATGGGTGAATTACCTGACATTTTTAGTATATAGACCTGTAACATCTTTAATGATAAAGATAAAAGATAGATAAAGAAGATACTTATTTAAAGTTGAAACAATCCATTATCAATAGCTTCATCAAACTCGATGGTGTCTTCTGTAGAATGTGACGAAGACCCAATTACACTCTCAAGGTTGGGAATATTTGTACTTGTAGCTGTATTATTCACACCTATTCTTTCGCAAAGGGAATTCCAGTGCACAATTGCTCTGTCGAACGGAAAGGTTTCGATGGAGTATCGAGAAACATAACACCTCATGCAACTTTCCAGATTTTTATCCAACCTGTTTCTCAGTTTTGATTTTATAAATGACAATGCACTGAAAACCCTTTCATCCTCCACAGACCCCAAAATCATTGTTTGGCATAACTCATATAATCTAAAATATTCACTGATATCTTCTTGTAAGATAGAACTTTGATAGATTCCTCGCCACAGCCTTGTAATAGCGCCACTTTCAGAAGGTTGATCTAAATTCTTATATTGGTTCCTCATTGTTGTTGCAAAATTTGTTGACTAAAACTTTAATAAATCAGCATTCAGTATACCTTTGATTTCCATACCCTTGAGCTCTGACGTCTTTGTAAATTGTTCCATTATTGTACCCATTGATTTATGGAAATGCTTTTTGACAAAGTCTGCACGGCCACCTTCAGTATTCCAAAAATTAGGATTCATCACACCCATGGCTTCCAGAATTTTATCTTTACAGAAACGTTCCCTAATTTCTGATGACAAGGTTTCTGAAATTTTTTTAAGCTTTATTCTTGTTTCAACTATAACAGACTCAAACAAATTACGTGTCACGGGAACATCTTCTCGTTCCGATCCTGTAATATCTTGACGTTTTTGCAAAATGTGCATTGGTATTTCCCTCCCATTAACAGTGATGCAGAGGTGATCGAGGATATTAAATCTCAAAAAGGTGTTAGGATTTTTAAGATCTAATAAATCTTTTCAATTTTCAAAAATAGGTGCATCAAAACTATCCCGGGAACAATACAATATATCAAGACTTTGACATACCATTTTTCTCATCCATATAAAATCCACAATATAGATTAATCTGCCCTGTGCATGCTTCATCAGTGTATTGATCTCCTTTAACATTGGAAGAATACCAACCAATGTAAGCAATGTCTCCAAATCAATTAAACGGAACAACAAGTATCTTGCCCTATCAACTTCATGACGGTATTTGTGCATGAAACCAACCAATGAAGGATACTCCTCACGAACTCTGCATGCAGGTTCATAAAAAGAGATCCATCTAGTCTCCACATCCTTTAGAAGTTTTTTACAATCTGTAATTCCAATTGTAAATTTTTGGAACTCGAGAAAATGCTTTGGGCTGCTTGACATATAGGCATGAAGTTCTCTTATAAGGTATTCTAATTTAGCAACATTTTCGTGGTTGCTTACCATTTTATATGCTAAATTCATTTTGTGAGCCATACAGTGAATTGGTAGCATATATGGGGCCACTGTTGTTTGTAATCTAACACAGAGCCCTGTTCGGTGACCCTGTATGAAAGATGCACCATCTGCTCCAATGCATACCAACTTCGTAGCAATTTCATAATCAGTCATTCCAGCAACATCTTTCAAATGAGAAACAACTATTTTATATAGGTTTTCGGCATTGCAATTTTCAACCATTTTCATAACACCCAACAGATTAGGTGTCCTTATATGATTTTCTAAAGTATAAATGTGGATACATACCCATGCGGTGTTGTCGACTATTGTCACTTCATCAATTGAAAGAGAGATAAAGTTTGCTTTTTTTACATTCTCTTTCAAATCTTCCTTCTCTATCATCGAGAGGCATTTTTCCATTTCCCATCCACTACTTTCAAACCAATGAGACTGAGGTACATTCAGCATTCTATTAAATTGATACAAAACTTTGAAATCAAGGAAATCCGAAATCGCTCTTCCTTTTTTTAGTATTTGAAAAAGAGTAGAGAATTGTATGAATTTTGCATGTAGATTTGTTTCTTTCATCTTACCAATATGCGATGTGATCATTCCTCCATTTTCCAACATATGTCTGTGTTTTTTGTGCTCTGCCTCATATTCTGCTGCGTATCTAACATGCATGCATTCTTTTTCAGTTTTCCACCTATGTGTTTTGATTTTCTGGCCATCCGCCCCCGTTACAGTTAAATATTGTTTTCCACAATGTTTTTCTATAGTGTCCAGCTTCAGTTGCATTTTTTGTTGCTTTCCCAATTTCCACGTACATATTGTACATGTACATTCAGATGGGATTTCTTCAGAATTAGATGATTGTACAGGTTCAATAAACGAAAATTTAGTTGCCCAATCAAACTTGTATGTCCTGCCAATGGTCCACATATTCTTGTTCGTTTTCAATGCTTTACTTTTTTTAGTAGAATTTTGAGCAATATCACAATCACCTGGTTTCCTCTTTCTTGGACCGGAGTTTGATTTTGATTTCTGTCTTCCATTTTGCTGAGTTTTTGTATCTGTGATATCTAGCTGCACTTCTGGTTGCATCCCAACAGGAACAATATCTTCAAGATCTAGCATATTATCGTAGGTTTCATTTGTTTGTCTTTGATACTGTGCAGAATGCATGTCCACCTCAATAATACCTTCCACACAGTCAGTATTCTAATTCTTTGTGGTGGCATCTATGTGATTGGTATTTACAATATTTGTATCCGCAGAGTTTCCAAAATACTTGAAGAGTGATTTCTGAGATTTCTTACTTACTTTTAGGTTATTCGTATTCTTTGAGTTGACACCTTCCATTATTCTGAAAAGAGTCCTGCGTCAGCAAAAGAACCAAGTAGTGACTCTGTCCAGTGTCTGAGGTCTTGTCGCACGTCCCTTGTCTGAGTTATTTTTCACGTGTCAACTCTGCACTTGTCGTGCGTCAACAACCCATTTCCTGTCACGCGTCCACTGTCTGAATATATTGTCACGCGTCAACACTACCCCTGTCGTGCGTCAACTTCTTTGCCCAAGTTGTGCGTCAACACTTTCTCTGTCGCGCGTCAGTACAGCTGTTGTCACGCGTCAACAATGCCCTTATCGCGCATCAACACTGCATTTGTCGCGTGTCAACAATCATAGGATAACAGTAATCTAAATCTCTGGTGCTTAAGGGTATGCGAGTTCAAATTTCACAGTATTGGTAATTTGTTAAACTACTTGAGGTATACTACCCAACGAATCAACTAGGTTTTTATAGGAGATGTTTTCAAATGAAGGCGAAGCCGACCCCCCAAAAAAATATACTATATATTTTAGGCGAACAGGACACCGACCCACTTCGAATAATTCACCTTTTCAAAATTTCCTAAAATGAAAATTTTGCCATATTACGAATATTCGCCGCTAAAATTATCCCTGGTTAGAATGCACACAACAACCATAACCAACCCATTTAACAGGTATTCCTCCTAGCCCTTACCCTTATCTGTTTCATCATTCAAAAAAAAGTAAAGAAAATGGTGAAACAATTGGTTTGGCATCTTTACGCGCTACAAGGTTGTGGACCACTAGGGAGGGATCTAGACCAAGCATATCCACATAGGACCGTGTGAATACATCTGAAAATTATTTTAGAAATGTTGTAAATTAGGCATGTTCATCTCCAGTCAAGGATGCCCCCAGCTTGAGGATCTTGGGCTCTTCCTTCGTGCCAATGGTGATGTCAATGGTTTCCTCAATTACTAACGTTGAGCCGTCTTACGGTGTTTCAAGAGCCGGAAGAAGTTGATCTATAACCGGATGATGTTCAAGATTTGGGGATTATTGAAAGAATTTAGTAAGGGGATCTTCCTCATCAAGGTGACAAGAGAAGTTGGGATGAGGGATATTAGATTGGGATTGAAGAGAAAGGGGAGGCTCATGTTCCCCAAAGTAGACGTCAATGTTTAAACATGTTTGGAAACTTTTTTATGATCCCTAGTAGGTATATTGTCACAAGTTCCAATGAACTCAATAATTTCTTCATCATTCTGAAATGAGTCAAGAGGGGTATGCTCTAATCATTGTTCCCATTGAATGAGTTGTGGATAGGTGAGAGCAATATTGATAGTGAGAACAGTGGTGTCATGGAAAAGGTTAGTGGCGGCAAGGTCTTCGTATCAGCTACAAATGGAACTTGTGTCAATATTATGGATGACCTCCTTAGCTGTGTTGGAAGTATCACTAAGGCCATCGCAAATACTTTCACTAGGTGTTAATACCCAAGGTCATGGCCATCAAGGTTGGGAGTAACAGTTGGAGGTTCGGGGAAGCCTTGTTCATGGTGACCTAGTACTTGTCCAAAATAGCCCATATGAGTCCCTATTCATTTAGGGATTGAATATTTATTGTTAGAGCAATAGAACGATATAGAATCATCAATGAGTCATGTAGTATCAGATGGTTTAAGGTATTCATCAGCAAGGTACCCAAAACGGATAAAATTGGATGAGCCTAATAAATATTTTTTCCTTTTGTTTTGGTAGATACCGGGCTTGCTGCGTTGCTTTGATGACAATGGTAGTGTGTCTATGTTGATGGTATGATATTCTCCACACCTTGCCGATATCAACTTAAGTGGTGGAGTGGGTAAAAGTGGAGTGGATATGGATGGAGTAGGTAAGAGAGGGACGAATGGTGTTGTGTGATGTGGATGGAAGAATTTTTGGTGAGACATATGAAGCGGTGGATGATGATGGTAGAGATGCTTGTACGGGTTCAGTAATGGGACAATATGGTTCCTGATAACTTTCTGCTTCAAGTGCTTGAAAATATTGGAAAGGATGAGGATCACCATGGATGGTGACTTCTATGCCAGCATGCTCAAATTTGAGACATTTATGTAGTGTGGATGATACGGCATGCATTTCATGAATCCATGCTCAGCGAAGTAATAAATTATATGAGAACTAAATGTTCACAACATGCACAAGGGTGGGGAGCATGACAGGCCTGACATTGATATGCAAATATATAGTGCTAACCAATTTACGCTCAGTATTATCATAAGCTTTGATGGTAATGATATATTGCTTTAAATCTAATTCACTATATCCTAACCATTGGATAAGACATACGGTACAAAGATTTAGGGTAGACCCGTTGTCTACCAACACGCATTTAACATGAGTATGTTCGATATGTACTTCAGTATAGAGAGGAAGATTATGTGTGGGACCATGTGGTGGCACGTCCTGCTGAGTGAATGTGAGTGGAATCATTAGATAGGGATAGAGATGGGCAACAAGTGCTTGGAATTATATGGGGTCAATATCATTCATAACACATGTTTCTTGAAGGGTGTGGTAAAGGATATCTTTATGAACGGGGGATGTTTTAAGAAGATCCATAATAGATATTTGTGTAGGGGTCTTCTCAAGTTGTTAAATGATGTTATATTGAGTTTATGGTGTGGGATTAGAGGAGGATGGAGCAGCTCCTTGGAAATTTGAGTTAAAAAGCTAAATGAGAAATTTGGTTACTCATTTGTTGTAGTTGGGATAATATGGCTTCTTTGGATGGATGTGGGTTGTTCTCTCTACTATCTTGCTCATGTACAACATGACAGTTATTTACATTATGACGGTGGGTGGATGGTGGTCTTTTGCTAGTACCATCGCTTTCATCATGGATAAGACTTTGGAGTTGGCCATGGGTGTAATCAGGAGGAAGCTTTTCTCCCATATGATATAGTTGGAGCAAGAGAGCATCCTTATTTTTTCAATGAAGTGGTTAAGAATTTCACATCTTCTCCCTCCTATAAAGTATGCACTTGAGTCATCATCACTACTAGTATTGACCATCCCCATCTTCTCCCCTAGTACGGTTTTCTTTGGCATTGGCCTCATAGTACTTATGGTTAAACAAATCATGTCCTATGTTTTCTTCGTCGTTTCGTGAGTGGGATTAGGTTTGTATTCTCCTAGGTGTCATTAGACTCTAGTGATGTTAGGATGTATTAATTAAAATGAGGGTGAGTTGAATTAATAAAGGATATGTTGATGAAAGAGGGTTTGATTTCTTAGTCGACTTAACATTTTATCTTAGTAATTGGACCTTGCTAATAGGACGGAAGAAATTTGGAAGAAGGAGATAGAAGAAGGATTTTCCTTAGTAGTAAAGGGCTTAGGATGTGCCTTGTTGTAAGGGCTTAGAAGAATAGGATAGGTGATAAGTATATTTTGTCTATTTACAAGATGTCGATTATCAAGATTAGATGGTCTTGTCTATAAGGAATCGTAGGTATAGAGTGAATGGGTTTTGTGTATAGATGTGGATGAAGGTGTAAGGTTATGATGATTGTTGTGATCAGGAGATTTATATGATATGTCGAGTTTTAGAGTCTTATGGGTCTAGGTTAGGATCGAGATACTAATGGAAGCAATGAATGATTAGGACAAAAGTCACGTGACAATGGGGTGATTGTGTGGCTTATGTGTACTGGGATGTGGATTTGTGTATGATTTGTTTGTATAATGGAAATGAGATGAAATGGTTTATTATTTATTTGATTTGTATTAATGTATGGCTTGGTTGATGTTTATTTAATTAGGTGAGAAGGTTTGTTATTTATTTGGATTTTTATTTATAAAGGTGATGAGGAAAAGGGTGGCTAATAATAAATGAATGAAGGATGTTTGGTGAAGCTTATTAGTTATGTGAAAAGGTGGATTATTTATTTCAAACTTTGGACTAGGGTATCTTGGGAAGCATGAATAATAGTGTGGGATGGGTGATATGTGGTCAAGGTTTTTGTTATGGTGAGATTTGTTGTTTATTATTTGTGAAAGGTGTGTATAATGGTAAGGGGACGATGTGTGGTTATTTGGATTTTATTTATGTGATGATCATGTAAGGTGTAATTAATGGTGAATATGTGATGGGGAAGTTATGGTCAAAGGTCGATGACGTATAAAATTTGAGGTCAAAAGGTTTGTGGTTAAAGTGGATGTATGATGGGTATATGGTTTAATTATAAGGATTAATGTGGGGTTTATTTACTGGTTTTGACAAGAACACTCAAACAATTACAATCATACAAGCGTAATCCTATCTAATCAAATGGGATTACAACCAAACTATAGCTCACTTTTAATACCACACACTGATGGTGGTGCCACAATTGTCTCTCCACCTATGTTCCAATGTGTGATCGGATAGAGAGTGATCTTGGTAAGTGTGGCCTCCTTGCACTGTAGTTTGATATGTGGCCAAAAGGGCTACCTAATCTAGGATAACGAGCTCTCTAGGGGAGTCCCTGATATACTTTGCTATACATGGGGCCCAAATATGTGTTGCAAATATGTTTTCTAAGGCCTGGGTATTGGGGCGTGGAAGCCCCTCACTTCATGCTGCTCTTAAAACAAACAAGTGCTTAGCCAATAACGAAAATTGTCCTTGAATTTATACACCCCACAGGAACACGGGGTGTGTCTATGTGCATGAAGGTGAATCCCACGGTCACGAGACCCATAGGACTACGGTAAGTGTATGGATGCCACTTCCGCATCACGTTACCCCCTAAAAATGAAAAAGGGAGGGAAAATTAGCCGCTTTTGATCCTCAAGATCGTCCTAGGATGCGAGGGGAGAGCATACACGACATCCTCTTTGGGTTAAAACAAGCAACAACATGAATTACATAGAATAATAAAAATTAATGATAAAATTTGTATGATGGGAGCCTTCAACAAGGGGATTTGTAAAATAAAGGATCAGTAGTTTGTTTCAAACCCCAACTTTCTTGGACCATTCAAGTTGTAAAACAAGGGGTTAGTAGTTTTTTAGTTGAACAATGTCCTTCAACCACAAGTGTTAGGCCAATACTAATCGAATATTAAAACTGACAGAGTTTCCCCTTATTCCTATAAAAATAGAATGTAAGAAGCTGCAAAACACCACTAAAGATCAAAATTTGTGATTAGTTGGATAATACTAATGCAAAAAATGTTATCAAATCAAACGCGTTGTTACAGGTCAAATGTGATGTTTCAGGTCAAACGCACTAAATTTTAAGTAAACACGCCAATCCTGCACTAATAAATATTAGTGCAAATAAAAGTGACAATTGTACAACAAATGTGGTAATATATTAGAAAGCACGCTACTCTATGAGAAAAAAGAGTTGAACCCGCACAGACAGAGGCTAGTGTGAACAAAATCGCTAATTTTATCACAAATGTGCTAATATCTTAGCAAATGCACTACTATATGATCAAAAGCACTGAACTTGCACAGACATAGGTTATTGGACACAAAAACACTATTACTTTAATGAACATGCTAAAAATGGTCAACCACTTTGTTGCGTACACAAAATCGTTGAACGTGCACAAACAGAATGTAACGGACACAAAGGTGCTGCTATGTTAAGCAAAAGCACTAAATCATGAACAAATGTGCCATGGGTTTCACAAAAGTGCCAAAGTATATCCCAGCGACCGCAGAGGTTAAAATTCAGTCCAAAATCATTTTTTTAGGTCAAAAGTGTCGTTTTATGTACATAAGTGTTGTTTGATAGGTCAAATGTGCTGAAACAGAACACAGTCACAAAAATAAAAAATTTAAGGCGTAAATCTTAATAGAACTTCTCCAAATATGGAATGCTATTAAAAACAATTAGAATTTTGGGGGGTAAGCCCCACGGTGGGCACCAACATGTAAGAAAAAAAAGTGGTCTTACTGTGCAACTTATAAACTAGGAAATAAATTGATTCAAATCCTAAACTAACACAACTAATCTTCTTACCTCAGATTGAGCAATGATGAAAAGAGGGAAAAATCATATACCTATACTTACCTATGAGTGAAATTCTCCTTCTTTGATAGCTTAGATTGGCTCCTTGGATGGAAGTCAAGATACTCCAGATTTGTGGACTGATTTTGGCAGCACTTCCCCTTGATAAAATGATGGTTTTTGCTTGATTAGATGCTATTGAGATTGATAGTTTGCATAGAGATTTTAGCAACATGTATTTGAAATTATTCTAAGGTGATGGAAATGGAGGGTGGTACCTCTATTTATAGTTCTAGATTTATATTTTAATTTTTTGAAGTGGAGGGAAATGGAGGGTGGTACCTCTATTTTAAGAGGGGGAAAATATTTGAATTTTTTGAATTAAAAGAGGGGAAAATTGAGAGGCTTCTAGAGATAGAAGCCTCTAGATTTGGAGGATTATTTAGTTTGTGGTTATGTGAATTTAATTATGCTTAGTAGGGTGATTAGATGGAGAGGCTAGGTGTAGAATAGGCATAGAGTAGGTGGTAATTTTAAATTACTAAAAAATATTTAATGGAGCCTTAGTTAGTAGTATAATGGAATATTAATATAACTAAGGGTATGATAGGATTTTGAAATGAATAATAGAAATAGTTGGAATATAATAATTAATTAGTATATGGTTAGTGATAGGAAAGGGATTAATAATGTAAAATGAATATGATTGTTTGCTAAATGATCATGTCAAAATTTTACATGTCTACAACCCCCATCAGGGTCGAGGGGCAGTGCCCCTCGCGGGGTTCGAGGGTAGTGCCCCTTCGCGATACAGGTTGGGGTCAAGGGGCAGCACCCCTCGACGCCAAACACAATTTATATTTTAGTACTCATTTGAAATTGACAAAAATCATCTCTTTGTGAGAAAAAATCCATGATTATTACAATAATTTGTATGATCAATTTTTTGATAATAAATTAGGTTTTATGGAGGAAACAACATTACAAAAAGAATATAGAAACAATCCCCCTGTCATTGTTCAAATTACGTCAGTGGTATTTCGATGGAATTTCCTTATTTATGTCAAAAAATAGACCTCTCAAGCAAATATTCTAGACAAACAACATGTTAGTTTGACTATAAGGAAAATTTTGTTGAAATGTAAGTGAATTTTTTTTAGTTTTGCAAAAAATACAACTTACTTGTTTTGTCGTAAAAAAAGTATAAGGTCTTATTTTGTAAATGAATACTAAAACATAAAAAATTCCTTATTCGTACAAAAAATACATTGTCAATTTTTTATATTAGAAAAAAAAAATAAACATACTCACTTGTCTCCAACACAAATATTTTACTTCTCAATTTTTATTTGAATAGAAAGTATTTTCTCATCTACTACAAAAATATTTATTTATTTTTTCAATATATATATATATTATAGGGTATCTAGCTTATATTGGTACGTGGCCAAGACACATTTACCATATATTGTAACCACTCAACATATATATTAATCCATTAAACTCACCATTCTAACTAACTCGGCCAGTAACATATATACTAACCACAACTCACCCTACTGATTATTAAGTTTGCCAAATAAACAGAGATGTAGTGTGACCAAAGTCACATTGCATAATAGTGGTAAGAAGGCTTATAAATCATCTTTCTTTTTCCAACATATATACTAACTAAGAAGGGTTATAAATCATCTTTCTTTTTCCAACATATATACTAACCACAACTCACCCTACTGATTATTAGGTTTGCCAAAAAGATAGAGATGTAGTGTGACAAAATTCACATTGCATTATAGTGGTAAGAAGGGTTATAAATCATCTTTCTTTTTCCAATGTCCCAAATGTGGGACTAACAGTTCCAATTGAAAAGATATGATATGAATCATATAGCTTCAAAAGTATCGTATCTATTGTTTGTTTCTCCAAGTGTAGTTCACAAACTCCCTGAGAACCTGATCACTAATCCCCGAAGGAACAGTGACACCAGGATACTAAGAGCATTGTTAATTGGCATCAAAATTTGGTTACCAACAGGATGTCTGTTGTTGTCATTCAAATTTTCATGAAATGAAATCCATATAGTAATCTTTCCAAAAAATTGTAACCATCCATGTTGAAAATATGGAACTTCAAATTCATAAAAATTTTGCAGGGTGGAGGTTACATCAAGATCAATGGTATGATGTCCAGGGATATACACCATGAAAACGTCTAAATCATATGATGGAGGAAACATATAAATTAGACTATGCTTTCATTTATAGTATGAATTTTGAGTTTAAGTAAGAGCACATACGAAATTTGTCTAAAATCTATTTGATTCTCTACAAAAATATATTTCAGCTTCTACATAATTTATGTTGTTATTATAAGTGAAATGAAATCTCAATCAAATAGGTTATTGCAGTTGACGAATAAGATTAAAGTAAAGGAGGATCCACATAAAGAAGAGTAGTATTGTAAACAATATTATTAAACATATAAATGTAAAAGTATTTCGGTTTTTAACGGTCCCATAAATCTTTCAGTTTAATACAAATATTATAACAATTTTATTTCAATTCATTCACAATGATTATTAAAATTGTACCCAGTATTCAGATGTAGAGACATATCAATAGAAATACAAGGTATGATCATGGCTTTCAACTGAATTACTTTGGGTATTGTTAGTCCAAGACCCTCTCTCATGTCAATTGTGATTCCAATTGCAATACTCCACTCTGAACTTTGTAGCAATCACCTCAGTGTATGCATTACAATGGTTAGTGCAAGAGACATCCTCGGGCACATTCTTCTCCACAGGGACAACTTAGTTTGTTGCCATGTGGAGGACCTGTGGGAGGAGGAGAATAAGGAGTAGGGGGTTGGGGAAGGATTTTCACAACCCAAAAACATGCAAGGGTCCCGAATATATAACATTATTTATAAATTTGTTTAGACTATAGTTTAAAAACTATAAATTTAATATAGTTTGAGTTAGGAATTTATGGTTTATAAAACTATATTATTAATATGATTTAGGGTTATACCATAATTTTTTAAATTGTAGTATATGGCTAAGTTTAATAAGTTGGCCCACATATTATTTTTTAACATGGCCCTCTTTGTATTTAAACTATAGTATATAGTTTGGTTTTAGATAAACTATAATTTTAACTTATAGAGTTTATTTTATACTATAGTTTTTAACCTATAGATTTTTAATATAGTTTTTAACTATATAGGATTATAATAGTTTATATTATAAATTATAATATATATGTTCCCTTGTATTTTTAAACTATAGTTTTTAGATATTAGGGTATAGATTAACTATAAACTATAGTTTTTCAAATCTAGCCAACTTATTTAAAGGGTTACAATGGGACATGGAAAAAATTATATTATTATTATTATTATTATTATTTTGAAATGCCAAAAAGGTAAAATAACACTTTAGAGTTTTATCACACCCAAGGGACATTGGTAATACATGGACCAATAGAAAAATTTCATTTCTTATTCTTGTGGCATTTGTCTCCTCACCTTTTAACCTTTATTTAACTCTTGGATTTACCCCCAAAATAATTCAACATGCACACATTTGAGACTATAGAATATAAAGTGAAATATTTTAACAAATATTTAACCCTCACCTATGTTTTGCAAGTCAGGTAAATGCTTATTCCGGAGCCCTTTCACTTGTGCACACATGATATTTTCCAACCTATTTTGTGGAGGGAAGGGGTTATTTTAAATAAATATTTCTACCGAACTAACCACCTAACCACTAACCACTCGAACAGACACAACCATTCGCTGATTAAACAACTAATTAAATACACATGCTCTGGTACCATGTCAAGTCTGAGCTGTGAATTAATATTAATTAAACACATTCGAATAAATTTAACATTTACCAAAACATTAAATAAATACATCAAACATTTAATAAACACAGAACACGATTTTAACGTGGAAAATCCCCGAGGGGGAAAAACCCACAGATAGTAAGAATTTCTATTATGTGAGAAACAAATATACACAATCCAGTAAAAATGCCAAACTCCTCTCTTCTCTCCAACAAATTCATCCAAAGTGAATTCACACAAATATGCCCATGACCATATTTAAATAACCCCAAGGGTTACGAATACATTAAGTCATAGGGTGTGTACCCCAGTTTATAAATAATTAGTTATTAAATAACTAATAGACATAATATAAAATTTATATTAAATAATTAAGAATATAAAGTATATTATAAATTATTTAACTATAAACTAAACATTATACGCACTTAATATTATGTTCTAACATACTGAAGAGGCGGTTCGACTCAACCCTTAAAGTGAATGCTAAGATGGAAGAGGTTGGAAATGAAAGGACATGTAGCTCAATCCTTAGCAAAGTGAATTCTAAGATGAAAGAGGATAAAATTTATGATTGCTCAATCCTTAGCAAAGTGAATTCTAAGATGAAAGAGGATAAAATCTATGATTGCTCAACCCCTAGCAAAGTGAATGCTAATATGGAAGAACCTAAAAGGTTTGATTGCTAGACCCTTAGCAAAGTGAATGCTAAGATGGAAGAGATTGAAAGGTTTGATTGCTCGACCCTTAACAAAATGAGTGTTAAGATAGAAGAGATTGAGAAACACAATTAATGTGCTCGACTCTTAACAAAATGAGTGTTCAGATAGAAGAGACTTAGAAATGAAAGGGTTGTACTCAAATATCAACAATGTGAATGTTGAAATAAGAGGTAAAGGTGGTTGATTAGTTAACTATCTCAACTCGTAGCAAAATGAATTCTTAGGAGAGAGGAGTGTGGAAATAAAGATGCATAAAATTTAACAAAGTGAATGTTAAATTTGTAGATGTAGGATGGTCTAGTGCTTAGAGTTTAACAACATGAATGTTAAACTAAAGACTTTAGAAAATGATAGATCAATAAGATTGTGATGGTGCTTGACCATGATAAAATGACTATCAACATGCCAAGACTTAGATTGAAAATGAATGTGCTCAAGTTAGGATGTGAGTATCCACAACTCAAGAATTTGAGTGTTGATTAAAAATTTAGAACATAGGGAGACAGAATGTGTAGGATAATATTGTGAAACATAAACTTTATAACACAAAATAGATTATGATAATGTTATGTAAGGAGGGCCTCTAAACTTAAGTTGGCTTGGTCAAGGAGGGGCTTCCTATAAAGGTGGTTCTCTCCCTAAATTCCAAAATATTACCCGAGTGAGCACGATATACTATTGCTAGTTGTTGGCTTTACTTTACCCCTCTTGATCCTATAAGACATATTTTACTCCTCTCAAAGGATCAAATTGGGGTCGCCACTATGGATAACTTTGGCTCAAATCCTCACAAAGGCATGCTAGTCAAATAGGTGGGGGTTCCCATTTCATTGGCCAATTCACTCAAGGTTCCAACTACTTTGGGGTTCCCGTGGTACTCCTTAATAAAGAGTTTATGGCCCCTGGTCACGTACTTCCCACAGTTATAGTGGGAGGGGGAACAAAACCCTGTCTCTGAAAAAATTAATTTAAGCATGTTTTTATAACGTTTTTAAAAATGTGATAAAGTTTTCTTAAATAAACGAACAAAGAAACTTACAGTTACTAGTTTTGAGAACAATATTCAAAAAGAAGGTCCTGTAAATAATGGGTTAGAACTTTTCCTGTGGTAAACACACAAGAGAAAACATAAAAAAAATCAAGTTTCTGATTTATAAGATCACTTATAAAAGTGTGAAAAAAGAACATACACATGAGCTATTGAGATTAGATGCACAAAAACTATTTCCTAAAGCACAAAATCAACCCCCAAAAAAGTATAAATTATTTTCGCAATATATTTCAAAAATGAGCTAATGATAAACAAACGTCCAATAACCCTTGATTCAAAGTTTCATAGTTAGTTTATTCTAATTTAATTTGAAATATAATTTAAGACCTAACTACTAACTAAACCATAATTTAAAAAATTAATTAATTTAATTAAAGAAAGGAAATAATAAAAAGTTGGCATAAAAGAAATTAAACTAAAGTTAATCTAAGTGTAGAGGTTGACCTAATTGAAAAAACCTTGAAAGGGGGAAAACCCTAAAAATCCAAAGTGTTTTGCAAAGGAAGTGGTACAAATGGGTAATGGATTGGCTCAGGATCGAGGAGGTGAGTTGCAAAGGGAGAGGATCAGATGTAAGATCGATGCAGATAGTTTGGGCTCGCCAAATTGAGTTCGGGTGTGTAGGGTTGAGGTGATCTGTAGGGTGATGAAGGGTTGAGGAAATCAACTCGATGAGTTAAGAGTTGATGTAGGGCTCAATGGATCGTTGTGGGTGAATGCAGAGTGAGACAAGGATGGTTATATTGGTGGGTGACCACAACGAGGAGATTGGGTTTGAACGGGTTAACTCGGGGCTCGGTAGGATAACTTACAGACCTTTCAGAGATGGAGATTGGGTTCAAGCTCGAGGTGCAGTGTTGTGTAAGGAGCTCGGAAAGGGTTATGCGTAAAGTAACTCAGTAGGATAACTTACAGACCTTTCAGAGATGGAGATTGGGTTCGAGCTCGGGATCCAGTGTTGTGTAAAGAGCTCAGAAAGGGTTATGCATAAAGTAACTCAGTAGGATAACTTAGCGAGCTGAGGCAGGGAGATGTGGAGTGACAGTGTGCGTGTGATGTAGTGGGTTCAAGCTCGACGTAGACATGAAGTGGAGAGCTATAGGTAGGATCTCGGTTAGGATGATAAGGAGCTCAGGGAGATGGAGATCAAAGGAAGATGCCAACTTGGTAGAGGGATTTAGAAAGTTGGAGGTGAGATGAACAATGAGCTTAGTAGGGGTAGAAGTGTAGATTCCTCCAAATTTGGCAGAAGTTGACAAATTTAACCATAACTAAAACTGCCACTATATTTAGTGGCAAAACACCTATATTTTAGGGAAATATTTTTTTTGTTGATTTTTGTTTTTAGTTTTTCCCAGTATGCAGCAAAAACACACCTGCAAAAACACAAAAACAAAAAAGACAACAAAATACAATTGTAAACACAAATGTGAGCCAAATAATGCAGCTAAGAAATAATATAAACACTAAGAACCACAATATGAAATGGAGAGTAAAATAAATTATGGGCATGTCCCACCAGGCATGTTAGGATGTGAGAACGATAAACTTGAGAAGAAGTGGAAGATAAACAAACACAATAACAAACCTTTCCTCCAAGTTCCTCTTGCAAACCTTGGATAAGATTATGGAAGTGTTTAAATCTATAGAATATTGTAAATAGGTTGGATTGTGGATGCTCTTCAATTGATCTCCAAAATGAGGGATTGACATTATGAGCACAATTTAGACGCATGGAAGCTTGTAATATGCAGATTTTAGACTTTCCCGATATTTTATAACCATTCTCCAACCTTCTTATGGAGAGTATGGCATGTTTTTATAATAGGAGGAAATGCCAAGTAGTGGTTGAAAGTGGTTGCATATGGTTAAATGGACTCATAAATGCACCTGCTTAAAATAACACTGAAGGAAGTTGAAACAATTTGAATGGATTAAGTTTCCATATAAGGGTGAGTAACTTTTTAGTTGGCAGAAGTTTGCATCTAGGGAGGTAGTTTTACGTGCAAGTTTATTGCCCCCACCTTTGTAGGATTCTAGAAGTGGAGTCCAAGTGGAGTTGATTAGGATAGGGAAGTGGAGTCCAAGTGGCGGTTGACTAGGCAAATAGATTTATTCTCCAATTTAATAACTAATTTATTAGTGTTAAATTGGAGTAAATAATTAACCATTTAATTAAAGAAATGTTTGATTAAGTTAGCTAAAGGTTTAGGAATTAATTTAATCAATTCCAAAGGGTATGATAAAATGTGTATGATAATTCATTTTAATTATTCAATTCTAAGGGATGTTAATAACCAAGGATAAACTGGAAATAAGCATGCATTTTTGGGGTGTCTATAATTTCTCTTATTTTACCTTCTTGTCATATCTTGGTATATTTTCTTAATATCCACTAATCATGGCTAATCATTTGTTTCTTGCTTTTGTTTTTGTTAGATGACACTTCTAAGAGGATCTTATGAACCAGACACCATTATCAACCTATTAATTGTGAGCTAATCATTTGTGTGGGATCAATTTGATATCGACTACGAGCTAAATCTTTGCATCATCACCTTCACACCTAACTTGGTCGACATCACTAAGTAGTTAGAAGTTCTCCCCGAATAGAGTGACGAGGCCAATCTCTATTGGGAACATTTTTTCAACCCTCTTCGGCCTATCATTGAGGATGTTGACTAAGTTCATGTATCTGGAAAGTACACATCTACATTCGGTTATTCATATCAAATGATACTATCTATATTTCCATTTTTATTTCCAACTTAATTTTATGAAAGTGAGTTGACACCTGTCAAAGGAAGCCCTTTGGTTCCTAGGATTGACCTTTTCCAAGCAACTCGCCCTGTTATTATCTAATATATTTCTTGTCAAAGTTGTTTATGTGTGTGTAGGTTTGTGGCTCTTTAGAAAAGAAACTTCGTGTGCTCATTCGGATCCGCCTCCTTTCATCATCATCCACGTAGGTATCATTAAACCTTGTCATTTCTAATTTTTAGTGGTTTGTTTTACTTAATAAAATCAAATCCTAAAATCTATTACAAGAAAGGGGTTGGATATGTTACAAACAACAAAAAAACGAATAATATAGCAACTATTATAATGTAAAACCTTCACAAAATTTAGAAATGATAATAATATAGGGGCTAGAATCAATTGTATATTGACTGAAAGTCCTTCAATAACCACATCAAACCAAAAATTACTCGAGTGTATGGTTGCATCTACTTATATGGATGCATACAAACTATTGGGCATGCTAGAAATGTGGATGACAACATCTTTACAACCTAGAATAATGAAGCCCTATGAAGAAAAACATCCTCCTCGAGTTCTCTTTCACACATCCAATGGTGGTCGCCCCATATGTAGCTTGACTCCATAAAAATCATGTTAAAACCTTAAACAATAACAAAACAATATTTATTATGCTTACCACCTTTCCACATCAGACATCTTGTTGCCTCAGAATGGTGACTATCTCCACAAAATTGTCTTCAAATGCAGGGTTTGGTCCCAAAGAGTGACCCTTTTTGTTTCTCCAAAGATCACATGGATCCCATTTTTTTATGCTCAAAAAATATTGAACTTGGATGAAAGGATCTATCGGCTCTTTGTTACTCCATATGTCCATCTTATCGCCAGTTTTATCATGTTTCTTGTGATGACAAACTTCATGTAGTGACATAGTAGGAAACAATAAATTTGAAACACTTTAATATATTTGGTTTTCCTCAAAGTGCTCATCTTCCTTTTCCAAATTGTAATTTGTTGATGTAACCTCAACATTCCCAACCTTGTGACTCAAATTTTTTTGGTTAGGATCAATATTCTCCTTTACCTGTTGGGAATTATGGACTGCGAAATAGTGCTATGATTTAATAATAAACAAAATCATGCACAAAGGATCTAAACAATTCCCAAAAATCTACAACAGTGGAAGTATAAAATAGAATAATCCAAATAACACAAAGTACACACACATAACACAGCATATACCATGGTTCACACAATGTGGGCTACGTCTACCAAAGATAGAGATCTCATATATATAATATAACAAGAGTACAAACCAACTCTTCAATAAAAGAGTGCAATGCATCTCTCCAAGAGTACTCCTCTCCTCTAGATCTCTAAATGGATCTACATGAGTGCACTACATCTGTGCCTCCAAAAACCACTAGCAAATCTCACATAACCTGGAACTACTGCATCTTTGAACTTCTACCAAGTTCTCTATGGATCTACGACAAGACCTCTCGCATGGGTCTACTAATGTGCAACCATGACTGTGCACCAAGAAGTAAGTTTGTCTCTCCATCACTGCATAACCTATGCAAACATGAAGACAACCTCCTCTACAATATCTAGATCTACATGGATCAACAATATAATATGATCTCATGGATCTACAATACAAGATCTCACAACAACTTGTGGATCTAACAATATAATACTAGATCCGCATAGCTCTATAATACAAGATCTCACCAACATGCAGATCTACAAGAAGAATCTCTATGTGCTTTGCATATTATGCAAGCCATTATAATTAGACAAGACAATACAAAGGAAATACAGAAGAAGACATAACCATCTTCTCACCATTGAGATGTACCTATCATAACTATAACCATTATTTCCTTTTGTCCAACTTCTCTCCATGGAAGCTTTGTCTTCATGTAACATATTCTTTCTTTCTCTTCTTCTTCATCCTCTCGATCTAGGAGAATCAAAGATCTAATTCAATCCTTCTCTTAATTCTCTTTCTAACCCTAGCTTTCATGTTTATATAGGCATATACAAACTTAGGGCACTTAGCCATGCAATTACAATCAATAGATCTGTTATGAGACTAAATTTAGATCTAATTCTCATGAGTTAAATAAAACACTCACACACAGGTTATCGACAATGGTTAGCCCTAACCGATGTCAGTTCCTACTTGCCTGACTGATGCCGGTTACAGGTGACCAATGTCAGTCCCTTCATAAATGATGTCGGTTACTGTGTAACCCAGTCACTTTGTAATGCATGCTCCAGTGAAGCTATTTAGCTCCACAACCTAACAATCTCCCACTTGGAGATAAATTTTTGAACCTATGTACCTGTACTTGTACATCACCGTCCTCTACACACATGAAGACCATTTATTCTTTCCTTCAACAATTCTCTCAAAAAATAAAAAAACCAGGAAGATCAAACCAT
This sequence comes from Taxus chinensis, assembly GCA_019776745.2. Taxonomy (NCBI): domain Eukaryota; kingdom Viridiplantae; phylum Streptophyta; class Pinopsida; order Cupressales; family Taxaceae; genus Taxus; species Taxus chinensis. Next base: position 463,155,808 of record CM034156.1, on the reverse strand, counting down.
CTTCTTAAACCAAGAAGATAAAACCATGACTTATCAAACCTGCATGAAGCTACAACTGATCAGTGACACCAAGCCTCAAGCTCCCACTGAATCATAACACCATATCAATTATTGGTATCAGGAAAACAAGCCAACCTAGCTCCTCATGTAATAAGTCGTCATGACTAACACACCTGTAAGAGCTCCCACTAAAACCAAAGTACTGAGCCTCAATCACATCTATAGCCATACCTATAAAACCAACCATGTTCTCCATCCATCTATCCATGTCTCCATGTAACCACCAATGTAACTATCCAAAGATGATTCAATACTGGAATATGCAAAAGAAAAACAATATCCTGAGTAAAAACAACCCTAAATGAGTTATACATGCAACGGTGGGTGATCAATCCACAAACACTTGCATAACTCAAAGAAATCCAAACACTGCAATTTGTAAATCCAACCCTACATAAACAACTAGTATGTCCAAGATAATCATCTATAGATAACATCTCCTATGAAGTAACATAGCAATCAAAAGGAAATACAAACATCCCCTACTCATGCTCAAGGCATCCATGTGCAAATCAAACATCTGCATCATCATAGACTCACAAAACTGAATCTATCCACATGTACAAACTCACCATATACATCCATCCATATCACCAACTCTCAAGAAGCTCCAAGTTTGCCACCGACTAACTCCAAAAAACTAAATATAAATCTTGTGCTCGTCAATGTCAATAACAAACAACCATGCTAAACTATACAACTAATACCAAGTGCAAATACCAGCATACATGTCTTTAACATACTATACGAACCAACTAAGATCAAAGAAAAACAAGGGTACCATCTAAAAATGGTAAATAAACATTGTTGTTAAACTTGTGACCAAACTGACCCTTGTCACTGCCTGACTGACCATGGTTACCAGATGACTGACCACGGTTAAGCCTAACCAACACTGGTCTCTGTAACTATCAATTTTTCTCATTTTTTCACCCTTCAAACTCTGAAAATTTCTATATCATCTAAAACCAACATAATCAACCATCAATTACCATCCCTAAGGAATATCCAAGCACCACAAAATAAACCAAAAGTGACATCACAAAGCAATAAAATCAAGATACCTGCAAATCCATGACTACCCACCAAAACCAACTAGTGCCTTTGCCACTCTGAATAGTAGCAATCTCCTGTCACTCTACATGTGCATCATGTATCTAATCCTGCAATGCCAACAACCATGGCTTACTCCCACTGAACATGAAATCCCTTGCACTGCTTCTAATAACCAAGCTCAAAAGTTATATATGTCAGTGAGAAATAAAATAGATGAAAGAAAATATAAATTGATTCCCTTCTTATAAAAGAATACTTCTACATCATGGAAGTTTGGACTTCTTGTGAAGTAGGTGAATCAACTTCTTTCCATCCATGTTTACTCAACATCTCTCATTACCTGCAACTGTGTCTAATCATGACTTTTCATTGAGAATCTCATCCTTAGACTAGAAACCCTTGTCCTCAAGATTCCACACAACCGGGAAATAAAAATCAAACACGCCAAATATCCATGGTGTAAATTTGTGCACACTATCCAAACATAAAATCAGTTGCTCCAAATGAAAGAAATAAAAACATGAATAATATAGAGATACCTGACTCAAAGTCTCACTGGACTAACCGAGCCAACTCCGTCCTCTTTATGATCTAAACATTAAAGTAATCTACATTGTTTCTACCTGTACACACTGTGCCCAAAACATGATCCTCCAAAATAGGACATTGAACTATCCATGCCCTCTTCTAATGTAAGAAACCCTGTGCAAACTCATTGTCACAGAGACCAACCACGGTTCACTGACTGGTACCGGTTACCCTTTGTGACCGATGTCGATTCCGTGACCAATGTTAGTGTTACTGGAACCAACACAACACCACAAATTGACATAGGTCACCAAACCATGTGCCTACTCCAACCAAAACTGATAGTTGTGTTGAGCCATTCATTTCAAGAAGCGCCCAAATATTGCACAAAAACTTAACAACAATAATACATGCAATAAAACTACACCAGAATGAAATACATCACCTTACCAACACCAAGATAATCAACCACATCTTCAATTGAAGAACATGCTTCTCTGATGGAAACCCCATCTTCATTATTTGTTACTATATTATGCTTCTCTAAAGAAGCCCATGCATTTAATTGCACCAAAGGATGCATAACTGCTCCTCTATCTCATACTCAGATCTGCAATCCCAAATCATGCATGTGCAGCCAAAACATACAAGCATTTCAATACTAAGACAAAACCATACCTCTATAACTTGGATCTGTAATCTGACCAACATGTTTATGCCTCCAAGAACCAGGCACACCTCAGTAAACAAGACACTTTCCATTCATCTTCTTAATTCTTCAGCTCTGTGATTTTCTATTTAAAACCAGGTTGCTCAGTAACCGACCACGGTCACCCTACCGACATCGGTTACCACCTAACCGACATCGGTCACTGTAATTTCCAGCAACCGTACTCTTTTAGCTCCCACTTGAGATTGAAACTCTTCTTGTGATCTTCACATCAGGAAAAAAAACCCTGCTCTCATATACCTGATAGTAAATCACTAACAATATATTGAAGCAAAACCTTACTCTAAAATAACGAAGCTCTGATACCAGTTGTTGGGAATTCGGGACTACGAAATCGTGTTATGATTTAACAACAAACAAAATCATGCACACAGGATCTAAACAATTCCCTAAAATCTACAGTACCTAAAATCTACAGTAGTGGAAGTGTAAACTAGAATAATCCAAATCACACAAAATACACACACATAACACAACATGTACCATGGTTAACCCAATGTGGGCTATGTCCACCAAAGATAGAGATCTCATATATATAATATAACAAGAGTACAAACTAACTCTTCAATACAAGAGTACAATGCATCTCTCCAAGAGTATTTTCTCTCCTCCAGATCTCTAAATGGATCTACATGAGTACACTACATATGTGCCTCCAAACACCACCAACAGATCTCACATAACCTAGAACTACTGCATCTCTGAATTTTTACCAAGTTCTCTATGGATCTACGACAAGACCTCTCGCATGGGTATACCAATGTGCAACCATGATTGTGAACCAAGAAGTAAGTATGTCTCTCCATCATTGCATAACCTGTGCAAACATGAAGACAACCTCCTCTACAATATCTATGGATCAACAATACAATATGATCTCATGGATCTACAATACAAAATCTCACAACTTGTGGATCTAACAATATAATACTAGATCTACATAGATCTATAATGCAAGATCTCACCAACATGCAGATCTACAAGAAGAATCTCTATGTGCTTTATATACTATGCAAGCCATTACAATTAGATAAGACAATACAAAGGAAATATAGAAGAAGACATAACCATCTTCTCACCATTGAGATGTACCTGTCATAACTATAACCGTTATTTCCTTCTGTCCAACTTCTCTCCATGAAAGCTTTGTCTTCATGTAACCTGTTCTTTCTTTCTCTTCTTCGTCATCCTCTCAATCTAGGAGAATCAAAGATCTAATTCAATCCTTCTCTTAATTCTCTTTCTAAACCTATCTTTCATGTTTATATAGGCATATAAAAACTTAGGGCACTTAGCCATGCAATTACAATCAATAGATCTATTGTAATACTAAATTTAGATCTAATTCTCGTGAGTTAAATAAAACACTCACACACAGGTTATCGACAGTGGTTAGCCCTAACTGATGTCAGTTCCTACTTTCCTAACCGATGTTGGTTACAGGTGACCAATGTCGGTCCCTTCATAACCAATGTCAGTTACTGTGTAACCCAGTCACTTTGTAATGCATGCTCCAGTGAAGCTATTTAGCTCCACAACCTAACATTACCTTGAACTCGTCACATTTAACAAGTGAATCTTGTTGACAAGTGCAAACATTAGAAGTCAATAAAGCATCTTAATGATTCTTTCTAAAGTCATGAACACAATCAATTTTATTCCCATAGGTTGTTGTTCTGAAAATTTCAACAATTTTAAAATCAACATTAGCAACAGTTAAATCCCTTTTCTCATGTGCATGCCCCTCAACATGGTCTTCTTGGAACTCTGCCTCAAAGCCTTCGTATGGGTCTAATTTCTTGTTTTCCTCACGCTCCACCATCAAATTTATTCCTTCTTCTTTGGAGATTATGTTGCATTTAATACTTTTTCTAGTTCTTCATTGAGCAACACTTCTTCATGTCCTTTAATTGTCACATATGGCTTCAAATTTTCTGAACATTGAGCAACAACATTTTTAGCTAGTGTATATACAACTAGTGAAACTTCCTGCTCAAAAACCAATGATTAGTATAGATAACAACTATTATATAGTATCATCAATCTCATTCAAGACCAAATTCGTAATGGTTTGCATTAAGGCTACTATATTTTATGTATGATTTTTATGGACAACAATAAAACAATATTTAAGCATTTGGAAAATTAGATCATCACATTCTAAAACTAACATTAGAACACAAGATCTAGTTTTTTCCATTATTTATAGAATTGTGACCCTCCTAGTAAAAGGATTTTTGATGTCATCTAGACCCTAAAAAAAATCCACCATCAACTGAAATATTTCCCTCATGATGTTGTCACTATATGGTTGTTACGGAGTTGTTATCCTTGTAATTTCACTAATACAAGTGATAACTACAAGTCTCACAACCGGATCTAAGTTCCTCAACAACTTGAGCTTAACCAAACGAGTCATTGATGGATTCATTACCCAAAAGATAAACTTATATTCCGATTATCTTATCATGGACAAACAATTTTCTACTTCCTCCAAAATGTTGAGCAAAACATTCTTTGAGTATGATGACTGCTCCATTTTCCCCCTTGCTCTACAAAGCTTTGTTCTTAATTCACCTTTACTCATTAACTCCATGAATCCCAACAAGTTGACAAGATTTACGCTCTGATACCATTGTAATGTCCCTTTCAAGCTCAAAATTGAAATAAATGGATATTGCACAAACCTCGATAAATAATGAACTGAAAATGTATGATAAGTACCAAAAACTAATTTATTTATAACAACAATTAGATTTTTGTAATTTCATCCCAAAATAGTCAAATACAAATATACACAGATGGTTCTAAAGCTTTAGAAATATTTTTATAACACTTGGGAACAAGGAAATGATCATCCAAGCCACCAACTGATTTCATTTAATTAAAATTATGACAACAACAAGTACACTCACAAATATGGCCATAAATAATGATTCCAAGGCCCAAATGCAATTCCATAAAGTACAATTAACCTAAAAAATGAAGAAACCAAATAAATAAGGAAAGTGTGTTGTCGTTCCCTATAAACCAATGAACTTCTCCCAAGGAGGGGTCACTACCCTAGGAGAGGGCATAATTTGATCTATAAATCCTCAAATGCATGGTGCTACCTTTGAAAATGGATGAATTTATGATCGCAAACCCTTGGATGATCCAAATACTGACCCTTGTGGTTGTTCCACACTTAAATATTATTGGAAATCATATTTGCAGTACAAAACCTAGCTGGAAATGCATGAAGAAAATACAATTATAGCTTAATGTGATCTCTGAAATTGTTAGGAATATTGTTTTAATGCTTACATTATAAATGTCAATATAAATATTAATTAGTTGTCGTAAGGTATAACAACTATGTATTTATGGGAGTGTGTTGAGAGTTGTTTTAACAACTCATCAACAATAGCTATATTTATTATTGGAGGTTTTCTAGATAATAGGAAAAGGCTCTCATATATATTTGTAAGTGGTTTCATATGAAATAATGTAATGGAGGTTGTGTATATTTGATGGATTGATCATGTGCAAATATGGTTATGTAGCATTATTTGGTATCAGAGCAGTCGTCAAAAATTGTTAAAAATAAATAAATAAATTGAGTCATTGTAAAACTATAAAAAATAAAAAAATTGCCTCACTTTTCAATAAGTGGACGCATTTTCGCTTGTATGCGACGTCCACCTTATGGGGGTGAATTGTTCAAAGAGCCTCAAAGCAAGATCATGCTAAGTTAACAGCTTCACACTGGAGGATGGAGGCACATGAGGATGGAGGACAAGCAACGACCTCTCGTCAGTCACTAACAATGAGGCTGCACGAAGCTATGGTGGCATTTTGCGTGTGTGTGAGTTTTCTTTCTTTTCAAAGTTGCAGTTGATTTCAGTGTGATTATATTTCATTGTTCCTTTTTTCAATAAGTGGAAATATCACATTGAGGGGGGAACATGATCCAATGTTCCATTTCCAGTTTTTAGTGTGTGTATGAGCAACAAAATTCATCAGATTTTCCCATGTTATTCCCTGCAGTGAGATATTGATGAGGACTAATAATAGTACTTGGCACATCATGATGTGGTTGTAGGTAAACCACTTGAAAACATTCATTTGTGGTTTATGGTAAACCAATTGCAAAACCACCATTCTCAGTTTTTTGTCAACCATCTGCAAAACCACCATTCTCAGTTTTTGGTCAACCATTTGCAAAACCATCCTTGAGGTTTGTGATCAGAACAGGTGCAAGTACAAAGGCAGGTTTTCCCCATGTCCGCGCTAAGGGGGAATGTTAGGAATATTGTTTTAGTGCTTACTTTATAAATGTCAATATAAATATAAATTAGTTGCTGTAAGGTATAACAACTATGTATTTATGGGAGTGTGTTGAGAGTTGTTTTATAACTCATAAACAATAGCTAGATTTTTTATTGGAGGTTTCCCAGATAATAGGAAAAGGCTCTGCTATTTTTTTGTAAGTGGTTTCGTATGAAATAATGTAATGGAGGTTGTGTATATTTGATGTATTGATCTTATGCAAATATGGTTTTGTAGCATTAGAAATGAGGCCACCTGTGTAGATTTTGAGGGTTCTTGTCCTCAAATTTAATTGTTATCGAAGTATTTTTTCCTTAATAGACCTCTTTAGAGGGTTTTTTTCCTCAGTGGATGAAGAGGAAGCAAAATTGCTCCGACTCTTTGTTGGGAATTTAGGACTGCAGAATAGTGTTATGGTTCAATAACAAACAAAATCATGCACATTGGATCTAAACAATTCCCCAAAATCTACAGCAATGGAAGTGTAAACTAGAATAATCCAAATCAAAACAAAATACACATAGATAACACAACATGTACCATGGTTCACCCAACATGGGCTATGTCCACTAAAGATAGAGATCTCATATATATAATATAACAAGAGTACAAACCAACTCTTCAATACAAGAGTACAATACATCTCTCCAAGAGTATCTCCTCTCCTCCAGATCTCTAAATGGATCTACATGAGTGCACTACAATCATGCCTCCAAACCACCAACAGATCTCACATAACCAAGAACTACTGCATCTCCCACTGTGCAACCAAGCTCTCTGTGGATCTGCAACAAGACCTCTCACATGGGTCTACCAATGTGGAACCATGATTGTGCACCAAGAAGTAAGTCTGTCTCTCCATCACTGCATCAACCTGTGCAAACATGAAGACAACCTCCTCTACAATATCTAGATCTACATGGATCAACAATACAACATGATCTCATGGATCTATGAATACAAGATCTCATAATAACATGTGGATCTAACAATATAATCACAACAACCTGTGGATCTACAAGAAGAATCTATAATAGAAGATCTCACAAACATGTGGATCTACAAGAAGAAAATCTATGTGTTTTGCATACTATGCAAACCATTACAATGAGACAATAACAATACAAAGGAAATACAGTATAAGACAATTCCCTCTTCTCGCCATTAGATGTACTTGTTATTTCCTTCTATCCACCTTCTCTCCATGAAAGCTCTGTCTTCGTATAACCATCTTATTCTTCTTCTTCTTCTTCATCCACTCAATCAATGATTCCACATGCAATCCTAATCAATTGCAATGTAATATCACTTCTAACCCTAGCTTTCCTAGCTTATATAGCCATATAAAAACTTAGGTAAACTTAGATATACATTTATAACCTTTAGATCAACTTTATAACAAATTTAGATCTAATTCCCATGAGTTAAATATAAAATTTGACAGCATAGGTAACCGGTGTCAGTTCCGTGACTAGTGTCGGTTACCCTGACCGGTGTCGGTTCCCTGACCAATGCTGGTTACCCTGACCGGTGTCGGTTACTATGTAAACCAGTAAGGTGTAAATCATGTTAACTATGAAGCAATTCAGCTCCACAATCCTAATAATCTCCCACTTGGAGATAAATTATTGAACATGTACTTATACGTGTACATCAACATCCTCTACATATTGTGAAGATCATCTATTATTTACATCAACAACTCTCTCAAGTAATCAAGAAGATTAACCCATCTTATAAAACCAAGAAGATAACAAAACATGACTTACCATATACCTGCACATGAAGCTTCTGCCGATCCGTGATACCTGAAATATCCATACATCAAACTCACATTAAATCATAAGACCTAGCCTCTCATGCAACCAATTCACCATGGATTGATCATACCTACGAGATCTTCCACATGAAAATGAAGTACTGAGATTCTATCACAACCATAGCCATACCAACCTTGTTCTCTAACCATCTATTTGTGTTTCTATACAACTACCAATGCAACTGACCAAAGACAAGTCAAACTGGAATAAGCGTAAACAATAAACAAGATCCTAGTTAAAGACAACCTAAATGAGTTCTACATGCAACATAATGGGTCATCAATCCACAACACCTACATAACTAAAAGAATCCAAACACTGCATTCTGCAAATCCAACCCTGTATAAAAAACTTGCATGTCCAAGGCAACTATTTGTAGAAAACATATCTATCATGGAGTAACATAGTAATAAGAGGAAATAAAAACATCCCCTACTCATGCTCAAGGGCATCTTAACCATGCTCATATGCATCTAAACCATGCTCATAGGCATGAGTGTGCAAAACAAATATTTGCATCATCATAAACTCATAAAATAGAATCTATCCACATGTACAAAACTCACCATGTACATCCATCCATATCATCTAGGCTCTCCAGAAGCTCAAAGTCTGCCACCGACTAATTCTAAATCCAAACATGAATCTTTTGGTCATCAATGTCAACAATAAACAACCATGTTAAACCATGCTACTAAAAAATAGTGCAAATACCAGACAAACATGTCATCAACATACTCTACGCAACCATCCCAGATGAAAGCAAATGAGGGGCAACATCAAAAAGATGGTAAATAAACATTGTTGTCACACCTGTAGCCTAATGAACCAATAGATTTGCCCAATCGACATCGATCAATGCTTGACCAACCACGGTTCCCAGATGACCGATGCCGGTCTCTGTAACTGTTAAATTTCATTTCTCTTTCCACCCTTCATACTCAGAAGTTTCTCTATCATCTAAACCAACTGAATCAACTATCAACTTTCATCCCATAAGGGATATCCATGAACTACAAAATAAAACTAGAAGTGAAATCATAATGCCATGAATCACAAAATATCCTGTAAAACTCGTGATTGTCCTCCAAAAGAACTTGTGTCGCATGCTACTCTGAATAGTAGCATACTCCTCTCACTCCACACGTGTGTGTATTTCTAACCTTACAATGCCAACAACCATGGCTTGCTCGCACTCAACATGAACTCCCCTACAATAGCTTCTAATCACCAAGCTCAAAATCTCCAATATATATGAAGTGAGAAATAAAACCAGATGAAAGAAAATATAAAATTGATTCTCTTCTTAACAAAGAATACTTCTACATCATAAAAGTTTCGGACTTCTTGTGAATTAGGCCGAAATCACCTTATTTTCATCCATATGTACTCAATACCTCTCGTTACCTACAACGGTGTCTAAACATGAATTTTCATTGAGGATCTCATCCTTAGACTAAATACCCTTGTCCTCAAGATTCCAACACATCCCAGAAATAAAAGTCAAGACCAATAAATATCTATGGTGCATAATTTTTACTTGTGCACACAATACAAACATAATACCCGTTGCTTCAAATAAAAGAAATAAAACATTAACCATGTAAAGATACATAACTCAAAGTCTCACTGGACTCATACCAAGCCAACTCCATCCTCTTTCTGATTCAAACATTGAAGTGATATACTTTGTCTCTACCATGTACACTCTATGTGCCAGAAACTCAATCCTCTAAAACATGACACTAAAACCATCTCATGCCCTCTCCTACTGTAAAAGAAACCTTGTGCAAACTCATTTTCACATAGAGACTGACCATGGTTTGTTGATTGATACCGGTTCCCCTCTGTGATTGATGTTAGTTCACTAATTGATGTCACTGGTGCTACTGGAATGAACACAATTCCACAAAATTGGCATAGTAAACCAAAACAGGTGCCTACTCCAACCAAAGCTGATAGATATGCTGAGTCCAGTCATTTCAAGAAGCACCTAAATCTCATACAAAAACATTTACAATCAATAAGACATGCAATATAAACTATCATCAAGATAAAATACATCACCTTACCAGCACCAAGAAACTCAACCACATCTCTAACTAAAGAACTTGCCTCTCTGATGGAAGCCTCGTCTTCATTTTGTGCTACTTGTATTTTGCCTCTCTAACGAAGCCTATGTATCTAACTGCACCAAAGGATGCATAACTTGCTCCTCTATATCATACTCAAATATATAATCTCAAACCATGTATGTGCAACCAAAACATAAAGGCACTGCAATACCAAGATAAAACCATACCTCTATAACTTGGATATATGTAATTTGACTAACATGTTTGTGCTTATAAGAACCAAGGAAACCTCAAGCAAACAAGACACATCCAATACATCTCCCGATTTCTTCAAATATGTGATTTTCTGTTTAAAACCAGGTTTTGCGGTAACCGACCATGGTCACCCTGTAACTGACCATGGTTACCTTGTCGATGTCGGTTCCCACCTAATAGACGCCAGTCAATGTAATCTCTAGCAAACTCACATTTCTAGCTTCCACTTGAGATTTGAATCTCTTCCCGTGCAATTTTCACATCAGGCAAAACGAACCTTGCTCTCATACACATGTAACTAAACCACTAACAATATACTGTAGTAAAAACCTTGCTCTGAAATAACCAAGCTATAATACCCGTTATTGGGAATTCTAGGGACTGTGAAATAGTGTTATGATTCAATAACATACCAAATCATGCACATAAGTATCTAAACAACTCCCCAAAATATATAGTAGTGGATGTATAAAATATAACAATGGAAATCAAAACAAAGTACACACAACATAACACAGCATGTACCGTGGTTCACCCAATATGGGATATGTCCACCAAAGATAGAGATCTCATATATATAATATAACAAGAGTATAAACCATCTCTTCAATAAAAGAGTAGAATGCATCTCTCCAAAAGTATCTCTTTTCCTCTAGATCTCTAAACGGATGTCCATGAGTGCACTACAATCATGCCTCCAAACCACCACCAGTAGATCTCACATAGCCAAGAACTACTGCATCTTTGAACTACAACCAAGCTCTTTGTGGATCTGCAACAATACCTCTCACATGGGTTTACCAATGTGCAAACATGACTGTGCACTAAGAAGTAATTATGTCTCTCCATCACTGCATCAACCTATGTAAACATGAAGAAAATCTCCTCTACAATATCTAGATCTACATGGCTCAACAATACAACATGATCTCATTGATCTATGAATAAAATATCTCACAATAACTTGTGGATCTAACAATACAAGATCTCATAACAACATGTGGATCTAAAAGAAGTAATCTACAATACAAGATCTCACCAACATGTGGATCTACAAGAAGAAACTCTATGTGTTTTGCATACTATGCATGCCATTACAATGAGACAATAACAATACAAAGGAAATACACTAGAATACAATACCCTCTTCTCCCCATTTTATGTACCTATTATTTCCTTCTGTCTAGCTTCTCTCCATGAAAGCTTTGTCTTCATATAATCATCATTTTTCTTATTCTTCTTTTTCATCCTTCTTCAACCAAGGATTCCACATAAGGATAATATTCAATTACATGTAATCTCACCTTCTAACCCTAGCTTTCCTAGCTTATATAGCCATATACAAAGTTAGGGCAGCCTTACCTATACATTTAAAACCTTTAGATCGAACTTTATAACAAAGTTAGATATAATTCCCGTGAGTTAAATATAAACTTTCACCGCACAGGTAACCGGTGTTGATTCCCTAATTGGTGTCAGTTACTGTGTAAACTAGCAAGGTGTAAATCATGCTATTTGTGAAGTAATTTAGCTCCACAACCTAACACTCTCAAATTAGAAATTATCCAATGGCCAAAAAATCCTTGAAATGAACCCCTACACCTCCTTTTTATATCTTTTCCTCTTCATTTTCCAAGTGGGGTTCTCTATGCGGGATTAATAATTTTTTTTTTCCTAATTTGATATTACTTTTTTTTTTGCTTACTTAAGTGGGATGACCTCCTTCGAGGAGTTCCATCACACTATTAATAAAGTAAAATTTACTTTACTCTATTTTTTAAATGGGCTAATTTATTTCTTTTCCCCTTTTATTTTACAAATTAAATTAATTATAATTATAAGTGCATAAAATAATTTATTTTGTATTTTATCAATTTATTAATTTTGAAAAAGGGGACATTGCACCTGCCTAGGGGTGAAGAAGATACATGCTAAGTTGTGACAATTGTACCATTGGTCTGGTCTACAACGCACATACGTTACATGGTTCATGGCATGTTGTTTAGAGTGCCAAAGGGTAAAGGTTGAGCATCGACATCCAATTGGTCTTGTTTACCTACATGTTACTCTAAAATTGAAATGAAACACCATTTTGATGGATTTCATTATTGACCTTCCCACTTTGATGTACCACCATGATGTAATTATGGTCACTGTATACAACTTAACTGAAATCCATCAAAATCACGTATACAACTAGAGCTATATAGAGTTTACCTAGACGAGATAGTAATGTTTCACATAATTCCATACAAGATTATTTTAGATCACTACCCAGTGTACATGTCCAATTTTTAGACTACCTTGCAATATTTGTTGGGCACTCAACTCAACTTTAGTATTGATTACCACCCAGAGATGGATGGTTAGACTAAGTGGGTAAATCAAGTATTGGAGGAAATGATTTGCATGTATGTTATGGATCAGTAACCGCATTGGCAGGACTATTTGTATTTAGCAAAATTTTCCTACAACAACAGTTACCACAATTCCATTGATATGGAACCTTTGAAGGCTTTGTATGGACATGCTTGTAGGACTCCTTTGAGTTAGGAATAAATTGAGGACATAGTTTTCGTTAGGACTTGATATGTTACAAGACACGGAGAGACAGGTAGTTCTTATCAAGCAACATCTTCAGTAGGTACAAGATCAGTAAAAGAAGTATGTGCCCATATGATTGATCATAGTTTTGAAGTTGGCACAAAAATATTCTTGGCAGTATAGTGTCCACTTCCCTTTGACAATGTTACATTAGATTAATTACATATCTTAATTATTGGACCACTATACTTGATGTATAGGGCACATGATTCCTAGACCAATGATCTTGATTTTTATAGTTTTGTATTTGATACTACTTCTCTATTTTGATGGAACGAAGTGTTGGTTGCTAAAATTGAAAACATATTAAGGTCACTGTGAACTTGGATAATGTGATGAATGTTAAACCCTATATAATTAATGATGATCTAAAAAATGTGATTCGGTGCTTCGTTGATGCTTCAATGCGATGATTGGAATGTGTGTATAAAATTATTATTTTTAATTTTATGACTAAAATGTAATAATGCGAGGTTTTATCTTCAACAAGAAAATGTTGATGGAAGGTTGGCATCTCTTTTACTTGACATACTCACATTTATTCGATAGTATTACTATTCAGGCATGTATGACCATGTGTTGAGTGCATAGATGGAAGTAGGTGTACACAATTATATATAAATACACATATTTATACCAATTGAGGATGAAGGGGAACCAAATCCTCAACGGATCATTAGCCAACATGAGGTCACCCAATGTATGTATGTGGAGTTGTAGGGTCGTAAAGTCACCATTTATTTAGTGTGTGTGATTGTTTATTTATTTTACTTGTTTTATTTATTTCATTGAATTTTTAGTTTTATAGTGTACTTTTGCCTTATAGGGTCATTGTATCAATTAACCAAGTTTAATTAATTTTGTGTTGTAAATGTCTATGTGTTGTCCACCTAGTCTAGTTCTTTCCATTTTTGAGTATGTTTTGACTTTCAAAGTGGTTGGAAACTTCTCTTTCATGGAAAAACTCAGATTTTTCCTTTGGAATCAATTGTTGAAAGGTGTGTGGGACAAGTGACACTTTTCCCACACCCCTAAACTAGCCCTCATACCTACCCATTGGGTAGGAGGTTATTTGAGACCTGTTTTACCTTTTTGCACTTATAATTGACATTGGAGTGTTCCAACAAACAATGTCATATGTGGAGTAAATGAGTTGTTGGAAGGATGTTGATCTTGTGGAAGTTATTTGAACCCATGTAGATTTTGACTTGATCTTTGTAAGGAATGTTGCATGCTCTCGTGTGATCTTGTAAGTGCATTTGTGATTTGGTGGTTGGGGGTTTTGTTTGATTTTTGGAGTTAGGAGCTTTCCACTTGGTACCATACCATTGCATGATCATTTTTTGGATTTGGTTTCCATATATTAGATTTTGGGAGGAGTTTTTAGGGTTCTTGGATTGGTTATGTGATTTCCATTATGAAGAACTCTTATGAATTTAAAATTGTGGAAGCTTAGCTTGGCTTGTGGCTTTTGGCTTGGACTTCATTTAAGTCTTGGGGAAAGGATGAGAAAGATGTATGCTCTACACATTGTTTTGTATTTATGAAAAACACTACTCTTCCCTCTTCCTATTGAATTATGAATGTGTGGTGATTTTCATAACTTGTTTGATCATGTATTGGATTTGCATTTTGTTGTGGTATACTTGCATTGCGCCATTGTGGGCATGCAAGGGTGAGTTTGTGTGTATAGGGGATATATTTGATCATTAAGGGGAGGGATACAGATCTTGTATCATGGAGAGATAAGTTTGCATGCAATTTTTTTGAGAAATACATGGAGGACCAAAGGAGAGCACAATTTTCCTTCGTGGGAGTGATAAGGGGGAGTTTTATTGTTAGAGTAAAAATAGTTATTGGCATGTTAACATGTTGTGTTGTAATACTGGAGGACCCAGGGGCCTATTATGCCTCCTTCACCTGAGAGAAAAGGAGGGTTAATTTTTTTTTTGCCCTTGGCAAGTCTCATCAAAAGATTTGATAATGTGTTAATTTCTTTTAGTGTGTTATTATCTCTATTTTTTGTCTCAAGCAAAAATTATGTTTTGATTGCATTGATTGAATGGTGTATTCAATTTGGGCATGTATTTGTCATTGTGTCATGCGTATGGGTGTTGGATATTAGATTCTATATAGAGTTGGGGTTTAGTGGGGCAATGGGGAGGAAACATGTCCTCGATTACGTGACAGGGAGGTAACCATTGTCAAAGTCCTCATTTAGTCACGACAATGAAAGTTGCAAGATGCCATAAAGTTATTTGATCCCATAAAGGGGCTGGAAATGTATCGAACTATAATATATGTTGAAAGAAATTATAATTTTTGTAAATTACTATGTTACATAGACTGTTAAAACAATGGGGAAGTTACATTTGTTATGGAAAATATTGCTCTTATATATATTGTTGAACATTTGTATTTGGATGATGAAATGTTAGGAATAAAATGGGGGTTTTCACTTGAAAGTTCATTACACGTTTGGAAATTGCTGAAACATTGTTAGAAGTGCAATTTTGTAAATATAATAGTGAAATATAAAAATTATGTGAATGTAAATGGGTAATTTTTGATAATTATCACATACACAAGATTATACCAAGTATGAAAATAACCATTCAAACCTAATTAAAACGAGACTTTGAGAGTGTCTGAACAATTTTGCAATTCAATTGTAGAATGCTTGTAGAATTCTACTTTCCACTTTTTATTTTCCTTGGCAGAGATTTATAGTTTCAGATAAAATTTGCATTTTCATGAAAATTTATGTTGGAACTGCGAATCTCGACTAACACTTGTTTCAGGGTTGGGCAGATAATGGGGATTTTGGGGCACATTTGCATTTGACGTGCAAAGTACATATGAAGTCCCATATTCTACTTTGCTCGTTGTCTTCTTTTTTTAGATGTTCAAAGGTTAAACACAAGTTCGCATTTTGCATGCAAACTGTGCTCAAACCTTCCTTTCCCGCACAAGTCTCGATCTAGTGTAAACTAGACTTTCATGCTTTTTACGCACTTTCACACAAGTCGTGCAATGTGTTCATCATACCCCAAAGCTTGCCATACATTTATATAATGTTGTTTAGGGTCTCTTCTTATTTTCACAGTCCATTTGTCTTCCATAGTTGTGGGTGGAGATTTGACTTGTACGCATAACCGTCTTTCCCCACATAGTGTTTGTCAGGTTTTTAAGCCACTAAAATAACCCCAAAACCCTGTCATACACCCGACCCTTGTGGGGTGGAATTTTCATGTGCAAATACATGGGAAAGTTTCGCCTAAGACTTGAGCAAAAATTTTGGGTGCTCCTGCATGCCAAAACTTTTGCCTTACTTCAGTGAATTGTGGGAGGTGTTTGGGTAGGGGATTTTTCACTTCTAAGCTCACTTCCTTCCCCATTTGTCACTAAAATTGAAATGGAAATGCAACTTACTAATATAAACCCTATAGGACAGATATATAATGTATATACTCTCAAACACAAGACTGATCTATTCTCCACTAGAGATCAACCTTATACTTGTGATTAACACACAAGACCTTGGTCACACTCATGGATTCCTTAAATCATGAGCTAAGAAGTTGTTTTGAAATAATTAATGAGAAAATATTAAGTAATATTTGTAATTAAGGACACAAGTTGAGCCTTCCTACAAAAATAGTTCTTATCAACATATATAAATATATGACAAACCAATTTGTTCACCTCTTGAGTGTTTTGACTCTTGTACAACCGAATGGATGTATTTAACTCTAAAAAAATTACTAGTAGTAATCTTCTGTTAAATTATGTTATAATGAGCTGAATTTGGTGACTAAATTTTTGGGGCACGACAAAATGAATGTGATATGACATGTTAAGAGATTACATTAGCCACAAGTCGGCTATACATATCCCAATATATGACATAGGGTTAAGGGCGTAATACCAATAAATCAAAATAATACTAAAATTTATGAATATAATGTCTCAAAATGATGTTATGAGTATTTTTAGGAGTCTATACACGACTTTTTTTGTTGATTGTCATGGGAAGGCTCCATTCTTTATTTTGAGCTAATAAGGTAGGTTTATTCACTTAATTGCGCTTCTTTATTATAGAAGATCCCATAGAAGGGTTTTTCTCATGTTTGCACTTGATAATAGTCTCATGTGAAAGAATTATTCATTCAATCAGTGTGCCATCGAGGAAGAAATGATAGCGAAAATGACAAACACATATTGTTAGCTGACAATTCTCAGAGAGTTGGAGACTGCAATTAACAAAGAGGGATGAAGATTGATGCCGCCTCAAAATTTGACTGAATGACATGTGGCAAGGCAAGTTCATCAAAAGAGGGAATCTAGATTTAATGTGTAGACCGATGATGTTTTTGACATTTCCAAAAAAATGAACTCCACAAGTTATTTGACATTTTAGGATTTATTTTTAATAATAATTGTTATTGATTATATAAAATAGTTATTAATTATATCTAGCTTAAAAAAATATATACTGAAAGTAGATTTTAATTATTTTTCAAATGACCTCCATTTCATTTCATTTAATTTATATATTAGTACATATATTTTAAATATATTTATCTTAAAATTGTGTATAAATATCAATTTAAAGTTTTTATCTTAAACTTTAAGTATTATCACATTGATTAATAAATTTATTTCCTGTTTTGAAAATTTCGTAATGACAAATGACATTAATTTGGTTATACTTATGTGTTGGAGTAATTTTTTTTCTTAAATTTAAAAAAGGGCTCAAGTCAATGACCGTTTGATCCTGATTTTGATGGTGTGGATGCCCCTTACTTGTATCTACTTAACTGAAGGTGCTCGTTGATTTAGTTTGTACACTTACTCAATATTGTAATTTTGCTATATATATCCTCCGAAACATGGGTAGAGATGCCCACAATCTATGTAAGTTAGTGCCCATCGTAGTGCTTTGACATTCAATAAAAAAAAGGGCTCCAAACTCTACCTTATGTCCAAAATATAACTATTTTTAGATTGGAAATCCGACCAATAAAGATAATACATATCTATTATCACAAAAATAATATGCATATTCAAAATTTTTGTAAGTGCTTTATTTTTTAAGGTGTTCACCTTTCCCTTCCTTACCATCCCATGAACTAAACCTTTGGACATACAATTAGTAGTACTAACTACTTGCAGAGAAAAATTAGGTGTCTACATTAAAATAACTTTGTAAATTGAATAATAAACTTCAAATTTTTGTTTGGTGTTATTAGGGTTTCGACTTGACTCGAGTGAAACCCAAAAACACGAGAGGGTTAGGGTTTACGTAGGTCAAAACTAGGGTTTTAATCACTAAAAACATACCCAGACAGGCCAACTCTGATTTTTGAGGTGGAAGAGATACAGATAGGATTTGGCGGCCGAAGCATAGTAGCAGAGAAGAAATGGCTCCTGTAGTAGGAAAGAAGGGAGCCGCACCCACAAAGGGCGGGAAGAAGAAGGCCAACACCTTCGTCATTGACTGCGGAAAGCCCGTAGAAGACAAGATCATGGACATCGCCTCCTTCGAGAAGTTTTTGCAGGATCGGATTAAAGTTGGCGGCAAAACAGGGGTTTTGGGAGACGTCGTGACCATTGCACGAGACAAGAACAAGGTCAGCGTCACTTCTGAGTCGGCTTTCTCCAAGAGGTATGCTTCTGCTTTTTATTTTTGTACAACCAAGTGCAATCAACGAAAGTTATTTTAAAAAATGAATTCCTCTATGTAAACATGTCCAGCCTACGGGATCTGCGAATATATCTTCTGTAAAACACGGGGCTAAATCTGAATAATGTTGCAGGTGTTGCCTTTTGGACTTTAAAACGCATCATATATTTGGTGCCTTTGCGTTGATATGCAAATTTTACTTTGATTCGCCTGGTGACCCGTGATGTTCTACTTTTTGTGTTTTGCCTGGACTAGGGTTTCTGTAATAATGGTTCACTCATTTTATATTTGCTTTTCCACGAAGAATTATGATTGGGTTAGTAACAAGTGATTAATAAATGTGTGGAATTGTAGTGGATCAGCAATTTTAAACTTTGGTTAAATCTGTTCCAAGTTTCGAATTTTTGTTTGGGGGCTTAAATGCATTTCAATTCGGATATATGACTCAGCTACTGTACTTTATAATTTTTGTTAGTAGACAGCTCTTTTGAGTGTTTGTAAAGTTCAGGGTTTAGAGGGTTTAATGGCAAATAGTGTGGTCTACCTGCTGAATAACCTTAGGTAGGGATCCCATGGATGGGGCTTAGGTAGGGGTACCATGTATCTGGTCATGGCTTCATTTTACTATGAACGGGTGGCCCATGAACAACTAAAATAATCAAAACTGGAGATTTTAGAATCTTTTTTTAAAAACAAGGAGCCAACAAGCATTTAGGAAGGACATTTGAAGGTTCCCACATGTGCTGCTTATTATGGAAATATGTTTTTCAAATATCAATTTATAAATGAGCAATATGGTGTTATTTTTTTTTTTTTTTTTTTGCAAATATATCTTCTTTAAAACACGGGGTTAATTCTGATTGATGGTGTGGACATTGCCTTCTGGACTATAATGTATTAAATATTCTATGCCTGCATGTTGATAGCAATTTTTTATTCTTGATAGGCCTGATGACCAATGCTGTTCAACTTTTCTGTGTTCTGCCCGGATTAGGGTTTTTGTAATAATGGTGCATTCATTTTCTGTTAACCTGTTTTATGATGAATTATGAATGGGTAAATAACATGTGATTAATAAATGTGTGGTTTGTAATGGGATCCACAATTTTAAACTCTGGTTAAACCTGGTATAAGTTTTGAAAATGTTTTTGGGGACTTTGCATTTCGAGTGTTTGTAAAGTTCGGTGTTTATAGGGATTAGAGGGTTTAATGAAAAATAGTGTGGTCTACCTACTAAATAACCTTAGATAGGGATCCCTTGGATGGGGCTTCATCTCCTTAGACTGGTACATCATTGATGTGGCTATGGCTCCATTTTATTATGAGTGGGTGGTCCCATTAAAAACTAAAATTATGGAAATAAGCAAATTTTAGATTCTTTTTCCCAATGCAAGGAGACAACAAGTATCTAGGAAGGAAGTTTGAAGTTTTCCACATCCGCTCCTATTTTATGGAAATACATTTTGTCAAATTATATATGAGCAATATGATTGTTTTGGTAGATATTAAAGAGACATTTTGAACTATCTGTTTCTATTTTATTGAAATCTTTTTTTTTGCCAAATGCCAATCTATAAATGAGCAATAATCTCCTAAATAATTCTCCGAAAAAACTCTTGAGATTTTTTAATTCTATGGGATTACATCGACTATAATCACTCCTAAATAACTCTGTAACACTGGCTTCTAGTCCGTAGAAATATGTTTTGTCAAATGCCAATCTATAAATGAGTAATTTGATTTAAAGTTTTTTTTGTAATTTCAAATAGGAGATAACCTTAAATTGTAGCATGCCCTGAGATTCTTTAATACCATGGGATCACTTTTACTACAAATGCTCTTAAATCACTCTGCAATATTGACTAAGAAAATATAATAGCCTTGCTTCCATAGAAATACTTCCTTAGATTTGGTTGCCTTCTGATTTAAGGGTAATGAGGCTTCATATTTAACCCCTTTTTACAAGAGTCAGAGATTTCTACAAATTCTTAAAATTTCTTGTTTGTGTCTTACATATAATATGTTTTAGGTTTGCTTATTTTTGTTTACATGCTGTTTTGTTTGTTTTGTTTTGTGTTGTAATATAATATGCACACTGCTACCCCGGGCAGCCCTGATGAAAGTGAAGGATCAGCCCCATGCGTGTGCTACATGCAATTGCTGTCCAGTGTTGCAAGTCTGATTTGATTTTTTCACATCTGATTTGTGTCAAAGTGGCAGCTACATATGTTGATAGATTAAAATTGCATTAAAAGGGTGGACTTTAATATATTTCTTACAATATTGGAATGTCATAAATATGGAAGCTTCTGTTCTATATTTAGTCAATATAAAGGAGTACCTCCTTAAAAACTTTTCAAAATCGACTTGTCCCATTTTATCTTGAAGTTTATGCTTTTTGCAGTCCTTTAAAGGCAAGAATCTTATTTACCATAAAAATCGCCAGAGATTTCACAATTATACTCATGTATAAACATCCATCACCTATTTTATGTGATGCATACAAGTCTCTGATATTGGATGTACCTCCACATCTGATTGTGTATTTGATAAATGTTCTTTTCCAACTCTGCAATAGATTGCCAGATAAATAGTTATTGTACTAAAACTGTTTTAAGTTAATTGGTTTGGAGATGACCAAATTGTTTGTCTGGATAGTAAACCTGTGAGGTAACAATTTCCTTGGCTATCAGTAATGTAGATACAACTTTCATTGTCAAAATAATCATACTCATAACTACCACCATCAATCATTACTTCCTCTACTACATGTGATGTAGATAAAGCTTTTGCTTTTGTAAACTGCCAATTTTATGCATTAGACATTTCATTCATTATACATGTGCCATCTCTTCTATGATTGTTTTCAAACCAATCCAGGTGCAATGCTCATCATATTTACGAAACTTCAACAATGATAGCTTTGCAAGAGGCAGGGATTGAAGCCAAATATGAAAGAAATAATTCCATATTTTCTTTTGTTTGTGTATGTTTCTCAATGCCAGTACCCATTAAATCCTTAATGAATAGCTCTTTGCCAAGTGGTCCATATCAGACAACTTAATATCAGATTAAGAATTTAAGACCATCAAGATTTGCTGGTTGTGAGAAGTGTGCTTAAGTGAAAAAGATGATGACAAACCTTTCATCAATGCCAACGGTAGTCTGTTCTTGGGGCTGGGGTTCTCTGATGATATCAATTCATAGTTCGGGACTGTGGTCTGTGTTAAACCTGACATCAAAGTTATTGAATTGTCTGGCAATAAAGAAAGTAAAGTATTTTATTAATTAATAAGTGTAATTCCTCTTTTTCCCACCTTTACATCATTTCCTGTTATACAAGAATTTTTGAAGCTAATAGTGTAATTTTTTTGAAGGTAATGCTGTTACTGTTTTACTGGGAGCACCCAACTTGTTAGTTGCTTGCAAATAAGCTATTTTCTTGCTAGCTTAAAAAATCTCTTGGATTTGTTGAGGTTTCTCAGTTTACTGTGACGCATTAAGGAACACAAGGGATGACACATACATCTTGGATGTGGATGATATGGTTGGGCGTATTTCTTCCCATCAAAGATGCTTGGTGCATTGACTGTTTATTTGCTTTACATGGCAATTGGATGAGATAGGCTCCATCTATATGGTAGTTCTTGTTTATGAGATGAATATTTATCAAGCTCAGGCCAAGGTTTATCAATTTCACAAGTGAACCAAGTTCTCACTGACAGGCTTTGCTAGGGTCCCTTGTAATTACATGGGCAACGGCTGTATCTTTTACTCTCATCACATGTAACTGATCCATCCAATTGGGATTGCTTTTCTAAATTTTCTCTACAGTTATGTTTGTGTGGGGAAATGTTTCGACTCTTTTGAGTTATCTAATATAAGCTTATGCATTTTTTGTTTAGCTTATATAATTATATTATATTGATTCATTATTGCTTTGTCAGATTCTGTATAATTCTAGTGAATGAGTTGCTGCCAGGCTTGATTTTGTGACTTAAATAACTGTATCTTGCCTCGCATTGATTTTACTGACTTAATAATAATTTCTTGCCTCATTGATTTTCCATCAGTACTTAAGCTGATTATCAGTAGTCGGTGTTAAAAGTCTCCTAGAAGTATATCTTTCAGTGAGCTCACCTTGTTTGTATGAGATGAGTTTACATGGTCTGAATTGTTTTCATGCTCTGAATTGAATTGTATTGAAATGCAATATGCATGCTACTACCCTGGGCAGACCTGATGGAAATGAAGTAACAGCTCCGTGCATGTGTTACATGGAACTGCTGTCCAGTGTTGCAAATCTGACTGTTTTTTCAGATCTGATCTGTGTCAAATTAGTGACAGCTATATTATGTTGTGGTTTAAAATTGTTACTAGAGAAGTATTAATTTGTTTTATTTACGAGAAATTCCTTATTCTGCCATCTATTTCTTATGCACTCTAGTCTATCATAGTCCTTGAAGATATTTGAGCCATTTTAGCTTTTTAGTATAATATAGTACCTGTCACCATTCCTACAGCGATTTTGGTGTGGAAGATATGAGCTTATAAGTCAATATATTGCACTTTGTCAAAAGTGTGTAGTTTTTGAACTTCAGCAGCTTCAATGTTAATATACTATTGAGCCTTTACTCATAATCCAATGCAATAAAGTGGATCTGATATATTTGTTCCTTCTACTGCAATCTTTGTAACTGCTGATAGGGTGTGATTGATTACAATAGCAAAGATGGCCAGGTAAGAACAAGGCCGATAGTTATTTTAATATCTGGTGCCCGAACTGAAGATTGCTGTTCTAGTTGAGAACTGAATAGAGACTTATTTGATTTATTTAGTTGTGTCTGGTATGGATAGAAACTTTGAATATTAGCAGAATAGCAGGATACTGTCCTGGAAGGAATAACCCTATAAATAGCATATAATTTTTGTAACTTGAGTAAAATTGAAAATATTGTTTACAAGTCCTTTCTCTGACATTGGATATTTTCTTTTTTGGCATATTGCAATTTAGAAGCATCTTTTGGTGTCAAAGCTTTTAGGATGCCATTTATATGTTTCAAAATTTCCAGTTTCCTTCTACAAAAGCTCCCATTACACCTTGATGTGATTTACCCTTCTAATTTACATTGCCATCATTTTGTTATTCTTTTGATATACTTCAAAATTATCATCTAGGGGGTTTCTACAAGTGGTTTCACTGCTATTTTATTTTTTTGAAGTGTCTCAAAGTTTGTGCAGTAAATCTTGGCACTATTGTTTTACTTTTTTTACAGTGTTAATATTTTCTATTGCAGTTAGTCTGTCTAATATGTTCACTGTTTGAAGATTTTTCTTAGAACAGCTACAATTGTTGGTCTGTAATGTTGCAATTATTTCTGTACATGCCCACTTGAATGCAGGGAAGGGTGTGGGGCTCTACTTGGTCCTTCTCATTTCCTAATTATATGTTTATTTATGTAAATGTTTACTTGTATGCTTCTATGATTTCATAATAATGAGAGTATCAATTATGAAATATGCAGATATTTGAAGTACTTGACAAAGAAGTATTTGAAAAAGCATAATGTGAGAGATTGGCTGCGAGTAATAGCTTCTAATAAGGATCGGAATGTCTATGAGCTACGCTACTTCAACATTGCCGAGAATGAAGCAGAAGATGAGGATTAGATTTAAACATATTCTAGTGTTTAGGTATGACTGATCTATACTAATTTTTTCAGCGAAGAAGAGTTATCTTCTGCAATTCTCTCTTAAAATATTACTCTGGGTTTCAGATTATTTGTTTGCTGGTATTTTGGCAGGGTTGTACACCTCAACTACAATCAAGTTAAGAGAGCTTATATGTTGAAGATTGCGGACTGTCTTGGAAGCTTTGCATTCCCTAATTTTTTGCATGTTATTTGAATTCTAATATGCCTGTTGGCCATTTTGATAGTTAACAAATTTGCGGGATGCAATAATTTTACTAAAGCATTAGGGTTCTGTTTCTACCCTAAATTCTGTACTTATATGGATTTAAGGTTGATGGTCATATATGGCTGGTTTAGTGTTTATTGGCATATTCACTAGTTAATGTATTTGCGTTGAAAGATAATGATAATATTGGCTGATCATTGTGATTTGACGAACTATTTGCTTTAATTATTTACATCCAATAAATGGAACTTAGTTTGATGGTCATGTAAGTCTGATTTTATGTTACTGGTATATTCAGTGAATTTAGTTTGATGGTCATACAAGGTTTGATTTAACATTTACTGACATATTTAGCATAGTTTATTTTATTGAAAGATTGATTATAACATTAGCCCTAGATTATCATGCTTCGTTTTCAAGTGCTCTTAAATGTCTGATGTAGTGTCACTCACTAGTTTAGGTAGTAGACCAGAAGATAATGGTCAACAGTATTTCAAAAGATAATGGGCAACATAAGCCTTAGACCTTGCTCTGTCTAACTATCTGCTTTAATTTTAAATAAATGCTAAAAAAGGTTTTTATATCATATGGAAGAAATTTATTTGGTTTGAGTTATTTACAAAGTTGAAAGGCTTAGGACCTTTTCAAAGTAATAGACTTCACGAGGGACCTTTTCAAAGTAATAGACTGCAGGAGCATTTGAACAACGAGAGTTTTAAGCAAATCTACAGATTCATTCACTAGTTATAATTGATTTCATTTGCTTTAGATATACAGACAATGTGGTAGTTTATTGATTAGATAATGGAGGATTCTGGTTGTCCTGCTGCTTAAAGAAAAGCCGAGTACCACTGATTTTATCATTAGAACAAATGGTAATTTATGCAAAAACTCATGAAATTTAGATGAAGTGAAACTTCCCTGACCTCGCCACTCCATCTTCATCTCTATTCCATGTGTGAGCAACATATCATCATCATAGATTGTATGCCATCTCGAGTAATTTTGGAACTTCATTTGTCATGGATTTATTTCAGAATAAATGGATATGTCCGAACCTTCGTTTAACATCGATATCCCGGGTAGGTCCAATGTTAAACTTGTTCATTCTTGTCACCATCAATAACTGTAAAATGACAAGGAATTTGTATTATTGCTTTTTAATTTCTAAAATTCATTAGATGGATGGAAGTGGCTACATGCATTGTTTAATGTTGGATATTTGCAATGAAAAGTTATGTGCTGAAGTGTGTTGTTTGTTCTTGATACTCACATGAAGTGGTTGTGTTGAGTTTTGCTGAATCTTGACAATGAGAAGGATATATATATTTTTCTAATATTTGCAATGAAAGTGTTTATATCTATTGTTTTAGCTATTCACAATGAGAAGTGGTCGTATGCATTGTTTTTTGGTTAGATATTCATGAGTGATCTTTGGATGTACACAAGAAACTGTCGCATTCTCTCCATTCATTACTGGATATTTTTCAAGAGGAGCACAATGCCTAATCTTTAGAAAGAAATGCACAATGAGAAATTGTTTCATTTATTGGTGGGCTTCATTTATTGCTCCATATGCACCAAATGCATTTGCTGAATAAGTACACATTAGAGATTTGATTTGTTTGCGAGGTATGGTGAACTTTAATCAATGCTGGGAATGTGTAAAATGACTGCTAAAAACTGTATATGTACATTCACATAATGGCCTTGCGAGGCATTGGTGAATCTTACAGAGGTAAAATGTTGTGAAGATTTGTTTTTGTCAAATCTATATTATGATAGGGGGAAAGTCATTAAATTGGAGATGGTACCATTCAGTGAACTTGATCCACTTTTAATTGAACATTGAGATGTAAATGAGATAGGTTGATGGTACCACTGTAACTAGTTATCATGACCAAGTACAAGTGGATTTGCAACAATTGTGAGTTTTCTCTTGGCATGTGGTGATAATTGGGTAGCTTTGCAGCAGTGGTAGGCGGATTAGATATGCGACAAGTGGTTTATCTTCCTCTTAGATTGTAGAAATTACTCAAGGGGTGTTAGACAAGATGTTTGAATATCTTCAATGTTTATCTTCCTCATGGTATTACAGACACATATCCAGTGTAAATGATATTTCCCATTATCTCAATCCTGCAAACAAAAAGGGGAATCAAAAGGGAAAATAACTTTCGCTAGTTGTGCTCAACTGTAGAGGTGATATTAAAATTTGCAGCGTTGTCCATGAGGGATTTATAGTCTTGATTAAGGTAAGCCCCTACCCAACTGATCACCCCAAAAACACAGAATACCTATGGTAAACATTCCAGTCTGTTTTGATCTCTCCAGTCCAATGTTGCTGTTGATAAATAATGTATTGACCAAAGGCAGGCTAGCTGCAAAATTAATCACCCACCATCTATTCTGTCTACAATTAACTAAATCACCCGCCATCATTCTGTGTATAATTAGTAGACTCACAACCAATAAGGTTGCTAATTATCCATTTACCTCTCACTACCCCCCTACTCCCCCCAAACCAATGATGAAACCCTTGCTTCTTAAAAACCTTCGAGTAGAACATTCCAAATATAAACCCTAGCCAACACTTAAATAATGCAAAGGCAAAGTGAAATATTTCAACCGTGTATCTACTCTCAAGAAATTCAATGTTTGATCACATAATAAATTTCCTCCCTCAATGTCCCTTGCAAATTCTAATTTGAACCAAATCTCGGGTTCTTGCATAACGAGTTTTTACCTCCTCACATTGTAGTAATGGACATTGGTGGAATATCTTCAACTTGGTGTACATTCACTTCATATATTTCAAAACATTTGGCAATCACCAAGAGCATTGGTTAAAAATTATTACTAATTGTTGCTATCTAAACACTAGCAAAAACCTGAACGAGGGAGGTTTTAGATTGCTAGAAATGACTTAAGTCCAACTTAATAGTCAAATTAGGTGTGAAGATCTTTTCGCATAGATTTAGGAATGTAGAAAATAAATGAACATTGAAATGGACTTTGGGAAATAACTCAAATTAATTTTTAGATCACATGCCACTTTGTGTCTAATGTGCTCTGAGCAAAACTCAATTCAATAATATTCGTAGATGTTTTTATTGGGGCTTGACACTTACTTATATACTACTTACCATGTATGTGAGATAATTCAAATATGCTCGAGAGATGACTTGTAAAGTGTACATGTCAATAGCAACTAATACACTAATAATGCAAAGAGAAGGGTAGGACATGAGAGCCTAACATCTTATCCTCCATAGAAAAAGTTGTCTTCAAAGTTTTAGATGTGGGAATTTTAGCTGAATCTGGAAGAGAGGTGCCATGTTGCATAATTAGGTTGCATGCTGTGCCATTGGATTAAGACTACTACGACTGAGTGGGTGTCCTTGTTCAGGATTGCTTCTGGTTCGAGAAGGATGGAGCCTTCATTATCATGTTCTCGTAAAATTGTTTGCACTTTGATGTTGATTCCAAGAACTTTCTTCAAACACGAGACATAATAGACTAGGTGAACTCGAGAGGGTGGAAGTTCCAAATTGTAAGCAACAAACCCAATCTTTTAAAGAACCTTATATGGCCCATAAAACTTCAGACATGATTGCTTCTGGTTCGAGAAGGATGGAGCCTTCATTATCATGTTCTCGTAAAATTGTTTGCACTTTGATGTTGATTCCAAGAACTTTCTTCAAACACGAGACATAATTAGACTAGGTGAACTCGAGAGGGTGGAAGTTCCAAATTGTAAGCAACAAACCCAATCTTTTAAAGAACCTTATGTGGCCCATAAAACTTCAGACAAGATTGCTTCTGGTTCGAGAAGGATGGAGCCTTCATTATCATGTTCTCGTAAAATTGTTTGCACTTTGATGTTGATTCCAAGAACTTTCTTCAAACACGAGACATAATTAGACTAGGTGAACTCGAGAGGGTGGAAGCTCCAAATTGTAAGCAACAAACCCAATCTTTTAAAGAACCTTATATGGCCCATAAAACTTCGGAGCAAGCATATGCCACCCTTTTAGCTTTAGGGATGATTGCTTATATGGCTACAGAATAAGAAAAACCATATTGCCAGGTTGAAGGGTGTGCTTGGAGTGGTGCTGGTCAGCGTGTTGCTTCATTTGATTTTGTGCCATATGGAGATTGTCCAATAGGGTGGTAAGAATTTGATCCTGGTTTCGGAGAGTAGTTTGCAGGGAGTATACGAGAGAAGCGCTGGTGGTGCTTGACCATAATCTGCTTCATACAAAGTCATTTTAGTAGAAGTGTGGTGATGTATTGTACCACCAATTTGTTAGGGGGAGCCACTTTGCCCATTAGTGTTGTTTTAAAGCAAAGCTACGAAGGAATGTTTCGAAGCATTTGTTGACAATTTTTGTTTGGCCATCCCATCTTCAGTTGGATGCCTGAACGTCGAAATAATTCCGTCCAAAAATAGCTAGTGAAAGGTTTGTCATGATCGGAGACGATTGAAGAAGGGATGCCATGAATGCGGAACATTTGCTCCAAGAAAAGTTGTGCCACCGTGGAATCTGTAAATGGATGGCTAAAGGCACAAAGATGACTATATTTGGAGAGGCGGTCTACGACGACCATGATCATTGTTTTTCCTCTAGATTTAGGGAGCACTTCACTAAAATCCATAGAAATATTTGTTCAGATCTTGGTAGGAATGGGCAAAGGCTCGAGCAAACTGTGACAATGTTGTTTCACCTTTGTTGTGTTGACAGGTATCACATTTGCCCACCATCTGTTTAATGTCTCCTTTCATTCCCTTCCAAAAGAGTTTTGACGTGCCCACTCATATATTTTAAGGAATCCTTAGTGCCTTGTTGAGGGAGAAGCATGTATTTCATATAATACAACTTGATGAAGGTATGTGTTATGGGGAAGCACCAAATGACCCTTGTATCGCAGAGAAGCACCATCTCATGAATAATGCATCATTGCAGAGGGTTTAGTGGCTAATTGTTGAATGAGGAGCTGTATGAAGGGATCATTTGAATACCCTTATTGTACATATTCCAACTAGTTCAGAATGGGCATGGAGATAACAAAAAGGGAAACATGGTCCTCAAAGGTGTGTGAGAGAGCATCATCCACGTCATTGTCTTTACCCTTCTTGTAAGTAATCTCTTAATCATAGCCCATGAATTTGCTGATCCTTTTCTGTCGTGCTAGTGATGAGACCCGTTGTTCTAGGAAATATTTCAAACTTTGGTGATCGGTTTTGATGCAAAAATGATTCCCAATTAAGTATGGCCGTCATTTTTGTTCTGCATATAGAATTGCCATCATCTCCTTTTCATATGTAGACAAAGCCAAATTTCTTCCAGAAAGGGATTTCCTAGTGAAGGCGATTGGATGACCCTTTTGGAGAAGAATATCACCCAAGCCATTGTGATAGGCATCACTTTTAATGGTGAAAGTTTTGGTGAAGTATGACATGGTCAAAATTGGTGTGCTACACATCTTGTTTGAGTGCCACGAATGCCTGGTCAGCTGCCACATCCCATGTGAATGCATCCTTTTTCAATAAGGAAGTCAAGGGAGCTGTGATCTTTCCATAATCCCTAACGAACTTGCGATAGTATCCAATAAGGTCTAGGAAACCATGAAGTCTCTTGAGGGTTGTTGGCTAAGGCTAATGTTGCATGACACTATGTTTTTTAGATCCATGCGGATCCCATCGACTGAAATAGTGGGCTCTAGATATTCAACTTCCTCTTGACTGAAGGAACACTTGGACTGCTTGGCACATAATTGATTGTTTGCTAGAAGTTGTAATGTCATGTCAATATAATGGAGATGTCCGACCTATGTGTGGCTGTAGATCAAAATATCTCCAAAGAAACCAAAACAAATTGACAAAGAAAAGGACAAAATATTTTATTCATTAGTCCTTGAAATGTTGACAGGGCATTTGTAAGTCCAAATGGCATGACCAAGAACTCATAGTGACCATCACGAGTGCAGAAGGTTGTCTTTGGAATGTCATTAACATGCACCCATATATAATGATAGCTTGAATGAAGATCCAATTTGAATTTTTTTTGCCCCATGGAGCTCATCAAGAAGATCATCGATGACTGGAATTAGGAATTTATCTTTGATAGTAAGGTGGTTAAGGGCACGAAAGTTAATGTAGAGGCACCATGACCCATCCTTTTTTTGGACAAGAAGCACTGGGGAGGAGTATGGGATGGTGTTAGCGTGAATAACTCCAGATTTGAGGAGTTCCCGGACTAGCTTCTCAATCTGAGTGTTTTGCAGATGGTGATAAAGATATGGATCGGATGTTGGGTGGGGTGCTTCTTGGAAGGAGTGGAATGCAATGATATTTAGGGCGTGAAGGGGGCAAACCCATTGGTTCTATAAAAATGGTTGTATGCTTGTCAAGGAGGGCTTGTAAATCCATAGAGTAGTTAGTAGTAGCGGGGGGCTAGAGTTGGATGGAGTGCAGCTGGGAAATGATCCCATGCAAGCCTTTCTTCAAAAGCTTTTCCATACAATGGGAACTGATGATACTAACAAATCTTGACAATAACCCCTTTAAGGTGTGCTTCTGGCCACTATATGTGAACTACATCCAAAGATCAGAGAAGTGCCATAGAATAGGTCCAAATGTGCAGAGCCATTGTGCACCTAAGACCACATCACATCCTCTTAAGGGTAGAACAAACATATCTGAGCGAAGAGTGTAATTGCCTATAACGATACACACATTCCGACACTTCTCTTTACATGGCAATGTTCCCCCATTAGTAATCATGACTTCAAGGCTAGAACAAGGGTGTACAAAGTAATCTGCCTGCTTAGCAATGCGGGGATCGATGAAATTGTGAGTGCTGCCAGAGTCAATGAGGATTGTGAGAGGGGTATTTTTAAAGAACCCCTTGACCTTCATGGTTTGAGGGGTGGTAACACTTGTTAGTGCATGTAGAGATATCTCAGGTTGAATTTCATGAGGTACTGAGTCCTCTTAGGGTCTTTGTTCCTCTTGAGCATCCTAGACTTCTTGGAGATCAGGCTCGCCGTCCCGTTTTGGCGGTGATTCTACATCTAGCAAGTAGAGATTTTGTGTGATGCACATATGACCCTTAACCCATTTGTCATCACAATTATAACACAATCCTTACTCCTCATGATCCCACATCTTTGCCTCAGCAAGGCACTGTACCGGGGTGGTTGTTGTTGACTTCTTGTTCACTATGTTCTTTATGGGTGGGAAAGTAGGAGGTCGACGTTGTGTTGAGAGTTTATCTTCCGCTAACTTAGCTAGGCCCAAGGCGTCCATCATGTTGTTCGGCCGAAACATTTTCACCTTTGAGCGGAGTAGCTCTTTGAGGCCACTAACAAAACAAATCTCGAAGAAGTCATTTGATAACCCTTCAATGTGATTACCAAGTTTCTCAAATTCAATCTAATAATCACGAACAATACATGTCTGGCAAAGTTTGGTGAGAGCTCTTGTAAAGTCCTCAAAAGCCGAGGGACCAAACTTCTCCAGAAGTAAGGATGCAAAGGTTGTCCAATTTGGTTCATCATTCGATTTGAGATACCAACGATACCATTGAAGTGCTTCTTATTCCAAGTGGAAGGAAACAATTGAGACTCAATTTACATAATAAGTATTACGAAGGGTGAAGATTGCTCGGCTCGATATATCCATCCTGTAGGATTTGTACCATCGAGCCTTGGAAAGTTCAACTTGGGCCCACAAGATGTGTTGGGAGAAGAGAAGCTATTCTTGAAGAATACTCTTTCTACGTTTTTTTGAGCAAAAGGCTATTTTGGTGGTTCAATCCACACATCATATTAGTTAACTCAGTGACCTAAGACTTAAATGATGCGATTTATTTCTCCTCGATCTTTGTGCTTGCACAAGTGGCTACCATAACTAGTTTTTTTCTTGTAATGGATAGAAAAACGTGTTTGAAGACAATCAATAATAATTTTTTTTAATGTGAGCTCAATTGGAAGGGATAAATGGACTTTTACTAGTTTTTTGGCACCTCATGGTTAGGATGGACGAATGTAGGGGCAATTTCGGAACCGTAATGGAAAAATGGGAAATTTGTCTTGGACAAAGGAGCAGAAAACATAGAGGAACAATGTGGAATTTTTTTGAAGCAATTGTATAAAAACTAAAGAATTTATAACAAAACTAAAATAAAATAAAAAATGAGATGTTTGGCTAATAAAAGTGGAATTTGGATATGGACCCTCAAGGAAATAATTGTGCAGAACTGAATTTCAGGTGTCCTAGGAAATTTTTAGAGTTAACAGAACTATAAAATGAAAGATATGATAAAAAAATAGTTTTTTTTTTGTTTCTGTTTTGGAAATATGACGACCACTTTGTTCTTCCCACCAACAACCTGTTTGTAAGTGTGTGGTTACCAACTATTCTCAACTGTTTCCACTTTGTTGTTTTCCCGCTGAACTATTATGTTGGATATGGCTCCAATCGGTTAAGCTACCTAAGGGTTTTAAAGATTCTCTCTGGCTACCAATGTTGTCTGAATGACTACCGCTTACTATAAAATTTCTGGTCATAGACGTACCCCTTAATCAATCAGGATGGGTCCGTTACCACAAACAAGTCTTGGTATACCTCATAGGTGGAAACTAGTCAATCGGGCCAGACCATTGCCCTTTTCGCTGGCAGGCCCTCTCAATGGGCTAACTAATTCGGGGTTCCTGTGGTACTCCTCACAATGAGTTTTAGGGCTTATGCCAAAGTACTTCCCACAGTTATGTAGATGGGTATTTACCCTTATCCAAAGATGCAATGAATATGTAAAAAACATAGATGCAAAGAAAATATTTCTGTTAATGGCGCAACTCCTAGAGAGCCCTACTAAAACAAAATTCTGCAAAATCTACCCGCAAGGCCAAAAAGTGCTCTGATACCAGATGTGAAGATCCTTCTGCACAGATTTACGAACTCAGAAAATAAAAGAACAATGAAATGAACTTTGAGAAATAACTCAAATAAATTTTACATTGCATACCACTTCGAGGGGGCAATCTCTTTTGAGTAAGCTCAATATAATAATATTCGTGGATGCCTTGATTGGGTCTCAACACTTACTTATATACTACTTTTTTAACAACTACTACTTCCCATGTATGTGGGATAATTCAAATATGCTTAAGGGACGACTTACAAAGCATATGCATCCATATCAACTAATACACTAATAATGAAAAGAGAAGGGTAATACATGGGTTCCTAACTGAAGGCTTGATAATGAAGCATAGTTTGATTTAAGCGTGTAGACCATATTTCCCCAACTTCATAAAATCATAGAATCACGTATTGATCATGTAATAGGTTATTGATCTCCATTTGGTCTAAGAGAGTTGTGGCTGATACAATGACAAGTGATAGGTTGTCCAAAGGCATACTAGAACTTCACTACAATATTATTAAGGACTATTGAAAAATGATGATACCCAAATATTAGTAAAGGAAACATACTATGATCTAAGTAGCCGAGCTGTCCTCTCAACTCTACAAAAACTTTTCCTCTCAATCCTACAAAAATAAAAAAATACATTGATCACGCCTTGGGTTTTTGATACCTTTCTAGTTCAAAAAAGTAGTAAATACAATGTAAAGCAAAGAGGCGTCGAAAGTTAAATAAGCTAATATAATGACAAGGGATGAGTTGTTGAAATTCAAAGTATGATATCATTGTGAATTTAGCCTAGAATTTTTGAAAAATGACGATGTCATCTTTATGAAGATTTTTCCAAATCTTCCCACTACCAACGATGTAGAGGTTTATGTTGTTACCCTCTATCTCTTCTTCCACCATTCTTATAATCACCACTAATATAGTAGGTGCTACAAGTCCCACTTACCCCCTAAATCCAATTTAAACACACAAGCTTTTGAAAATTCATGTGTGGAACCTACTGAAATGATCATGTTAGTGTTGGATCAAATATCTTACATGAAAACTTAAGCCAACACTTCATAATGCAAATGTCTAAAGAACCTCAACAAATTTAATGGCGAACCAAGTAAAATTACACTTCCATCCACCTTTTTTAATGTTAACAAGAACCTAATCTTGAAACCTCCCATCCACAAAAAGGTGCTTCATAACTTATAAAATGAGAGCTTAGCACCATTCATTATCGTGATGGAAATTGGAGGAATAACTCCAACTATCATCCTATATGATGGGTTAAGTAACCTTACCTTACATCTCAAACCTTTTGGCAACCTCTATAAGCATTCAATGAAAATTAATACTTATGTCGCTACCAAACTACGAGATGTCGTAGATTGGTACAATTAACTAAATCCCAACTCCATGATCAAATTAGAAGGCTTAGAAATTTTTCTAGTCTAAGAACTTCAATATCATTACTTACCCAAAGACAATTTGAGAAAAATTTCTCAATTGCAAACAACTTGAACATGGATTGGCCCATGACTTCAAACAACGGAAATCACTAGCCCACAAATTTGACCATAAAATGAGTGAAGAAAGCTTCTTCAAATTTTTACCACGACCTTAGAACTTAGACTACAATATAAAGTTTGGTTTTATGTCAACATAAATTGAGAAGCCTTTGACTAAGTTAAAAGACAAGATCATCTCATGTGGTAGTTTGACATCCCTCCACATCCAAACCCAGGCATTAGAATACTTTTATAACCCAAAAATTGGCATGCAACATATGGTGGGTATGGCACTTATGACCATAGCTTTGAGTCTAAATGAATGAGTCATGCCATCATGCCTAACACTCCTAACAAAACTATTTCCCAACCATTAATTAGAAATCTATTTCATCCTTGACCACAACCACAAGCATGTGATCATAGACCTTAGTAAATAACTTAACAAAAACTACTTAAGCACCATACACTTCAACAATTATCTTAATT
Source organism: Taxus chinensis (assembly GCA_019776745.2). Lineage (NCBI taxonomy): Eukaryota > Viridiplantae > Streptophyta > Pinopsida > Cupressales > Taxaceae > Taxus > Taxus chinensis. Next base: position 463,119,837 of record CM034156.1, on the reverse strand, counting down.
AGACTGACACTAATTTTTATACTATAGGACTGCGCCCCATAAAATTATGAAGATCTTTATTATAGTCATGTTGGATGTAAAATAAGTTATCATCCCAAGTGCAAGCACATGTACTTTTGTACATGTGTAAAATATGAACTGGAGTGCATATGATAACTTTTTTTCCATCTTCCTGAGGATGAAATGTTGTTGATTGATCAAGTTATATACCCACCAATTCCTACACAATTATTAAGAAATGAAAAAGATAATTAAGATCATAGTCAGATACAATGGAGGTTGGGAGTCCAAATTGGACCCATACATGGGTGGAGAAAATATGATCAACGACATTTATGCCAATATTTTTCTGAGAAGGAACCATGATGGCCGCATCTTTGAAAACCTATCGACTACAAAAATACTCTATTGTGTTGGCACTTTGTCATGGGAAAACCAATCATGAAATCCATTATGATGGATTTCCATGGCTTGGATGGAACCAATAGATGTATGTAGAGTCACAACCTTTTTTTGGGCCTAAAGATGTAACAAGGAATGTAGGATGCGGTGTGGCGCTCTAAGTTTGCGCAGTCATTTTGGATGTAAAGTAATTTATGATCCCAAGTGCAAGCACATGTAATTTTGTACATGTGTAAATTATGAACTAGAATGCATCGGAAAACTATTTTTCCATCTTCCTGAGGACGAAATGTTATAGACCAATCAAGTTATGTAACCACCAATTCATACATAATTATTAAGAAATGGCAAAGAAAATTAAGATCATATTTAGATACAATGGAGGTTGGGAGTCCAAAGTAGACCCATACATGGGTGGAGAAAACATGATCAATGCCATCTATGCCAATGTTTTTCTCGAAAGGAACCATGGTGGCCATATTTGAAAACCTATCCACTACAAAAATACCCTATTGTGTTGGCACTTTGTCATGGGAAAACCAATCATGAAATCCATTATGATGGATTTCCATGGATTGGATGGAACCAATAGAGGTATGTAGAGTCACAACATTTTTTGGGCCTAAAGATGTAACAAGGAATGTAGGACGTGATGCGGTGCTCTAAATTTTTGTAGATGTGCGACTAATAATATCCTAGGGTATTTTCCCCAGGAAAAACATACAAAGTAGAGGTAGGAAAAAGTTTGAGAACTTCATTGACCTTTTCTTCTTCAAATTCAACAAATACATTTCCTTTCCAGGTGCTTCCATGAGATCTTCTGGATGAAGAGGAAAAATTGGATCTAAGGGATTCAAATATTAAAGACTGGGATAAATATCAGGACATGATATGAATAATATTTCAATCCTATGGATTAGATTTTCCTTTTGCTATAATTTTGGAGATAGATTTTTAATCTACAATGTTTCTAGATTCTTTGTAATGTTGAGGTACACCAATGTCGACATAGTTTACCTCCCAAATGAGTCTCTAGTGAGGTGTTCCATCATGTTAACAAAGATGACCAAGATTGTAAAGAATCTTTTCATCTAGATAGAAATCACAAACCTATTCACCATACAAAGAGCTTTACATGCATTTGTGAAGTCCTTGTTAGTCAAGTAGAGGGATACCACAATATGAAAATTTGTGGCCACACATGTCTAACACTTTGAAGAGTGTGCGTACAAGTGGTTTATTAAGGAAATATTATACCTTGCTATCCTTTTCCTTCTTGTGCTTGATCATGAGATAAAAATAATGAAGGAAAATTGTCTAATTCATGTGACACATTCTCTAGATTATTTTGTGCTTATAGAAACTGAAGTGCCTTATGTTCATATAGAATAATTGTATCATTTTTCAATATTTAGTGCCACCATTACTTAACCACTTACACAATAGCGTACACCTATTTTTAGGCGGAGTACCTTTGTAATGTGTCATTGAACTTATCTGAGTGGTAGGAAACTTGATGTCCTTGTTGCATGAGCACTGCACTGAGCATGTAGTTAGACACATTTTTGTGACGTTCAACGGTGTGTGCAATTTTGAGTATTGCAAGAATAGAAAATATGTAGAATCATTGTCAGAGTACTTAAATAATATGTTGTTGTGCACGATTCAAATAAAACTTGGATTTGAAATATGTGATCTAGTTGAGCAGCCAAGATATGTGTGAGAAGCCAAGGATGAACATATGGTAGAAAATTGTGAGTTCAAAGCAATCTATGCAACTCCATGAAGTTATATGGAGTAGGCTAATCCTAAATTACTTTAATATTATTTAGTCTACATGTATCCTTGCTTAATCAACGATTTAGATTCGATATTTAATATCCAATATGCTGAATAATATTCCATAAGTTCACTTACAACTTATGTTTGTGCAAAGTGTCTAAGATGTATGTGATGTGTTCCACATGATTCTCCTAAGTCTTGCTGAAGAAGATAATGACATCCAAGTAGATGATGATGAAAGAGTTGAGGAATGTTTGAAGTAGGTCATCCATCAAGCACATGAATGTTGTGGGTGCGTTTTTCAAACTAAAAGGTATAACAAACTATTCATATAATACTTGTTTCTTGAAAGTTGTCTTCCAAACATCTTCAGAATGGTTTCCGAGTCTAGGAATTGGTGGTAAATAGATTGGAGGTTCATGTTGGTGAAGTATTGTGTACCTTAGAGATGATTTAGGAGGTCATCAATGCACGAAAATGGATACTCATTTTTCATCACGATCTTGGTGAACGCATGATAGTCCATGTAATGCCTTCATGTCCCATTTTTCTTAGTTGGTGGAACTATTTTTTTTCCACAAGATGAAGAGAGGTCTGATATTTCCCTGATCAAGGAGATCTTGTATTTGGCACTAGACTTCATCAATCTTCCAAAGTGATTTATGATATAGTGGGATATTTGGAAGAGGGGATTCGTGACCAAATTGATGCAATTATTTATCGCTAATTGTGTTAGATGGATTTTATGTTTCATTAGGATTTCACTATGCTACTTGAGTACCTTGGCAAGCAGTTGTTGTTGCGACAATGTTGGCATGGTACGTGCTTCCAATGCCTACTTTATCTCTCATACAAGTGCTTCTAAATGAACCATAAGTAACATGAACTTCTATGTGTGTAAGATGTGTTTGTAATGTTGTTTGGTAGAGACCAATGTGACTTTGGTCACTGATGAAGATTCTAAGAGACCAAAATATTGATCTTTGTCATAAATAATCCATCTCTATGGCTTTTCCTAATATGTAGCGTCATGGTCATACAAGTATGATCTTCCTAGTAGTATGTCATATACCTCAAGAGGTGCAATGTCAAAAGTGGCATTTTCCTCCACTGGCTTGAATCTATGCTAAAAGTTGCATTATTTCCACACCTAGATATATTTTCCGAAATGAAGTTATCCAAGGGAGAATGGTCAAGGATGCAAAAAATTAGGATGTGAAAAGTGTTGGGTTGTGTCTTTAGAAATGTTCTTTTCAATCATGATATTGATGATGAAATGGAGAGGTTGTCATTTGACCCAAAATTTTGTGTAGAAACAACACTCTCTTATGATGACGGTGGTACTCAAACATGAAATATCTAGATTAGTGTTTTTTGTTTGTTAGAGATCTAATGCATATTTTGAAAGTAGTGATCATTGTTCATGGCATTTAAAATAATTATGGGTGTGTGAGTGATGCCATTTACAATAGTTTTTACCCTTATTTTTCCCTTCATCTTAGTTATAAGGTGTAGAAGCCTTATGGTTCAACTAGATGACCTTTTTAGGTTACTAATTTTGAGAAAAAAATTATATTTGTTTTATGTAGGGGCTGGAGATGATCATTGTGCTTAAGTTGTCTCTTATATACATTATTGGAGGTATATGTAAACCATTGCTTCATATTATCCTTGGCTTCAATTTTTGCAGTGTTATGGTATGCTTCACCTAAAGAGTTAGAAGTCAAGAACTCCATTTTGGCATGTAGATAAGGTGAGACTCCATTACTGTACTTCAACACCTTATGTTTATCTAAGAGGTCCTCACACAACCAAATAATGTAGTCAAGGAACTAGTTGGTGTACTATTCAACCAAATGCTTCTTTTGTTACTTTAGCTACTATAAATTCATGTGTTCATCCTCATAGTGCATGGTAACCAACAAATGTAGTCAAGGAACTCATTGGTGTAGTCTTCAAAAAAATTATTCTTTTGTTACTGTAGCTACTAGAACTTAATGTATTCATCCTCATAGTGCATGATTGGGTAATACTCCTTCTATACAGTGATAATGAAGTCATAGAAATTTTGAATGGGTTAGAACTTTTTGTATATTATTGTAAATTGAATGGCTCCCTCTAGTGCGACATTGAAGTAGAAATATTCAATGCTAAAAATTCTATGTTCTCTTTGTTAGTAAATTTGTTGACTTAGAAGTAGGCATTAAGACGGCTTAACCAAGTATTCAATACTATAACTTCAATATTTCCTTTAAAAACTAGGATATCGAAGTTTACTTGGACATTGAAAGGGGTTTGATAATGAAAGCATGTGTGAGGCAGTTGGGAGAAAGGGGGTACTCTGGTCAAATTGAGTTGAACCATTAACTCATGGAACTAGTTAAATATGTTATTGCTTTGTGCTTCCAAAGTGTCATGAATGATATCTTGGATGTCTAGAGTGACCTCAAGTTATATTTGGGCATAAACCATCTTGCTCTTGTTACTGTGTTCTTTTGGGTAGTTCGAAACTGAATCGAATTCTTGTCCTTATTTTTCTTGTTGAACTCTCATGTTTACATGCATTGAAAATTATACCAATGATTTTTACCATGGATCCTAGGACCACATGTAAGCGGAAATTCTATGTTAGTGAGAGTATTTAGGATTATAGAAGTGCATATAGGTTATTGAATGCAATGAACCAAATGCACAATAATGCATATAATGATTTTTTAAGGAAATGTAATGCCTATTCATCAACGAAAAATATGGAAATACAGAGATGTATCAAATCGTTAGCAAGATTAAGAGGGCACGATTTTGTATTAAAAGGATAATACATCCTTACCAATTGTATAGACTACTGCAAATATATCAAAGATAAATGAATTATAGAGCATAAATAAGAAAAACTATCTAGTGTGTCTTAAGTGAACGGAAGCTTAGAAATATGAAGATCTTATCTATATCATATGTTAGAATACACACACACACACATACCACTAACAATGGTAGTTAAAAATAACAATGATGACTAAAGAGAAGGTTACGATTGTTCCATAATCCTGTTGGTAAGGAAATTAGGATCCCAAACATGGCATGCAACAATAATACTATGACATGACTTAGTATGGGGTGTTCCATCTATCGTGTAGCTTAGAAACAAGATGTTGACAAGAAAAAATGAATTGTAACTGTCCTGCACAAATCAGCAGTGATAAATGACATGCGAATAATAAGTACACAATTGTGATGATGTTTGAGATAGATGAGGAGGATTGCATGAAATTTTAAAAGATAAGAATGCAACCAAGGATGATTATTATAATATTGTAGAAGCTTCAAAGGTTGTGAGTTACTAGCAAAAGAATTTAGCAGTTATGCGGGTTGTGAATAAGGTGTCCAAAACACAAAGGATTACATGGGGAAAATATAAAAGGTGTTATGGGAAAAAATGATGCTAAGTTCTGGGTGAGATGTGAAAGAGTAGAAATATGCACAAGATGGTGAAAAGGGGTTTTCATGATGCTACAAGGTTTTGTAATTTACCTGAGATACTAAGAAGGGTAGGAAAGATTCACAAAGGGAATAATTCATGAGGAATTTAATTAATGACTGGGTCATTTTCACATAACACTGCGAGACTATATCCTTACCAAGAAATACCATGACATGAATCCCTAGTTTTGTAAGAGAAGTGAGGAGGATTGTGTAGCTACAAGGTATTGTAGGATATAAGGTTGTGCATGGATCAATAACATACAATCATATAAGAAAAAAGTAATGTTTAGTTAATGGGAATATAATAGAAAATGTGTACATAGAAAGTAATAAATCAAGCAATGTGTGATATTGAAACAAGATAGTAGGGATAATAACACTTAACGAGAATATAGACATGGAATGAAAATTTGATAAAATAGTGTGTAAATAAAAAATATCATCAATAACTAGCGATGGAACATGTTAAATCAATACATACAAATAAACTACGTGATCATTGAATGAATAACAATATGTCACATTTCATAAGATGTAAGACAATGTAAGATAAAAAACAAAAGCTTTATATCACCAACGGATTATTATTTAAAGATATGATCTAAATAATAATTATACATAGGATGCCAATAGTGTAGGAATTCCCCTAATGTGGTAGGTATCCCCATGGTATAGGGTTGTAAGAAGCCACGCAATTATAAAACATTATTATCTAAGTAAGCTCTGGCATTCCCTCAGTATAGGCATGAACCCAATGTAGTGGGATACCCCTATGTTATAAGGCTTGAATAATTCATAAAGCATGTTTATAAATGTCCATGGATGAAGTATACACCCAAAATTTCACTTTTAATAACTTTGGCTCTTTGTAAACACTATTAGTGCATTGGATTCCTAAAAGCAACGTCTTTAAGGAAACCGTTGGGAGTGGGGAGTAGCTAGAAATGGTTAAATGTAACCAAAAATGGCTGCATCATCTTGATTATCTATGATACTTATGAGAGAGACTTGATGTGTAGTACAATGTTATTACACCTTACGTAATTTTATACCCTTATAATCTCCCTACAAAATCACATTACTATCCTCCTATAGTCACCTCCATAGCCACTTTCACACTCATACCTTAATCATGTAACCAAATAGAAGCTTTGAGTCTCCATCCATCATCCAATAATTTATTTAGGACCCTCTTGATATCACATTTTCTAGAGCTGACGATATCAACCATGGTCGATGTCATTTGGATTGAAGTTTTTAATGAATGTTGACTTTGTGACATAGATGGGATGTGGGAGTCCAATGAAGGATGAAATCCAATCTCACAACCCTCAAAATGCTATAGACACAATACTTAAAATTTATGCATTGAAAAAATGATGAAATGAACACAAATTTAAATGAAAACAAAGTTTTAGAATATCTTATTCAGAGAAATAGAAACATCATACCAATTACTAATGATTCATTGATTCATCATGTTACACAATTTCATATTCTCTATCACGTCAGATCACATGAAAAAAAATAATCCAATTATATTCTCTCATATCACAACTTCTTCATTTTTTCTATTCATAATGAGAATTAAGTTCACATCTATACTCTGATCCTTGCTCCTAAGCATACCCCTTGAGTTCTTGCTTCAAATTGAACTACTAAACTAAATAAATGGGATTTACTTATATAGCCATCCATACCACCTCCTAGGAATCCTAATTATTCATAATTCAAATAAATGGATCAAAAAACCAAACAATAGACCTAAACATAACTAGTTGGCCTCATTTCCCATAACATATGCCTTCATATCAAACAATTATTCCAAGTTCGCATGACTTAAACAAGATTGCACAGAAAATGCTTGTGCATTATGGATAATTGTGCAAAATAGATCCAGACATTACGCAAAAGGAATGTGCACAATCTGACAAACATTGCACAAAAAAAATTGTCACACTCCACGCAATGCAACACAAGACTTTAAGACTCTTCAAGAATATGTATTTCTTCACTACGTGACTCCATAAACACAACAAAAATGCTCTACAGACTGTAAATACTGACTAACTCCACTATGAACTAATTTTGGTTGACACATGATTTCTTGTGATCTTGGATTCCCCTATATCATAGAACTCCAGTGATTTTGAAAACATGATATACTCCATAAGGAACCAATATACTACATTATATGGTATCTGTATCACTTATCCAAGTTTCTTATTTAATCATCTTGCCTTTCCATTTGACGAAATATTCATTATACTCATTATGGATTGTATTCTTAGTTCTAGTATCTATTATCACTTTTGTTTCACCATGATCCTTTTGAGGAATATATTCCTGATTTAAAACTTAGGGGTTTTGGAATTAAAGGAAATAATAAAAATTGTGCCAGATATAAACAATAAAGCTATCTTTGAAAAGAGATGTATATTACTCAGAAGACTGTGATTACAATAACTATCTATGCAAGGAGACATGTCCTTCCTTTTTGGGTTACATATAATTATACACGTAATCATAAAAATATGAAGAGACATCTAGGAGAATGTGGAAGGTCACCAATCTCAAGGGAGATGAGGTGGTTCATCCTCCATCAATTACATATGCGAAAATTGCATGAAATTACTATTTAGACAACACTACAAAAATTACATTTTGAGGCATTTAGAAGTAGATTTTGGGGGTAAAAATTTTCCAAAAAAAATTACACACTCCTTCACCATATTCTATGCATTCCAAGATTTCCAACACATTTTAAACAGAGTCAATCAAAGTTACGACAAGGAAGTTATGACTCCCAGAAGTTTCCCCACTAGAGTTGCTTCCTAGATTGTTGTCTGGATCAATTCCATCCAATCTACTTTGTTGTATTCTAATTAGGCTACTCTTCATCTTCCTATACTACATGGTATGGATAAAAATCCACAATATTAAAGATAGAGATGTTAATGCTTTCAAAAAAATAAATCTCATAAGCATTATGTGAAATTTTTTTGATGACCTTGCATGGTCCTATCTTCTTTCACTTGATTTTATTATAAGTGCATTTTGAAAATCTCTCATTTCATAAATATGCTAAGACCATGTATCCAATCTGATATTAAATTTATCTTTTCTTTTCACATGCACTATGTTTTTAGTATGCATTCATATTTTCATAATTTACCTCAAATAGGGTCAAATGTAGATACCAGAATCCTGTTTTTGCAATCTTATTGCTAAAAGCACACAAATCACTCTCATTCTTACCATTTCTATTATAATTAGTTATTTATACTAATTAACTAATGTTTCTTACCATTTTGGTCAATTAACAACATTTTTTTGATTACCTATACTCTTTAGCATTCAGGATGCCACTTTACAACAAATCGTAAGTCAAAATCCTCTTCCAAGCATACAGTTAGCGATTATTAGCTAATTAAGTCTATTTTACTTTTGTTTTGGTCAATATACCCTATTATTGGCTCAAACCCCTCTTCCAACCATTCAAAATCACCCCACTTCCTTCCACAACATCTCATAAGGCTTCAAAATCTTATCCTAGCCTTCTAATTGACCCTAAGTGGTTGATTAAGGCTCCTCACATCCTAATCACTTGTTAATTCACTAATCATGATTAACAAGCCTTAATCAGGATTAACAATTCTTAATCTACCTTGTTCTTTTAGTCCCACATGCACCAAGATGCAAGTTTTTCTCAAAGGAAAAACTATAAAAATGACTAACCACATACCTTTAAACTTTACACCATGCTTTGAATTCTATATCATATAAGAAATATGATTAATAACCAAGATCAATCCTTGCCTCAAGTCTTCAATGAGGTTAGTAGATGGGTATCCAATATGATATTGTAGTCATTGTTGGATAGACCATCTCACTTCCTTGGAGTAGCAACAACTCCCAATTTTATAGACCCATGAACAACCTAGGTTTAGTTAGAAAATTATGGAATAATTTATTTTTTTGATTTTGAGTTAATGACCAAAGTCACAAGGGAAATTAAATTAAACTGATAACTTTTCCCATTATAATGATTACAGTTTCCACATATAAAACAACAAATGTAATAAGTCCACACCTACCTCAAATCTCCTTGGGGATTAATTTAATCATTGATTACATTGACATTAAGCTAAATATTTCCTCATTAAAATTTTAGGGTTAAGGGACCCAAAACAATTAAATACCCAAGGTATTTAATTCCACAAGATCTAAGACAAGAGTAGGATTAAATTATAGTGAGAAATGGAATACATATTTAAAATCAACAGAGTAAGGTCTCACTTACCCACTCCCAGAACTTGATTAGGAGTGTCTACAACTAGGTTACAAGGCAACAACTACCACTAACAGATTCTCAGAACAAAACAAATCCACTAGAACAAACTTTTCTTTTATTATATTATTAGAGGTCACAAGGTCCAAATTTTAGGGTTAGAAGTTTTAGTTAGGTTCAGGGGGAAAAATATCACCTTACCCACTCTCTAACAGGCTCAGAGTTTCAACTTTATTTTTCTCACACTTAAAGCATTCAAAATTTCCCTAAATCATTCCCATTGGATAGGAAAATTTCTCACCTTTTCGGTGATATAAAGAAGTCCTCCTAACTCCTTGTAGAACTCTAGATATGGACAGGGGGACTTAGAGGTCAAATTTTTCCCCAAGAGGGACACGTGTGCAAGAGGGAAGAAAACCCATTTGTCGGGGTTGGTTGGCGGAGTCGCGGGGCGGTATAGAAATTTTTCCTATGCGCGGGAAAAAATATTCACAATTTTTCCCGTGCCTCTGCTATGCCCTCCAGATGACACGTGGCACTCCATGATTCCAAAGCAGGAGAGGATGAGGGAAGGGACGAAGGGCCAGGAAATAGTTTGGAGAATTTCTCACAAAGGGGGAGATAAGGGGAAAAATTAGGCACACGGGTCCGCATGCACCAGGAAGGAAATCCCAAGGAAAGGGGCGGGAGTGTGGGGCCGCGGGGATTTTAAAAAATTTTCCAAAACAAAATCTTTCAAAAGATAAATTTTGCAAAGGTTCCGCCCCTCTCCACCATGCACCCCTAAGGTGCATGTGGCAGCCTGTGATTGGCTGCGGGCCGGCGGGAAAAATGGAAAAATTTTCCAAAATTTTTAAAAAGTCCTAAGGAAAAATGATGCCGCGCCTCCACCATTGCCCCATGAGGACACGTGGCAACCTCTGATTGGCTACAGGGGCAGGGCGGTGGAGGAAAATTTCAAAAAAAAAGGATTCCCAAACCAAAAAAATTTTCAAAATTTTTCTTAGGATTTTTAAATGAAATTTTCGGGCCGCGGGCCCACCAGGGAAAATTTTCCCAAATTTTCCCGCCAAGGAAGAAAAACTTCAAAGTGCCATAACTTTTGCTAGAAAGATCAGTTTTGGGAAAACGAGGACTTTCTGGAAATCTCTCAATGCCCTCTTTGTACAGGAATCATAAATTTTACATTTTGATAAATTTTAAGGGGTCAATTTTGCAAAAAGGATCTGCAGGATTTTAAAAACCCAACTGGTTATTCCCAACTTTCAAATTTGATTAAATTTGATCTCCTCCTTCACTCAACATGCCAAACAGATATGGAGGATTGGTCTAGGGAGGGTTTAAAGTGTTTTAGGAAGGTAAATTTCACTTGTTTGATTTCTAATTTATATTTTTCCATCAAATGAATGAAAACGGTTGTGGAAGGGATTGTGCTCGATTTTGCAATGTTTAAAATTGTTTTCCTTAAGTGTTTCTTTGTCAATTTGAGTTCCTTGATGTCTTAGCATGCTAATTATATCATTTTCAAGTTGATTATTAAGTGCAGGTCCCAAATTTTTATAATTTTGATTAAATTTGATTCAATTTCAGTTTAAAGACTTACAAGAGTATGGATCAAATCTTTTTCAAGGATCCATCTAACTTTTCAAATCATGCAATATAAGTTTATTTTTATACATTTAATTATAATACAATTATTTACTTCCTTTTTCAACAAATTTAATTATCTCATTTTTGCCATACAAAGAAACATATGAATTCAATCCATGGTAGACTTTAATGTTTATCACATTCCCAAAGACATTTTAAAACATCATTTCAAAACATATATTCCTTCCAATACATATCTCCTATCTTTTTGCCATTTTCTAAATGAAACATTGAATCATAATCTGATATTCCAATTTCAAAACAATGCAAATGAGAGAAGATCTTGCAATCCTTTATTGACTTCAATTATAAAACTTTACATCTTTCAATGTTTGGAAAATAATAACAACATTCTATTTCTTTCTTTCCAATGTATAGAACAAAATATAAATGTCTCCTTCACAATTCAATATACACTTTCATAATCAAATACAACATAATTTCTTCACAAATATAACTATTACAATTTCATCCACATCAAGTGGGAAAGGATAAAAAATGAATATGTTTCACAAGGGGCTGAAAAAACTGTATTTTCCTTTGCTCCAGAACAGCAACATACAATTTTTCTTTTTTCTTCCAATTTGATCACAACAAAAGAGGGGGAAAGGCAACGATCTCCACCCAACCAAGACATCCAATGAAAGGAGAATCCTTCCTTCATCATTGGCCCCTGAGCCCCAACCAAAATACAATAAGAGGTGTAATTCAACCCATGGAAACAACTGGCTTCCACAACACACAACATTCTTTCAACATGCATAATATCAATATAAAACACAGTCCAAACAAATACAGTTTTACAACTGCAATTGAAAACAATCAAAACAAAACTCAGGCTTGATCATGCAAGCCAAAGGAGCAAGGTCTATGGGGGAAGCTACTTATGCCTCCCAATTGGGAATTAGGCATCCACCAGTAACAAACCACCAAAATAATTCATCACACACATATCCTTATGCCCCCCACAAATCCCTCCTTATGCCCCCCATAGATTTCCTTATGCCCCCCCCCACAAAGTAAGAAATGCAAGCTATTTATTTTCCATGGTGGATCCCAAACCAAAACTCCCTCCACAAAATTCTGATGCCAATGGCATTCCCTTATGCCCCCCCACATGGATTCCCCATAGCCTTCTCCTACACCATTCCTATGGCAGTCTACCCAACCAGCCAATAAATACATGCAAAACATGCACCATTCACACAACACAAGAAGAAAATGACAACATAAAAGAAGAGTTAAACTCCTACCTTTCCATGGTAGCTTTTGTTTCCAAACAGCAAGCTTCAATGCTCAAAAAACATAGTCCCAAAATAGTAATCTCCAAGCATGCAAAGTTTCTCCAAAACTTCCTCCAAAAAAAAGAGCTCCACAAGAGCTCCAACACAAGAAAAATGTGCCCCAAAGAAGTTTTACATACAAATGATTCAACAACCCAAAACAAGCAAAGAGTTTGAATTATATAGAAGAGGGAAGAGAAGAGGATGATGTGGATCCATGTAGGATGCCACATCACACATCCTCAAATTCAAACACAAAAGACAAATTCCATTCTCCCAAGCACAATAAAGAGGTGGGTGAAAATATGACAAGTTACTTGCACACTCCAAAAATCCCACACCTCAAAGGACTGCAAAATAAATAAAATGTAAGAGAGTGCAATCAAAACAATGCAACATGATTAATAAAATGCATTATAAAAGTCTAAAATCACCCCTCCAACCATAATTATGGTTGGTAAATTAAATTGAGAGGTATGGGACAAGTTTTACTTGTCCCACAAGCCTCCAAAAACAGCCCCCAAGGAAAAATTCAAATTTCCAAGGAGGTGGAGTGTTTCTTACTCCAAAATATGACTTACACAAGCTCTTACACAACTTACATATCACTTACATATTAAATACAAAGAGCCAACAACTTCCATAATTACTTTCCCATATCCCAATTTGATTTATTTAAATTTTAACCATATGATTTCTCACATTAATCTCCACAACATAATTAAATAAAGAAAGGAACACATCACTAATAAAATACATACAACAATGATAACAGAAACACATTAATAAAATACACAAACCCATGGTCACATATAAAGGTGATTCCCCCCATGGGAATCCCTTACAAAATAACACATAACACAATAAAACAAGTTGCCATGGTGACCTTGTCTAATTCACCTAGAATTCCATTGTGGTTGGTCTCCAATCCCCCGATGTTTGTTGTGATATTTTAACCTGCAAAACACAAATACCTCCTTTGGCCTCGTGGCCATATCAGAACATCCAAAATGAATATATAATATAATCACAAAATCATCTATACATATGAATCAAGGAACAATCATCAAGGCAATCAACAAAATCATTTACAATTTATATCAACAACTATATCATCATCAAATAATTTCTATTTTCTAGGTTTACTCAAAATATCAAATATCACATGTCCGAACAACATCTATAATATAACCATGTCAAATAGTATGTCAACATCTATATAAAATGTCTCTAACAATCATCATGCATCATATATGAATCAGATTCAACAATAATCCAGGATCTGACATCTAACACCATACTAAATCCAAACTATAAGAATGTCCATCATATAGTCTACAATATCATGATCAGTAATAAAAGGTGTCAAAGGGAAGTGGGTACTACATCCCCCTCCCCTTAGATGTACTCTGTCAAACTTCCTCCTGGAAGTCATGGAAAGAGAGATAGGAATAAATGCAATAGAAAAGGATCACTCCCTTATGGGATTTTTGCTTCAAACAAGTGTGGGTCCATAGAATCTCCAGTTTGGTCCAATGCAATTTCTAACATGAAGAAGGGAGATTGTAAGGGATGAGTTCTAAACTTTCTGCATGCAAGGCTATGATACATTTAAATGGAGGAGTAACTTTATACTATCAAACTAAGATACAACACATAACAATAACAAGAAGAGTTCCAAAAGATACATTAAGAGTAACCACCAAGTAAGGGATACACTGAGAATATAAACTCACTGAGATGACCACACAGTTTCCCATTAAGATACATTTATTTCTTGAATCCACAATTTAATAAAATTTAATTTCTACATCAATTTTGACCACACAGTTTCCCATATACCTCATTGATTATCATACCGCATCAAGGTTCAAACATATCACATTATAAATCCATGATTTCAAGGTTCGTTGTCTAGAGTAAGGCTAGTAAAATCAACTATGACCAAAATTTTACACGAGGAACAAGTCTACTCAAGGTCCCACAATTTGAGGATCACACAAGATGAGGTTAATCAACATAGGACACCTAAATCAGCAAACATTTAAAATCATAGAACTATTCAAGGAAAGCACTTCTATAATCTCGAGAGGGTACAATTAACTTTTCATGGTAATACTAAGCAAAAGTTCAAGACCACAAGGTTTCATATAGTCTGATTTTTACACTTTTGTTTTAAGAATCGAACACACCAAACAACCAATCTAAAGAAGTCAACCATTTAGCAAATAGAATACATATACCTTGTTATATATATATATATTATATATATCCCCTATGTATCATATTTCCTACATGGTATAAATGTAATATATGTCTATATATATGTCTATATATATACCTTTATATCAATTCAAGCACCATTATCATTAAAGCACAATGGGATTTATTTATCTTATTTCCTACTCAAGCTCGGAATAACCATAAAGGGAGCACAAGAAACACCAAGGACCACTCAAGGTCACTAGGGAGAAGAACAAGTAACAAGGGGTCTAATCACAATCCAAGGGTGAATAACATCATCTTACACTTTCCATCCTAATGGGAAAAAAGGGCTACAACAACAAGGTGACCCAAGAAAATATGAAGAAAAGAAGACTTCCCGAAGTTATTTTATATCCTTAACATATGTTTCCTTAAAATTACAATAACTTAGGTCTCCAAGGACAAGACAACATGCAAGGAGGTTGCTTCTCAAACAACAGATAAGTCTCAATCTAAAAGGGCCTCAACTCACATCTGTCAAGCTATAGGACGATAAGGGTGTGATGACTCAAAACTCCCACAAGAAAGGCACATACATCTATTAACAAGAAGTAATAAGCAACTAGAACACATTACTATCCACAGGGTTTCACAATTTTAGGTAGGTGACAGAACTATAGGTTCAACTAAACATTGCAGTCAATACACATAAATTTTACTTATTTTATAAATCAACTCATTAATTCAAAATTTATATCTTTGCTTGTTAAGAACATTCCTTTCATGTTTCCTTAGTTACAAACTTCCTTCTATTATGACATGGCCAATTTACGTTATAAAGAGCACCACTAAGGTGGGTATAATGTCTCACCATTCTATATAGGTGAGAGCATTTAGTTTTACTCGTAAGGAAGGTGGATGGACAAGGTTTCCTTTCTATTCTTCTACATGGTTTTTATTTCTTCTATTAATCTACCAAGGGTACAACAAGGATCACTTCCCTTTTTCTATGTTCCAGTTTATTTGTTAAGCTTCAAGGTCAAATCTCCTTAATTATATTTTTATGATGTTTTGGTTGAGTCATCTCATCAATCAAATTTTAATGAGAAGGAAGGTTCAAACATACCACATAATTACTTCTATGGGAAGGAGATATAAATCAACACACCACATTTTTAATTCTAAAGGAACAAGAGACATTCGTCATAGAAATCACATCATTATTTTTTATAAGAACTAGGAAATAATAAACCAACATGAATCACACCAAGATTTTAAAGATTCACCAAATAATTTCAAGCATCATTACACATTCTTAGTGGGTCTTCACAAGTCTCACAAGAAATTTTCAAGGAAGGCTCATTAAAGAGGTATAATCTTACTTTTACGAATCTATTAAGGTTTAACAATATTTGTGGTTTGGGATGGTAACATTTTACTCCCCTAATGACCAAAGAAGGTTTTCCAATCAATTCTCGTGTCCCCACAAGATACCAATAGCCAAGCAACTAGATGACAATGCAACTTTACTCCAAGGACACCACATCCACACTAGAAAGCATCAAATGCAATGGGGCAACCAAATAATTTACCAAATCATGGACTTTACAGCCAAGAGTTACAATTTTTTTTTAAAGAGGAAGTACAATATAAGCACCATCGAGATTAACTATTAAGATCTACCAAACTAACATTTCTAAGAGAAAGGTCCAAAAGACCCAAAGCATCCATAAGTGTTTCCAAGTAACCCAAAGATTAATAGGTCATAGAATGTTATTCATAGTAAAGGAAATTTAAGGTAAGGGTAGACTTATTCATAAGTCAAGAGAGAAAAACAAGTACACTTAAATAAACACACTACCTGAAAGGGCTTAAATCTATCCATAATTACCAAGATGCATACATTCCATGAGTCAAAACTTTCTATGATGCAACCAGGAACCCATGATACAATTTAACATGCCATTGATGAAAGAACATTTTTCCACCAACATTTATAGTCAACCAAAAAGGCAATCCAATCCTAAAAAAATCTAAAATCCCATAATTAAACACTTCTACTCTGATGAGGGTCAAGCTCTTACCAGATTGTAATAGAACCACCACTACCACTATCAGACTTCCATCTAGACCACACTACACAAAAAACTTTCTTTCTAGCAAGGTCAAGCAACGAAAGGGTCACTCTAAGATCTTAGACACACTCAAGGTTCCATGCATCCATAACCAAGGCATAACTTTAAGCACCTAAGAGGACATTCAAGACACCCAGGGTGTACCCCCATACGACAAATGTCACCATACAAACAAGCATAGAACCAGCTCAACAACATGCAAGAAGGAAACCACGTAACATTTAGCCAAGTAGCCAACAACATAATGAGCTCCGAGTCACCAATCAAAATAAAGTCCAAGAAATATCGGCAATCAAGAAAAGTGGCTAAGTAGCCGCATTGCAAAGTTTGAAAATTCTTGCAAAAATTATAAATAAATAAAAGATTCTCAGAGCTTCTCAATCCAATCATAAAATAAGATGTTGGTCCTTGATAAAATAATCACAAGATTATGAATGTAAAACACAAAATTTAACACCACATTCACTCTGTAACCTTTCATGGCCGCCAATAGGGGTACTCTACCTCGAGGTTAGTTCCAAGAACACATACATAGGATTGGGTCCTAAACGACACCCAGACTTAGTGTCCACTCTCTCATATGGGTAACAAAATGGAAAACTGACAACCAGACCCTCTTCCCTAACCACTGAAGGAAGGAAGCTCTAAACAAGCTTCTAATAACTCTTCCCGACCCAGAACACAACCACTATTGTCCAACTACAAAGAATCACACCATATAACTTATCATTCCAACAACACCAATAAGGAAGGGTCTCAACAAAGGGCTTAATGCATCATACAATTAAATCAAGTTTTAGGACTTGTAAAACAACACATTTTCAAAGGGGAACCAAGTTTCCACTATACTAGAAGTTCACAAAATCAATTTAATCTGACATTCTTAGTTACCCAGGTTTAGACAAAATGCCACTAAGCAAGCACAACAACTCAAACAACTTATTATTTTATTATCATTTTAATTCTGGTAGTTCAAATGAACAGAGTAATGTAATATTTCTTCATACTTATTTCTTTTTCAATTTTCAAACAAGGTTGTTTTCTAGATTTAAAAGTGTGCTAGGTTTACAGTTCATGTCTCAAGTTTTCTAGTGTGCCCAATGGTCCAAGATTTTGAACCAATACTCTGATACCAAGTGTGATTCCCATTAAAAACAACCCACTTGAGACCCATAAACAACCTAGGTTTAGTTAGAAAATTATGGAATAATTTTTTTTTTATTAGGAGTTAACGACCAAAGTCACAAGGACAATTAAATTCAACTAATAACTTTTCCCATTATAATGATTACTAATTTCCACATATATAAAGCAACAAATGTAATAAGTCCACACCTAGCTCAAATCTCCTTAGGGATTAATTTAATCACTGATTACATTGACATTTTAGCTAAATATTCCCTTGAATTAAAATTTTAGGGTTAAGGGACCAAAAAAATTAAATACCCAAGGTATTTAATTCCACAAGATCAAGACAAGAGCAGGGTTAAATTACAGTGAGGAAAGGAATACATATTTAAAATCAACAGAGTAAGGTCTCACTTACCCACTCCCAGAACTTGATTGAGAGTGTCTACAACCAGGTTACAAGGCAACAACTGCCACTAACAGATTCTGGAACAATTCAAATCCACTAGAACAAACTTTTCCTTTATTTATATTAATTAGGGGTCACAAGGCCCAAATTTTAGGGTTAGAAGTTTCAGTTAGGTTCAGGGGGTAAATTAACACCATACCCACTCTCTAACAGGCTCAGAGTTTCAACTTGATTTTTCTCACACTTAATGCATTCAAAATTTCCCTAAATCATTCCCATTGGATAGGAAATTTTCTCACCTTTCCGGTGATATAAAGAAGTCCTCCTAACTCCTTGTAGGAACTCAAGATATGGGCAGGCAGACTTTAGGGTTCAAAATTTTCCCCAAAGGGTGGATATACGGGCCTAGGGAAGAAAAATTGCCCAAAGGGGCAGGTTGGTGGAGCGCAGGGAGGTTTAGCAAATTTTTCCTTTACAAGGGGGAAAATTAACATTTGTGCCCATGCCTCTGCTATGCCATCGGGGACACGTGGCGCTCCATGATCCACGCAGGGAAAGGATGAGGGAAGGGTAGGGAGGTATTTGAAATTTTTCCCATGGGGAACAAAATCTAACTTGTGCCAGTGCCCCCATGAGACTGCTAGGGACACGTGTCAAGCTCTAGTTGGCTTGGGTAAAATCAGACTACCGAAAGGACACATTGAGGGACTTCTGGGTTAAATGTGCAAAGGGAAAACAACCCCATGCCTCTGCCCTCGCCCAAGGAAGCCATGTGGGGCCATCCATTGGCTTGCGGGCCTCTAGGGTGGTAGGAGAATTTTAAGAAAAATCTGCCAAAGGGGTAAAAAAAGGATTAAGTAAAAAAGTAATCCACCCTCCACCGAGCCATGTGGTAGCATCCTGATTGGCTGTGGGCCAGCGGGGATGCAAGGAAATATCTAAAAAATTTCCCAAAATTTTCAAAACGTGGAAAGGAAGAAAAAAGGTGCCATGCCTCCATCGTTGCCTCGTGAGGCCATGTGGTAGCTTCTGATTGGCTGTGGGAAGGCGAGGTGGTGGGGAAAATGTTAAAAAATTTCATAAAATTTTTCCAACATTTTTCTAAGGATTTTTCAAGGGAAATTTTCGGGCCACGGGCCCACTAGGGAAAATTTTCCCAAATTTTCCCGCCAAGGTAGAAAAACTTCAAAGTGCCATAACTTTTGCTAGAAAGCTTAGTTTTGGGAAAACAAGGACTTTCTGGAAAGCTCTCGATGCCCTCTTTGCACAGGAATCATAAATTTTACATTTTGATAAAGTTTAAGGGGTCAATTTTAAAAAAAGGATCTGTAGGCTTTAAAAGGCCAACTGGTAATTTTAACTTATCAATTTGATCTAATTTGATCACCTCCTTCACTCAACATGCCAAACAAACATGGTGGTTTACTCTAGGAAGGATTTAAAGTGTTTTAGGAAGGTAAATTTTCACTTGTTTGATTTCCAATTTGAGTTTTTTTCCAACAATTGACAGAAAAAAACTGAAATTGACTGTGAAAGGTTTGGGTCTGATTTTGCAATGTTTTAAATGTTTTCCTTAAGTGTTTTTTGTCAAATTGAGTTCATTGATATTATATCATGTTAAATTTTAATGTTTCCATGTTGATTATATGTGTGCAGGCCGAAACTGTGCATTTTTAATTAAATTATTTGTCCAGTTTTAAATTTAAGGCAGAGATCAATTTCTTGAGGGATCTATCTAATTTCATCATTTCCAAGTATGGAAGCCATTCCTTTTTCATTATACATTCAATTTAAGAAACTATTCTAAATCAAATGCAATACTTAATTTAATTTTAATTTTCCAAAACATTACAATTATTCAACATACATTTCTTCCTTACTGAATTTAACTATCTCTTTTTCCAAAAGAAACATTGAATTCAATCCATGGTAGACTTATGTTTCCTTCTTCACATCATTAAAACAAGAATCTAGTTTCTTCTTTCCCCAAAATCATATATTTTGAAACAAGGCATTTAATACAATTATCTCTGTTTCTCCATTTTCCAAAACAATGATTCCAATCACAATTTGATATTCAATTCCAACAACAATGCAAATGAGAGAAGATCTTGCAATTCTTTATTAATTCAAAAAGAGATACAATACTTTACATCTTTCCATGTTTGAATGCAATAACACATTTCTATTTCTTTCTTTCCAATAACCAGAACAAAATATAATTATCCTTCACATTCGAATGTACAACTTCATAATCAATTACAACATCTTTTCTTCACAAAATACATATTACAATTTCATCCACTTCAAGTGGAAAAGGTTACAAATAAATTTGTTTCACAAGGGGCTGGCAAAACTGCATTTTCCTTTGCTCCAGAACAGAAACATGCAAGCTTCCATTTTCTTCCAATTTGATCACAACAAAAGTGGGGGAAAGGCAACGCTCTCCACCCAACCAAGACATCCAATGAAAGGAGAAGCCTTCCTTCATCATTGGCCCCCGAGCCCCAACCAAAATACAATAAGAGGTGTGATTCAACCCATGGCAACAACTGGCTTCCACAACACACAACATTCTTTCAAACATGCATAATTTCAATATAAAACACATAGTTCAACACAAAACAGCAGTTCACAACTGTAATTGAAAACATTCCAATCAAAACTTAGGCTTGATCATGCAAGCCAAAGGAGCAAGGTCTATGGGGGAAGCTACTTATGCCTCCCAATTGGGAATTGGGCATCCACCAGTAACAAACTGCCAAAATAATTCATCACACACATATCCTTATGCCCCCACAAATCCCTCCTTATGCCCCCCACAGATTTCCTTATGCCCCCCACAAAGTAAGAAATGCAAGCTATTTCTTTTCCATGGTGGATCCCAAACCCAAACTCCCTCCACAAAATATGATGCCAATGGCATTCCCTTATGCCCCCCCACATGGATTCCCCATAGCCTTCTCCTACACCATTCCTATGGCAGTCTACCCAACCAGCCAATAAATAAAACAAAACATGCACCATTCATTCTACACAACAAGAAAATGACAATAATAAAAGAAGAGTTAAATTCCTACCTCTCCATGGTAGCTTTTGTTTCCAAACAAGAAGCTTCAAATGCCAAAACACAATCCCAAAACATCAATCTCCCAAGCATGCAAAGCTTTCTCCAAAAATCCTTCCAAAAACCAGAGCTCCAACACAAGAAAATGCACCCCCAAGGAAGTTTGCAAAATGATTCAACAACCCAAAACAAGAAAAGAGTTTGAATTTTATAGAAGAGGGAAGAGAAGAGGATGATGTGGATCCATGTAGGATGCCACATCACACATCCTCAAATTCAAACACAAAAGACAAAATTTCATTCTCCCAAGCACAATAAAGAGGTGGGTGAAAATATGACAAGTTACTTGCACACTCCAAAAGTCCACACCTCAAAGGACAGTAAAATAAATAAAATGTAAGAGAGTGCAATCAAAACAATGCAACATGATTAATAAAATTCATTATAAAAGTCTAAAATCACCCTTCTCCAACCATAAGTATGGTTGGTCAAATAAATTTAGAGGCATGGGACAAGTTTTACTTGTCCCACAAGCCTCCAAAAACAACCCCCAAGGACAAATTCGAATTTCCATGGAGGTGGAGTATTTCATACTCCAAAACTGACTTACACAAACTCTTACACAACTTACACATCACTTACATATTAAATACAAAGAGCCAACTTCCATAATTACTTTCCCATATCCCAATTTGACTTATTTAAATCTTAACCATATGATTTCTCACATTAATCTACCAACATTTAATTAAATAAAGAAAGGTACACATCACTAATAAAATACATACAACAATAATAAAAGGGAAATACATTAATAAAATACACAAACCCATGGTCACATATAAAGGAAATCCCCCCCATGGGAATCCCTAACAAAATTACAACACACACACAATAAAACATGTTTCCATGGTGACCTGTCGAATTCACCTAGAATTCCATTGTGGTTGGTCTCCAATCCCCTGATGTTTGTTGTGATATTTTAACCTACAAAACACAAATACCTCCTTCGGCCTCGTGGCCATATCAGAACATCCAAAATGAATATATAATATAATCACAAAATCATCTATACATATGAATCACAACAATCATCAAGGCCATCAAAAAAATCATTTACAATTTATATCCACAACTATATCATCATCAAATAATTTCTATTTTCTAGGTTTACTCAAAATATCAAATATCACATGTCCGAAAAACATCTACAATATAACCATGTTCGACATCATGTCAAAATCTATATAAAATGTCTCCAACAATCACCATGCATCATATATGAATCAGATTCAACAATAATCTAGGATCTGACATCTAACACCATACTAAATCCAAACTATAAGAATGTCCATCATATAGTCTACAATATCATGATCAGTAATAAAAGGTGCCAAAGGGAAGTGAGCACTACAACTTTCAAGTTTTTAGAGTAATTTTCAAATTTTTGTAGACCAATTTTCAATTTTGATAGTTGTTTGAGCTAGATTAGTAGTAGATGTTGTATTTTGATGTTCTTTGCAGGATATAAGTAGGTGAAGTGCTACTGAAATTCCCTAAAAAAGCCAAATATTTGATCTTTTTCAGAATATTCTGGTCAAAAGTCATGTTTTGACCACCTACAAGAAAGTCCGCACCTACACTCAAAAGGGTGTGCCTATGCTTCAAAGGCCATGCTTGTGCTCTATTGTACGTGCCTGTGCTCTATGGGATGCGCCTGCACATCACTAGATTTTTGACCTCTGTGTGTGACTTGTGCTGGTGCTTCAAAGTGTGCACCCATGCCTGTCTGGCCACGCTTGTGCAAACTTGATTGTGTAAATTTGACAGAGGTGCACCTATGCATAAATGTATATGATGCTGCTTCAAGGGATGTACCCATGCTCTATAGGATGTGTTGATGCACTAGGAGGCATGCTGGCACACTTAGGTACAATTTTCTCAAAGTTTAAAATTTTAACTTCTGGTTTTTAGTGTTTTTGTCATTTTTCAGAGGTTTTTGTTGCTGTTATTGTCAAATTCTGATTTTAGAGAAAAAATTCTAAAAAAATTAGCTTAGGGTTTGATAAGTGATTTTTTAAAACATTGGCTTAGGGTTTGATGAGTGATTTTGTTTTCATGCTTTGTATGAGTTTGGAATAGGGTTGTGTATGCTCTTATCTTGCACTTTGTGTGATCTTGAGAATCAAAAGCACCTCTAAACCTTCTTTTGATAATTTAGAGTAAGTAGGATAAATAATCATTCATTGTTATGCTTAAGGGAATAAACTTTCATTTTTGCATGTATATGATCTTTTAGTTTAAGAGCTTTTCATTTGATAAATAACTAAGGCTAAATTTTGTGTATGCTCTTTCGTTGCACCTAGTGTGATCTTGGGAACCAAAAACAACTTTTGTATTTTATTAAAAACACTTGGATTAATTTGGAATAAATATAGATTTACAAAGATTTATGGTAGTTAATTGATTTACAAGATTTTTCATTGCTATCTAGTTGGGTTACTTGTTGTGTATGCTCTTCTTTTCCATTTAGTGTGATCTTGAGAACCAAAAGCAACATTTAATCCTATTTCTATAATATTGTATATTTTTTTGAAATACTAACCATTTCCGTGAAGGACCTAACACTAGCCAAAGAAAGGAGAACTCTCTTCAAACCAAATTCTAACATACATGTGTGATGTAGGTTTCCAAATGGTGGTTTAAACCAAATTGCTTAATCCAAAAGATAAGAAAATACACCACTTTGCAAAACATTGTATGTGTAGGTTTGGTTAAGAGCTAAAGCTTGTCCACTTAACTAGGAGAAAATTCCTTTGGCATAAGCCTTAAGATAACAAGAATAATGCTCCTAGGAACCCTAAAGTAGTTCACACAAGAGGGAACCTTGTGAACGAAATAGGAAAGTGCTCCACACTACCTAATTGATTAGTACTCCTTGAAAGATTAGAGTCAAAGTTATTTCCATTGCGACCCTAGTGAAAATACAACCAAACACATTTTTATGCTCATTGTATTGAAGGGGGTAAAGTAAATATGAGATACTCCAAGATTAATCAGTGTGAATTTCTTGGTAAATCGAGCTCACAAAGACATATTATGACATATAGAGAGAGAACCCCTAATAAATCTTTCCAACTTGGAGCCAATTTTGTCTTAGTTGTTATACTTGAGAGCTCTCACAAAGTGAATTTTTTTTTTTGGATTCAAACTCTTGTTTTTTGAACAACGAAAAGAATCTCTTAAATTTGAAACCGCATGACATTTCATCATGACATATATTTAGTGTTACTTTGTCCTAGTCTTTCACTTGTCCTAAGATAAGGCAAAACTCTGCCAAAGTTACACCAAGTATTTTTCATCACCACTTAGTCTACTCTTTTGTTTTCTTGTTGATAATTTTGAGATAAAATAAGAACAAACACATACAAATACCTACTAGAAATAATCATGTCCACCACTTTTGTAGTCTACTTGCACGACTAGGTTGCAATGCTGGAATGCAAGTGTTAAAAGTGTGAATGGTACATCATTAAGTTCTAGTATCCCCTCTTGTCTCAAAACCCATATTGAGATTTATTATCATTGTAGTTAGGTGGTCTTATTACTGAATTATTTTGAGTTGTTACTCTAGCTACATTATAGCTATACAATTATGATATTTACGTCTTGTTTCCATTGTGAAACTTGACCTAAATCTCTACTTTGTATTGTTATGCTGCTTGCACGCATAATAATTCCTTGATATACTTAGGCATAGTTTTTAAATCCTAGCTTTGTCTTGATTTTTGTGACTATTACGGTTACTTTGTTAGCATTGTTATAACACCATTTTGATACTAACATCTTGATTTCTTGCAAAGTTTGATTAACGTGTCCAAATAGTATTGTTATGCCACTCATATTTGTGTCTTCCATTTTAGAAAAGACTTAGAATTTGCTAGTGTTTAGAATTTGGTTTTTAGTATCCCTTGTTAGAGGACCGCATCAACACTTTCTTAACATTTATGTCTTGTTTATTTCAAACTTGGCATAACTGGTGATATTGTGTTGTCACTATTTGTTTCAAACCTATCTCAAAAAATCATAGGGAGTAAAATTTTGTTGTGACTGAATTTGAATATCATACGTCATTGTGTTTTCCTAGAAAAAATCATATCATATATTACCTTGTTAGGGTAGATCATTATTTATTCGTTATCCTAAGGCTCATATTGGCCTATTGGATTCGTGGCTATTATATAGTCACAATTTTTTTGTGACGAATTAGCGTCGTTACGCTGCAAAATTTTTCCTAGGTTCATTTTTAGTAACCTTAGTGGAAACCTTTCATGTTGTACCTCCTATTTTAAGTATGCCTAATATGAGAATGGGGTCACGAAGGTTAGAAGCCAATATTTTTGGAGGTGATAACCCTCTTTTAGAGGATAATGTCATGATTGACCATAGTGGTGGAGAGGAGGATTCTATTCATGTGGATGTAGAACTTCATCCCGCCCATATTGATGATTACTTGTTTCACAACAAACATGAGGTTTTTATGCGTGTTATAGAACTAGGAGCTAAATTACCTTCCAAAATTGACCCTTCTCTTATCGTCGGCATGGTTTGGGGAGAGGAAGAATTGGAATGTCCTTGTCGCAATGTTAATGAGATTTTAAACCCAAGACACACCTCTTCTTCTGGATGACATAATAATGAGGAGTTACCTTTTGAAAATGATGGAGAATATCATATACATATAGTTAGAGTTCACCGCAAAGATCATGAAGACCATGTTCATCATGAACAACCTCATCGTGAAAATCGTAACGAAGTACCCACTCGAGAGGTAACCTTAGAAGAAAAAGTACAAGCTCTCACTTTCCAATTAGCCAGTTTAGCCTCACATGTAAACAAGGAACAACTAAAACTGTTAAAACAAGCTATACCAAAGGTAAAACCTAAAGATTTGTTTCACGAGTTCCAAACAAATACTCCTCGATGAGAGACACGAAAAAAACCTTATGAATACTTTCTTACAGAGAGTAGAGGTGGGATTACACCTAGATTTAACCCTTATTATAGACCTATGCCACCCACCAAAGACCCACTCTTCAATCAAGAATGGTCCACTATGAAGAACACTCTTCTACCTTTGCAAGAAGGAAAAACTAGTAAAAAGTACCAGTTCGATGAGTTGTGCCCTTATCCATTTGATAGAGCCATGTTACAAGTACCTTTCCCATGACATTTTGACTATCCAAAATTTGACAAATATAAGGGAAAAGGTGACCCTCGTGACCATATCAAATATTTTTATATGACATGTCAAGAGGTTGCATATAGCGACAACTATCTTATTCGCCTCTTCCCATGGAGTTCAGGAGGATAGGTGTTAGAGTGGTTTTTACACATCCCTAAGGGATCCATATCTACATGGCCATAACTAGTGGAACATTTTGTATGTCACTTTTATTTTAATATAGAGAGTGATGTCACCATACTAGATATTTACAATGCAAAACAATGAAAACCTCACTGCTTTCCTACAAATATGGAGAGGGTTAGCTAGCCGCTTCCCTTGCTCCATACTTGAAAAATAGTTAATAAGTATATTTTTTCCCAACCTCCACCCTAACATTATGTTCCACTTGCAAATGCATTGTGGTAACATGTTTGAAGAGGTAATAAAAAAAGGGAGTTAAATTGAAAAAGTGTTGTTAGTTAGGGGGACTTTAAAACCCTTCTCACACAATCATAAAGATTCCAAATATAATGGATTTTTTTTTTGTTTAGAATAAGATAAAAAATGTCATTGGTGATGGGATAGTAGACTCTAAGTGAGTACAAGTCATTCAAAACCACACACCTTTGAAGCTTGTAAAGGGAACTCCACCTACAAAGTATAAATATCATACCTTCACCCCTCTATCTGAATCCATATTGTCCTTCCTAAAGCAGTTAGAGGCCGTAAACATGGTTTGATACCCAGAAACACAACCCTATGGAGATGACACACCTATGCCATCATGGTTTAGGGATGATGAATTTTGTGGATTTCACCGCGTAAAGGGTCATAAAAATGACAAATGTTTGAAATTAAAACACTACATTCAAGATCTAATCGACAATGGTGATATAGAAGTAGACTCCACCACCACTGCCAAGTCCCCAAACAAAAACATGGGGATCTTCAAAGAGCCTTTCCCCAAGCACGAAGGAAATAAAAAGTAGGATTAGGGACAATCATCTCAAAATAAGAGTACCAACTATATCAAAGCAGACCATTTTGATGCCTTAATAAGTTGTGTTGATTCTCCTGTTGAACATATCAACATGATCAAAATCAGACAAGAGAGTACATCATGGCAATGCGAAGTGATCACCTTGTTATCTTGGAACCCACCCCCCTCCTCCTTAAGAGAGTCACTATGATTTGTTAGATCAATTAGAGAAGATCACATCTAAGATTTCAATCTTAGAATTTTTGAATATTTCTAATGTCCATAAGGACATCCTTTTCAAAACATTACAGGGATCAGGAGTATCTATTGATATTGACCCAACACATTTACAGGCCATGGTAGTGAAAATCACTCCTTTAGAACACATAACCTTCAGTCCCACAAAAGTCTTATTAGAATATCCTTCTTATAACTTTCCCTTACACATTGAAGTAATAATCAAGCATAAGAAGGTCAAGAGAGTGCTTTTGGATGGTGGATCGGGTCTAAATATTTATACTCTTAAATTAGTTCAAAAAATAGGGTGCACAGAAGTTGACTTGGAGACAAAGGTCATCACCATAAAGGCATATGACAATGAAGAATGAAAATAATTTGGAATGATCACTTTCTCATTGGAAGTTGGTCCCATAAACCATGATACAAAGTTCCATGTCTTGGACTTGGAGATCCCTTACAACATCTTACTTAGACTCCCATGGATTCATGTCATGCAAGCCGTGACATCAACATATCATCAATGTTTAAATTTGTAACATGAAGGACATACACTTACTATACAAGGAGATCCCCAACCATTTTCTCATTGCAGAGCATTTTTGGGCTATTTTCCTACCATCTACGAGTGTCCTTCTACAAAGATTGTTGTTCCTATTCAGTCAAAAGCCCTCGCTTCACGAGTGGACCCAAATACCTTGTCTACCAATGAAAATGGTGCTTCCACCTTAGAAACTCCTTTTGCTACATGGGAGATGAAGGTTAGACCAAGTGGTTATGGAGAGTATGATCTGTAGCAATAAGCCCTTATGGTTCAAAACCTTCCACTATCAGCCCAAGCATGTGGTAGATCGTGCTACAAATTCCAAAGATCAAGGGAGAACTTACCTTTCGATAATTTCACTTCAGGTGGCTTACTAGAAGATGAAAGGATACTCAAAAATATTGTATTTCATCCTCAAGATGATGAAATGGATTTATGTTACTAGTCACCTAGGTATGTTATTCCTAACCGAATAATGCTTACTATGAGGTATAAAGGACGTGGTTGTGGCCGATCAAGAACAAGGTTCATTGGAATCCCTTCCAATACCTCATCATAGAATGGGTAAATCAGCTATAGGAGTTCTTTTGTATGAGTCTCATCCTTTCGATGACGAGTATGCCTCTTCTGAGCGTGAGGATAGTTTGTCCAAAAATGAAAGAGAAACAGATTCTCAGTGTAGTCTTTACGAATAACCCACCTCCACAAACCTATTCTCTAAAATGGCTATCCCTACCATAACCCCTATTACACCCCTTACCACTCCAAACCTAGATAGTGGACCTCATTTACCCATCACTTATGAATTGGGACCAACAACAGCACGTACCCATCGACGTCTTTCAAAATGATGAGGCTATTGGTGAGTTCCTTGGCATTAGAGACAACATTCCAAGAAATGACCACAAGAAAGGATTCTCCATTCAGCTCAATGCATGTGCATACTTCAAAGAGGAGGTAGAGTTGTGTGGTCACTTAAGTAAGAAAATAAGAAAGGGAAAAATTCCTACATAAAATCCTTGTGAATAAAAAAAGTCCAAGTCCTATAGTGAAAACCTCTTTGAGGCGCTTGTGGACAAACAAGCAGAACAACCTATGGATAGGATAGTGTACCCACCTAAATATGAGGATCTCCCTGAACCACCTTTGGTAGAGGAGGATCTCAATCTCCCTCCCTATCCTACTCACATGGAAGATGAATCCAAGTTACTGGTGGAGGAGACAATAGATGTTAACATCAACACGAAGGAGCTGCCTAGAATGGTTAAGTTGGGAGCTTCACTCTCAAGCTCAAGAACAAAAACATTTACAGGAATTTTGAGAGAATATGCAGATATATTCACTTGGTCTTACGTAGACATGCCAGGACTTGATCTTGCATTAGTGGTGCACAATCTTGTTGTACACTCGAATGCCAAGCCCATAAAACAAAAGCTCTGTAAGATGCATCCTCATGTCGCCTTGTTGGTTAAGGAAGAGCTAGAAAGGTTATTAGAAGTAGGCTTCATCAGGCCTATCGACTACTCATAGTGGATTTCTAATGTGGTACCAGTTCAGAAAAATCTAGTTGGTATCAGAGTATGTACCGATTTCAGAGATATTAATAAATCTTGTCCTAAGGACAACTTTCCTCTTCCCAACATCGAAATGATTGTTGATTCGACTGGCTGGTTATGAGATGCTATCACTCATGGATGGCTTCTCAGGTTATAACCAAATAAAGATTGCGGAGGAAGATCAACACAAGACAACCTTTACAACCCCATGGGGGACATTCTGCTACCAAGTCATGCCCTTCAGCCTCAAGAATGCAGGTGCTACATATCAATGGGCAATGACTATAATATTTCATGACATGATTAGTGACATCATGGAAGATTACATAGATGACATATTGGCAAAGTATAGAACTTGGGAAGAGCACCCAAAGATTCTGCGAGCGTATTTTTCAGCGTCTAAGGGACTACAAAGTCTGATTAAACCTAGAAGAAGTGTGTCTTCGGCATGTTATCTGGAAAATTACTAGGATTCATTATTTCAAGGAGAGGAATAGAAGTAGATCTAGAAAAGGTTGCCACTATAAGAGAAATTCCTCCTCCTACCAATATCAGACAACTACGGAGCTTACAAGGAAAGATTCAAGCCATCAGAAGGTTTATCTCTCAGCTTGCAGACAAGTGTCATACATTCACGCATCTTCTCAAGAAAGATGTTAGTTTCCACTGGGGACCAGAGAAGTAACAAGCATTTTCTTTTCTCAAAATCTATTTGGCTAAACCCCCTGTTATAATGCCGCCCACGAAAGGTGAACCCTTGTTACTCTACATCTCTGCCACACACTTTGCAATTGGGGCACTGTTGGCCCAATATGATAAAGAGTAGAGAGAAAAATCTATGTACTACTTAAGCCAGAATGTTGATAGCTTACAAGCTCAACTATCCACAGATCGAAAAGGCTTGCTTGGTCGTAGTTTTTGCCTTCCAGAAACTACATCACTATTTTTTCTATAATAAGGTCAAGCTTATTTCAAAGGAAGATCTATTAAATTACTTGTTGTCAAAACCCGCACTCATAGGAAAGATGGCTAATTGGATCATCTTATTAAGTGAGTTTGACATTGAGTATGTACATCAAAAGTCAGTGAAAGGACAAGTTCTAGTAGATCAACTAGCAAGAAGCTCCGCTACCAGGTACCAAACCTTTGAGTCTGGAACTACCAGATGCATCCATAATGTACCTTGAGGAATCAATCATATGGACAACTATACTTTGATGGCTCCTTTACCTTTCATGGTTCAGGTGCTGGAGTTGTGTTGATCACTCCTACGGGAGACTTGATTCCCCAGGCCTTCTGACTCGGGTTCCCATGCACAAATAATATAGCAGAGTATGAAGCTCTCATCATAGGGATGAAGCTAGCTATTAAATGGGATATCAGACAAGTCAATTGCATTGGTGATTCAATGCTCATTATAAAATAGGTCACAGATGAATACAAAGTAAAAGATGAGAAAATTATTCCATACTATAAAGAATGGTTGATTCTTTGAAGGAGTTCTTCAAGCAGATAACATTTGAGAAAATACCAAGAGCACAAAACAGAGTAGCAGATGTTATGGCTATAGTAGGATCCATGTTAAGTATTCCACCTGCAAACAATGATATGCCATTTTTTGTGGAGCACTTACGAATGCCAACATATGACATACCAGAGTCCTGTTTGGTGTGCGAAGTTGTTGGTCCCTTTTCCCCATGGTACTGTGAAATATTTAATTACCTCCACGATGGAAAATTTCTCACAAACATTTCCCATTGCCTGAAAAATGAACCCTCATCCAACGTATAGCCCGCTATACCCTACTTGGGGGCACCCTCTTCCACGAGGCTACAATGGGAATCTATTGCGTATTTAAATTCAGATGAATCCATCCAAGCAATCAAAGAGGTACATGAAGGCATCTATGGAGCTCATACTAATGGGATCGTCCTTGTAAAGAAAATACTCAGAGTAGGCTACTATTGGCCTACCATGGAGCATGATTGTTGTAACCATGTGAAGAAATGTGTGGATTGTCAAAAGTATGGAAATTTGATACATGCGCTGGCACAATCTTTGCAACCAATCATGACACCTTGGTCATTCTCAAAGTGGGGTCTCGATCTAATAGGAAAAATTAACCCTGTCTCCTCGAATGGCCACAAGTTCATTATAACTGCTACTGAATACTTCACAAAATGGGTAGAGGTTGTTCCTCTTACCTATGTAGAAGGTCCCCAAATATCTAAATTCATAATGAACCATATCATGTGTTGATATGGTATCCCTTCTACCTATTATCAATGACAATGGTGAGCCATTTAAAAATAAAACTGTGAAAGCACTCTGCAAGTGTTTCCAAATATCTCTCAAGTTCTCAACACACTATTACCCTCAAGGTAATGGGCAAGCTGAAGCTTCTAATAAAAACCTCATTCGTATTATGGAGAAGATGGTGAATACAACAGGCCATAACTGGCATTTACAGATTCACCTTGCCCTTTGGGCATTCAGAACATCTATCTGCACCCCTACAGGTGCCACTCCATACTCCTTAGTATTTGGCACATAAAAGCCGTGCTACCCCTGGAGATCAAGATCCCTTCTTTGCAAATTGAGCTAAGGGACTACCTGAATGAAGAGGAGGACTAAAGAGTAGCTCAACTAGCAGAGTTGGAGCTATTAGATGAGAAATGACTTCACGCTCTCAATCACCTTAAAGTGTATCAGGATCGAGTGTGGAAAAGCTACAATAAAAGAGTAATACCTCGTCAATTTGAGGTAGGAGACTTGGTGTTAAAAGAGAATCAAAAGAACACCAATAAGGATCGAGAAAAGAAAGGGAAATTTGAGCCTAATTGGCTAGGGCCATATGTTGTGGTGGCCAAGTTTGGTTTAGGTGCCTATAAGCTTACCTATTCAGATGGCCAAGAGCTTCGAGAACCCATGAACACAATGCATCTTAAGCATTTTTATGCTTAGGTGCGGGGTCTCTAAAATATCAGAAAAACAAAAAAGTATAAAAACAATAAAAAGAAAAAAGAGAAATAAACAAGTGCATCCAATAGTGAAAACCAACAATGGTGGACACTTTGGATAAGTCCTTTGGTGAAAAACTGGTTTCTAATGCCATTGGAGGGTCCGTTGTTCACAAGAATTTCACGTATAGGAGTATGATAGATTTTTCCTAAGCTGGTCTTTTCCTTCATCTGAGTCCCTTGTGAGTCTGTCCCTCTTTTCCCTGATCCGGCTAATCCTACTTTTGAATGCAGAGAGTTTGAATTTGAATATTCCTAGCTCACGCTGGGGGCAACTTCACATCGTCACCTTCTTGCACATAGCATGTGGCATTCTGCCCTTGTACATCCCATCTAACGCTGGGGGTATCCACGTTTCTTCGTTTCCTTGCACATTCGCTTGGGAAAAAATCTTATAAAACATTAAAAACATTCCTATAATTTTGGAAAAACCAAAAACATTCAAATACGTTTCGTAGAAAACTCCAAAACAATAGAAAATTGTCTTGAGATAATACCCAAAACTAACAAAAAACATCCCAAAATTGTCCCACAAAAACAAAGTAGTAGTTTGCTTACTTTTAGTTATTGGTTTGTATGGTTTTAGTTGCATTTCTTTTTCGTATTGTGTACTTTAAGTTGGATTCACTTTCTTACTTAGATTGAATGTTACTTTAATATGTGGTGCATTGCATTGAATTCATTTTATCTTGCATATTTGTAGATAAGTTGTATTTCTTTTATTAGATTTGTTTAGTTGGTGCTTGTTATTTTACTTGTACATTTTTTTTATCATTTCATCATCATATCAAATAAACCATCACATCTATACATCATATATCAATAAAATATAAGTCTACATCACACATGTATGCTAAAGCTAATCATCAATATTGTATCATCAATGGGGCAAGAGGGGTTGCACATGATCAAAATATATCCCCCCCACACCAATATCAAAAATAAAAACATGTTTTACTCAAAGTATCTCATTAACATGTAATATGACATCAACTAAGGATATCTCATAAATCTAAAATCATGTGATACAAACATAAAAATACAATTTAAGCATGATATCTCATACAAAAAATGTGATACATCGGTAGTCCATCAAATCATCATACATCATCATAAATATCAAATGTCCGTGTACAAAATCAATGTGTCTCGATACATATCAGATACAAAAATCCATCATGGGCATGGATAAAAATGTTCCTTCATCACGAGGCATAATAAAAAACAATACATAACGTACATCTGTACAAAAATGTGCCTTCATCACGAGGCATGATAAAAAATAATACATATACATCCATACAAAAGTATGCCTTCATATCAAGGTGATACACCAAAAATATACATCTAATATATCAATAAGAGAGTCATCCTCGACTCTCACCCTCTCCGGGACTGCCTGGCCTAGGGCCCTGGGGAGGAAACTGCTGATGTGATGGTCCTGCAGAGGCCGCTACGCTCTGCTGCACTGTAGGCTGCTGAACTGATTTGGCTGATCATGAGGTCCTCTAGGATCTAGATCTAGACATGCTAACATCTAACTGATCAAATGGGGTAGCCCTTTGTCCCTCTGGGATGGCCTGGTGGTACAATGCCTTGTAGTAGGAGGCCTCACCACTAGCTCTCATCGTATCTGCTAATATGTCTGGCATCCTAGATGCTGAAGATGCTCACCGTAGAGCATCATGCTCTCCTGTCACTCTGGCTATATCTGCCTGAACCTGTGTACGCTCTGTCGTCCACTGAACCTACTCGGCCACTAGCTAGTCTCTCTCTGCCTATAACTATAACCTCTCGGCAATCACCTGATCTCACTTTGTCATGGTCTGTACTCTCTTGGTCTTGGCCTGATCTCGCTCTGTGATAAGCTGATCCCTCTCTGCGATCACTTGGTTTCTTCATGTAATGGCTTGGTCCCTCTCAGCTATACCCTAAAGCTGTAGGGCTAAAACCTGCTATAGCTGTTGCTACAAGGCAACCACCTTCCCACCAACTTGTACATCCTCCATATCCTCTCCACCCCCGCCATCTCCTCCACCTCCTAGTGGACTATGTGGTGGACTCACGTGAGGGGGTGATGGAGGTGCCTGCAATGGTGCCCGTAATGGAACCTGAAGGGGCATCCGTGGTGCCAATACCTGTGGTTGCACCACTACCTTCTGCTACACTAAAACCTATTGCTGGACTAACACCTACTGTGCTAGTACCCCTAATTGCGGTCCTATCTATGGACCTGCTTGTGCCTGTGCCTGTGCCCCAGGATCTGAGCCTTGTAATTCCTGCGTTGCTACATCTAATACCTCATGTGGAATGGTCAAACGCCGAGGCAACACTGTCGCATACCATGCTGCATAATCTAGAGTCATACGTGGATCCACTATCTGTGCCTGCTGCACCCAAGGCTGTGGAACCACCTGTAAAAATCTAGTACGAGCTCGGCCTAGCCTGATCCAGGGCCCCATGTGAAAGGCTTCCCTATATCTACGTGCATACCACATCTCATCACCAAGAATCCCCTGGATAAGACCAAACTCCACCTGTACCACTGGACTCCTGCTTCCAAGTCCACTGCAGCGGTGGTCAATTCAGCAGGAAGGAGGCTTCTGCCCCCCTCGATCCATCAGACTCCTCGGCTCTCTAAGGATGAAATTCATGATTAGAATTGGTCCTTGTTTGTCCCCCCCTACATTCCCTTCTTTGCTTCCCTCGTTTTTCTCCCCCGCTTGCTCCAACATTTGGCTGGGTTTCCTCAACTCAACTTTGTACATCTATCCCATTGAGTGGTCATTCGTTGGAATGGTACAATCTTTATCAGCTGCATCCTGAGGCCTATGGTACAACCTGTAGGGCCGCCATGTGATCATATGAGGTTGTACCTCATCAAACGCTCGCCTATAATAGTCTATATCCCCCATGTGACCACGAATATCATCTCCGTCTGGAACCCAACCCATGACGGAAGGCTCTCCAATAACTCGAGCTCTCAATGCTCTTGCAAGGCGTCTTATCGCAATATGGTCCCAGATCCATATCTGTAACAAAGTGCTAAGACCTGCAGACCTCTGTCCATGGTAAGCTATCAAATGCAAATCTGCATATAAATGAGCCAATATACACTTACCCCAGCAGTAAACCTCTCCCTGAAGGAGGCTGTGAATCACTCCAATAAGGCCCAAAGAAAGCCGAACACCAGTTTTGTTAGGCCATAATATGCCGTTGAAAAGAGCTAACAGAAATACAGGGACCCCTCCCAGTCGTTGGTCGGCTATGCACCTCCTAATGAAGACCGTCATACCCTGATGGGGTATGTCTACCACTCCAAACAGCTCGGCTATGCATTGCTCAATACGGTTCAGGTGACCATCATATGTGATCAAGCGACCCTGAATAGGAACTCGTAAGATCTGCCACACATCCTCTAAGGTGATGCTCATCTCGCCGGTAGGAAGACGACACGTCTGACTCTTGCTCCACCATCTCTCAGCTAAGGCTTTGAGTAGGTTGTGATCTAAAGTAATATGTGGCATGTGAGCCACGTGGGATAAACCGGTCACCTCCAGTGTGATCTCTAAGAAAATCTGGTTGCGTTGTCTAAATGTTGCCTCGTAGGCCTGAAGCCACCCATGTCGCTCCCGCATCTCTAATACCTCTAAATCCATCTGTAGGGTCAATCAGGTCATTTATTATGATCTTATTTTTCTATTATAAATCCAATTTTTTTATTCTACCATGTTATTCATCTATTTTATCATCTTATTCATCTATTTCTACCATCTAGGGTTTCCTAGAAACTTCTTTTTCTTGCTAAGATAATTGCAAACTGCCTTTTGTGCACTAGCACCCCCTTGGCGGCGCCAGTGCCCCCATCTGCGCATAGGCGTGCTCAAATTGTTCCATTAAAACCCCCTCAATGTGCTAGCGCATTCTTCTTTGCATAGGCGCATACGCGCCCACACATCACTGCACATTTTGCATAGGCACCCTTCTTTTGGCACTAGCACATACGCTCCCAAGCATACTACAACACATGCACGACCCCGAGAGCACAGGTGTGCACCAAGGGCCACGCTGGCACAATTGCGCAGCTTTTTCTACCTTGTCTAACCCTAATAAATGCGTTTTAACAAAAATTAAATGTTATAAACTGACAAAGGTGAAGGGTTTAGCTTTGTGTACCTGCGGGCCATCCCAAGGATGTCTCATGTAGTCTCTCACACGATCCGCACGGTGTCTCCGGTTCTGCACCCTTGCCATCTTCTCCCGTAGGTTTGAGCTCAATCAACGGTAAAAAGGTAAGTGAATGTGGTAAATGAATTGGCCGCGATGGCTTATATATTCATTTTTATCCCTTGCGATGTGTTTCTCGCCCCCGAGGTGCCTTGGAGCCGTTGTGGTTCTTCTGAATTCCTTTAGCACTTGCCGTGATGATTATTTTAAATAATAATTATTTTCGTGCCCGTTTTTACTACGCTGGGGCATGTTTTTGCTTCCCGACGGCCTTTTCTACTACCTGGGGCATATTCTTGCCTCACGGTGACTTTTGGCGTTCTCCCATGACTTCATTATCTCTTCTACAATATTTTCTTCCTAAAAATTCAAAAAATCAAACCAATATAATTTTTTTTTCAAAAACCCAAAAAATTGGTAAAATCATTAAAAATTGTAAAAAATTCATTTTTTTTCAAAAATTGGTAAATGGTATGCATGCAGTTGAACCTGTATCAAATGCATTGTCCTCAAACATCGAAATTTGTCCTACAAAAACATCTTTCTTAGGTTTTTGCTTGTTCTTGTCTCAAGCTACTTGCGAATCATTGTGATCTACCTCTATTAACAAAGTTGACTTGTTTACTATGTTGGTACTCACGTGCAATAGTGAGTTGCCAAAGATTGTCATAGTGCACGAATGCTTTCCATGGGACTACCTGTGTCCTCCGTTATTCCTCTCGCATGTATCCTTGCTTGGGGCACCATTTTTAATCCTTGTCGTTACAACATGAACATTCGGGAACTGGAGTTTGATAACAAAAACATTGGTGCAATTGTCTTGAACGTTGTTTGTTTATGTGTGATTGTACTTGTTTCTCTGTTAGGTTGGTTGGTTTACTTTCTTGTATTGCATTGCATTATGTATGTTGCATGGAGTTAAGCATCATTTTACTTTCTTGTATTGCATTGCATTATGTATGTTGCATAGAGCTACGTATTTTTAGTAATGAACAAATGTTAGTAATATAGCTTTTCATGTTATGTTACACTTTGTTTATTTTAATAAGGGCCGATGATGTAGATCATAGGGGCAACATGATGAAATAAAAGTTGCTTATTGAAAATTGGATGCAAAGAACTATTCTTATTCTCCACTTTCATGTCTTATCACTACTAATTCTTCTTCCAAACCACCTGGAGCAATAAACAATCATGTTTATTCCTATCCTATTTCTTCTATTAGTTTCGATCATATTCTCGATCGTCGGTCGACTTCTTCTATCACCCCATCGACACTCGAGGGGGCATCCTTCATTCTACTAATTTTTCTTCAAAAATTTATTTGTTTATGCTTGTCTACTATATTTGAAGTGAAGTTATTTACTTCACCTCAAACAAGGGCAAATGTAGACACATAAATTCCGCTTTTGCAATCTTATTGCCAAAAGCACACAAATCACTCTCATTTTCACCATTTCCGTTATAATTGGTGATTCCCACTAATTAACTAACGTTTCTTACCATTTTGGTCAATTAACAACACATTGTTGATTGTCTAACCTCTTTCGCATTTAGGATGCCACTTCACGACAAATCATAAGTCAAAATCCTATTCCAAACAAACAATTAGCGATTATTAGCTAATTAAGTCTCTTTTACCCTTGTTTTGATCAATATATCCTATTATTGGCTCAAACCCCTCTTCCAACCACTCAAAATCACCCCACTTCCTTCCACAACATCTCAGAAGGCTTCAAAAGCTTATCCTAGCCTCCTAATTGACCCTAAGTGGTTGATTAAGACTCCTCTCATCTTAATCACTTGTTAATTCACTAATCATGATTAGCAAGCCTTAATCAGGATTAACAATTCTTAATCTTTTTTGTGTTTTTAGTCCCACATGCACCAAGATGCTAGTTTTCCTCAAATGAAAAACTATAAAAAGGACTAACCACATACCTTTAAACTTTACACCATACTTTGATTTGCATATCATATAAGAAATATGATTAATAGCCAAGCTCAATCCTTGCCTCAAGTCTTCAATGGGGTTAGTAGATGGGTATCCAATATGATCTTGTAGTCATTGTTGGAGAGACCATCTCACCTTCTTTGGAGTAGCAACAAACCCCCAATTTGATTGCTCCTAAATCTATTTAGGTCTATGTTAGTTAGCAATTGAACATACTAGTAGGCATGCTCTAGCTAGGTTTTGAATTATATTCATGTTAGTTGTTTCAAGCATTCCATTAAGCTTTTATCTTTGATGTAACTATTGTTAGATTCAATAAGCATTTGTTCAATTAGACTATGTGGTGTTAGTCTTAGCTTTTCTTGAAACTTTTAGTAGTGTTTGCCAAAAATGACCAACAAACTTTCTATCTGTATCAGATACTATACTACACAGTAATCCATGTAGTCTTACGATCTCCTTGAAGAAAATATTTATAATGTGCATTGCATCACTGATCTTGCTGTAAGAAATTAAATGTGCCATATTTTTAAATCTATCCACCACTAAAAAAATAGAATTGACACCTCTTTGTGTCCTAGGAAAACCCAACACAAAATCTAAACTTATATCTCCCCAAGGCATTTCAAGAATGGGAAAAAGGTTGATACAACCATGGCTATAAGATATTCCCTTCTCCAACTAACAAACACGAAATTCCTACAAAATTTTACGTACATCCACACTCATCCTTGGCAAAAAGTAACTCTCCCATAGTAGTTCTAAGGTTTTATCCAATCTAATGTGTCCTGCTAATCACATGCAGTGATTTTCTATTACTAGGTTCTTGTGTATTCATAGTTTTGAGATGCACAATTATATTTCCTTGAATAATAATCCTTCATGCACAAAATAATATAACCAAGTTGTTTTGTTAAAACTTGTGAGAATCACACGTATCTCCCAAACTTCCCTGAATTCTTCATACCATGCATACAATTATTTCATGGATTCAAAACCCACTACTTCAATTATCATTTTTTAAAATAAATAATTATGCTTAATGAGTGCATCAACCACCTTGTTATATTTTGCACTCTTATGTTTGAACATGAATGTGTATCTTTGTAGTTATTCGACCCACCTCATATGCATCTGGTTCAACTTTCCCTAAAATTTAATGAACTGTAATGCCTAATGATATGTGTATAACAAAAAATTATTTAGGCAACAAGTAATGTCTCCACTTCTTCAATGCCTTTATTATTGGGTAGAATTCTTTATCATACCACTATACTTCATCCTTGCATCATTAATATTTTCACTAAAGAACACAATTGGTCTATCCTCTCGAGTCAACACTACTCCAATGGCTATACCAATAGCATCACAATTAACCTAAAATACCTTTACAAAATATAGCAATGCTAACTCTAGTTGTTCAGTTACCCTCTTATTTATTTTTAAAAAACCCCTCTCTACACCTATGCTTTAGATGAATTTATTCCTATCTCCCCTTATGGCCTCTATAATTAGTGCACATGCACCACTAAATTTCCTAATGAAATTGTGGTAAAATCTATCCAACCCTTGAAGAATTTGTGCTTCAGATGCACTCTTCAATGATGGACAATCCATAATTGCATGTACCTTTTTAGGGTCTATATTCAATATGTCTCTAGAAATAACAAACCCCATATACACCATTTTTTATTGCATAAAACTACACTTATCAAGATTAATCAAGAACTTATCTTCCCACATTATTTGCAATAGTTTCTTGATATGTAACAAATGTTCCACATGCAATTTGCTAAAAGGTATAATATCATCTAGGTACACGATCAAAAAATTTCCTCAAAATTGTTTCATGAGGACTTTATTCATCAGCATCATGAAATTACTGAATGTATTTCTCAATAC
Source organism: Taxus chinensis (assembly GCA_019776745.2). Taxonomy (NCBI): domain Eukaryota; kingdom Viridiplantae; phylum Streptophyta; class Pinopsida; order Cupressales; family Taxaceae; genus Taxus; species Taxus chinensis. The sequence continues at coordinate 463,078,356 of CM034156.1, read as the reverse complement.
GAATGACATCACTAACCACTCTACAACCCATTCACCTCCTTCCCTTATACAATTATGATGATATCCACTATTCAAATCAATCTTTTTGAAATACATTACTCCAATCAAACAATGCATGATGTCATCCATGTGCATAAATTGAAACCTTTATTTGATGGTAATTTTATTTATGGATCCTGAATTAGCACACACATATTACTCACCACCCTTAGGTGTTAGAACTATTGACACTATGTGTAGTGCCCACTAGTTTCTTTCTTTATTTTGTTTATGCTGACTCATTGTACTTATTTGTGTTGAGACATTGGACACATTTTTATCATGGTTATTTGATTAGGATACATATTATTTTTTCATCACTATTATCTTATATATGCTAAATTTTCAAGGCAAGATGGTTGTATTTAGCACACGAGGCCAATTCCTGATTATTATCATTATTATATGACTTTTATGTGATAATTATGGATCTCATCAGTTTTAAGATTAACATGTATCTTATATGAAATTGGAAAATATGTAATGGATGATTATATTAGGTTTCTAATCTCTCATCTGATGGATGGATGGTTTCATAACTATTTGGTTTAGTTAAGCATATGTTTGACATTATTTTTTGGACATGTAGATTATTAATGTTATTTATCATTTTGTATCAAGCATGTGTGATATTCCTGAAATTAAATGTGTAGGAAATAGGTTCACACTATAAGAGAATGTGGGTTTCAGGAAGGATGCACCTCCCTGTGGCATAATAGGCCTGTATAGGCCAAATTTACTCACTTTGTTTGATTTTTGTCCCCTTGTGATTGTATATTGTCGATTAATTTTGAAAAAATGGGAATTACACCCTTGGTATGAGATTACTACTTTCAATAGGTCAATTTTATCCTTCTTCCATATCACTTATGGTTATTTGGTTTAACCCCCTTGATTTTATGTTATGTAATTTATTTATCCCTTTATTACATTTATTTTATCTCTCATAATTCTTTGATTTAATTTAACCTTAGTTATTTGTTCAGTTAATTGGTTGTTTTATTTTGAAAATCTCTTTCCACTTTCTTGGGATGTTTTAATTTGTCTTACTTTATTGATTGATATGGGTTTAGGATCACCTAATCAGTGGATTAGGTAGAATCACCATTACCCCTCTTAAATGCAACCTCTTCCCCAAAAATCGAATTTGGGGAAGAAGTGAATTTTTGGAGGAGTGGTAAGGTAAGTAATGAGGTTACTGTTTTCTTTGAAAATAATCCCTAAGTACCATCCTTATAGTTGGATGAGATCTTCTCAAGGATCATTAATGCTTGATTCTCCCCCTTTAAAATACTTGTTCAACCAACCAACAATTTAATGATTTTGATACCACGTGTATATTTGATGGATATTTAGAGTGCAAGATTTGTCTCCATGTGGATACTTGTAGACTTGCTTGCATTGGATTGTTTCATTTCATTTATTATTTTTGTAAGATCTTGTTGGAAGTACTTGGGTGACTTGGAGCCTTGAGTGGAGGATTGAAACATGTCAATCTCATGGTTGAAAATTGAGTTTTCTCTTCCTTTATTATCCTCTAACTTGGAGGTTTTTGGGGGTTATTTTTTTTGTTTTATTTTGGCCAAATTTTGGAGAGGAGCTTGGTTAAGGGAGAGCTTGTTTTTGAATTAGAGAGATTATATATTAGGCACTAGGAAATTTTGTTCTTTGATTTGGAAGTTTGGAATCACATTGTTTTTGTGATGTAGGTCTCACACCCTTGTTTTTTATGTTTATTGCTTGAAAGGAAAGTTTTTTTTTTTAATATTGTTGAGTTTTTGTGTGTTGGAATGGATTGTATTTGGGTTTAGAAATGATGTTGTTGTATTAGTTCTATTTTTCTCCATCCAACCCCTAGGGGTGAGTGGATTTTGGATTTATAACGGGAATAGGGAATAATACCTCTCTTTTTTCCCACAAGGATCTTGATGGGAAATCCTTATTCGGATTTCTTATTTTTACTCCCTTTTTATGGTTTGTAGAGCATGATCTTATTAGTCAACACTCATAGCCCCTGAAAGCCATATCCCTTAATATGAATTTATTCATTGTAAAATCTAGTCTATTAATTATTAGGTCACAAATATAATGGATATAGGTTAGGGTGGTTTTTTATTTGATTTCCCTAAAAGGGATATGTGAGGTGTGGCACTTTTTTATTCCTATTTTGTTTGTAACTTGTGAGGAGACTGTGATAGAGAGAAGAGGAAGTTACGTTGGATTTGTTGTAGGGTTGACTATCCCTTCTTGTCTTTTTCTAGATGGAATAAAAGAAGGAATGGATGTTTTGTTGATGTAGCCCGATATTTGGGTGAGAACCACATTACACATAGTTATCAAATGAGTTGTGTTCTTTTATTTTTTGTAGCTTTAATTTCAGATATGTAAATATTATTCAAACTGCATGTTTTAGTTTCACATCCGTTGTGAACACACAATGTATAGATTTTTACTATGCATAATTTTTATCCCTTAATAATACCTAGGACACCCTTCAGTATGGTTAGAACTGGAATTTTATTTCCATATACAAGGAGTTGAGAGACCATCTCCCATCCTTACTAAGGAAACCTCCAAAAGTTACGTGGGTTGAAAAAAACTTAGCCAAAATAGATTAGGTAAGGAGATATAAGGTATTGGAGGGATATGGGACTTTAGAGGCTATTTCAGGTTCTTGGATAAATTTGTGGACACCCATTTGGGTACTTGTTTGGATATAAGCCAAACTTGTTATTGGTATGAACATGTTCCTACTCTTCCCCATATTGGTAGAACTCATAGGATGGTTCTTGTTTAGTTGTGAGGGTTGTTGTAATCCAAACTTCTTTAGGTTGCTTTGGTTTGTTATGTTGGTGTTAGATATTCCCCATTACCCTATACATGTGCTCACTTAGATGTTTGCATTCTCCTCTCTCCCATGGGATTGGAGGGAGGATATCATGCTCTTCATTGTTTGGTTGTGGTATGCAACGATGATAATTGGTTGGGTGGTAAACTAAGACTTATCTTGTGGATTTGGATGCGTGTTTATTGGAGTTGAAGCTTTGAGAAAAAGTGGTTTTGAGAGCTGGATCTCTTGCTTAAAAAAATTATAGATTCATGGAATATTTTGGCATGTTGTTCCCACTTTGTGGGAGGCTTGTATACTTATATTTTAAAGTTATTGTAATTTATTTTTATCTCAAATGAGGAGAAGGACTTTAATAGTGTAGCTCTTGCTTGGAAATCAGATTGGAAACCAATGTGTATATCTTGCTTGTTGAAATGAGAAAATTGGATACTTTTGTGTAACATGCAATTCTTTTATTTACTTTTGTTGTTAAAAAAAACGAATGTTGATTTAGTTAAATAAACAAAATATTCATTTTGTTGAACTTATTATGCCTATCAAAGCACTTAGAATTGGTGTTTTAAGAAGCAATCGTTGGGCTTATTAAACGTGATATTTTGTATACTTAAGTTGTTGATTGAAGAAAGTTGCAATAAAGAGGGAAAATAGAAATTAGTTTGTTACATTTTAATGGTTATAAGAAACTTGCTGTTGTGTTTAATTTTATTCCAAGTCACTTTAGTATCCAATTGCTTTAAAAAACTGTCTCTTTACTTATCAATTTAGTCTCTGACTCATTTTTTTTCAAAGGAAAATAAGACTATCTTATCCCAATGAAAGGAAATGTGAAACACACACACACACACGCACACAGCGCGCCACACACACACACACGCGCGCACACACACACACACACACACACACACACGCCCGCACGCACACACACTCACACACACACACACACACACACACACACACACACACACACACACACACACACACACACACACTCATGTTTTTTTTAAATGAAGCTTTACAACAATGTTTCCTCTCTCTATATATATATAGATATAAACAAATAAACGTGTGTGTGTAAACTTATATTTATTTGCAATGTATTTGTTTTATATAAAAAAGAAATAAATTTTATAATAATATGTGTGTTTATATATATTAAACATGGCTGAATTAAGAGTTTTGAGTGGGCCCTAGGAAATATGTAAAGCCAAATACTCCATTTAGTTTGTACAATCATTATATGTTAATTTTTTTAAAACTGCATAATCAAGGTTAAGAATGATTCTTTATCTAAGAATTACCATTAAGCATAGATTTTTTAAATTTTGGAAATCCATCAACATAAATAATATGGTTGAAAAGGATTATTTATCAAAATATTAAGATTTGAATGACTTTGATTTATTATTTTATATCATCATTTTCTAAAAATATTCACTGAAAGAAATTATTGCAACTTATAAATCATACGTAAAGAAATGAATCTAAAATCGACCCATTAAAAATTATATTTACAAAAGAATGTAGGCACCTTAAATAATCATAGAAAATGCATAAATTCTTTGATTAATTTACACTAAAACTCATTAAGATTAACAATTGTAAACAAAACCATTACCATATTGTTAATCTTACACAATTTTTAAAAATATTATATTACCATTAATAGGCAGTGTCAACCTTTAATATTTAATAACCATAATGATTATTTGTGGGTAATAATCCATCAACCTGGTAATATTCCTATAAATTTGACACCACCTGTTTGTTTCCACCTTAGGAAATTAGTTTTAATGTTCATATGGTTTGATTCGACCTTTTCAAAGACACTACCATATTGCTGACCTTATATGCAATTCATTTTAATATTACATTATCTACGATAAGTATTGTGCCTAAACATTAGTATATTACAACAATATTAATAAGTGGCAGGAAGTAAGCGATCGAACTAGTGAAAATACTATAAGTTTAACACCCCCTAACTTTTGGCACCTTAGACAACTACCTACTCTACCTAAGGATTAATCCCCAATATATATAAATATATAAAGAGAAACATGTTAAGGGTTGTGGCTGGCCATGAACCACACTATATTATAATAAAAAAATGGGACACAGTCCCCTCTTGCAACAATTCGACCGCTGCCCTTAAATGCGTACATACTGTTGGCGTAGTAGCTAGTTAACATGATGAGATCCCTCTCCACCACCAGTTCGAGCTTTTGGTGTGACGAAAAATTGTACATGGTATTAGAGTCAGGCAGTTAAGCGTGCCTGACCTAGAGTAGTATTGGGATGGGTGACCTCTCGGGAATTCCGGGTGTTGTTGGCTCGTAATGCTGTTGGACCTAATTGGGCGTATATGTGGTGGGCCCATAGCTCACATGGTTGCATCTAGCTCCATTGTGCGGGGGTGTGTTGGCGTAGCATCTAGTTAACATGATGAGATCCCTCTCCACCACTCATTCGAGCTTTTGGTGTGACGAAAAATCATACACATACATACATACACACATACACACATACACACATATGCACATACATACATACGTACGTACATACATACATACATACATACATACATACATACATACATACATATATGCATACATACATACATACATAAACACACACATACATAAACATAAATATACCCAAAAATATGTATACAGATGGCTCCCAATGTATTCCATGATTATGTATACGACTGCCTCCCAATGCATTCCTGTGTGTGTGTGTGTGTGTGTAAACATTCATATATATATACACACATGTATATAAATATATACATTCTCCTTCAAAAATTTAATGATGGTTTCAAAAAAAGATAAATAAATGGAAGAAAATAAACAAAATGTGCTTCTTGTAAGCCATCCCCAAACCTACAAACAAACAAGAGGAAAATGAAAAGGCATAAAGGAGAAAAGAAAAGCTCTAGAAGTTTAAAAGTGAGATTAGGGATTTTTAGGAACCTAAGGGATCAAGGGAGGAGATCCCTTTGATCCAAGGGCTCCAATTAAACCTAGGATTTTCACTTGCCCAAGTGGGCATATAGGGATGACTTGGTTGTGCAAGTGGGGCTCACCTTTCCCCCTTGTCAAATTTGGGTGTATTTGATTAATGAAAATCAATTTTTAATTGTTATGGATGCAAAGGACATGTGGCCATTTGGATGGGCCAAATGGGACCCATGCCTAAATTAATTAATTAATTAAACCCTAGTAAGTTAATTTTATTTCCTTGTTAAGCTTAACCCATTGGTGGGAAAAATGTAATAACCCTTAATAAACTTAACTAACAATAATTGCTTGAATTTTATTATGGATTATTTTTATACTCCTAGGTTAAATTAACATCTTGGGATTAATAAATAACTAAAACATTAAATTTGAATAAATATTAAATAATTATTACATACTTAATTAAATAATACTTAAGTTTATTCAATAATAATAAAATTACTATTTTTCCGGGAACTATCTAGATGGGTTTTTGGATCGTAAAATTATGGGAAAAACATCTAGTATCAAAGCTCGCTTTCAACATTGGGTACTCTGGGATAAAATCAAACCAAATATTAATTATTAGGATTAATTAATTAATTTCCCATTAAACAGGTTTTTTGCTAAACCTAAACATTCCCTTCCTATATTCATAGGATGCCGATACAAGGAGATGAACTTTGATTAGCTAGGAACCAAGGTCAGGGACCACCTACCCCATGGACACAAGCAACAAAGCTTGGGACATAGATACTTACATTACAACAGATGATGGGAGTACTTCATGATTTCCTTCTAGTGCAGTGAGAGCCAATAGAGGAGGTCACTTAACCAAAAGAGGTTACTGATCTAGATCAATGTGACACACAATTATGTGTAAGATCTCATATCCTATTCATGTACTTTGAGAGGTTCACTTTTCATCGTCATAGCCATTCAATAAGTATTGCAGGAAAATTACTTCTTGATAGGACACCTTTACCTCTTGGAGAGAGAATAGTAGAGCCTCGTGCCCATGGAAAAGGAATGAGAAGTGCTATTAGAGATATTTTTCATCTCCATCCACCTACTTATGGAGGGAAATTTGATGGGTTTGGATCTAATTCATGGCTCCTTAGGCTTGGTAGTTGCTTTGGATTTCAATTTTATGAGAGAACCACTAAGGATCATTTGTATATATACCTTTTTTGTGATGCTGCAACCATTTGGTGGAAAAAGGAGGAGTTAAATCTCCATTTGACTCGATAGATATTGACATGAGAGTTATTTAAGGAGTACTTTTGGGAATTTTATATGTCAGAGAACTTTATTTTATGGAGGATACACGAGTTTCATGATATTTGATAGGGTTCAAACTCTGTAGCGCAGTATGAGAGTCAATTTTTGGACCTTCTCCAGTATGTAGATTACCTTTAGGAGGAGAAACTATAGGTTAATGGGTTCATTAAATGCCTGAATGTGGATTTGGATACAAAAGCTTAAATTTAATCTCCTCTAACCTTGGAAAAGGCGGTGGAGAAGGCATACTTAGACGAGGAGAACATAGGAAAGGACTTGGAGTATCAAGATATAAACAAGAACAAGTTTTAGCATTAGACTCACACTTAATAGGATATCAGGCCTTGGGCCATGGCATCACCCATAAGAGGAGGATTTAGACCCACATAGTTAGCACCAAGATCCCCATCACATCCATAATAGTACATGTAACATCAGGCTCATTAACAATAGATGTCTTAACCCCACGCGATATGTATAGAGGTAGAGGCCAAGGAGGTCACGATTTTGGTAGAGACAAGATGCATAGTAGTCAAAAGATTAATCCATCATGTACTCAATAGTTTTCCATGGTTGGTACAATAGGATCACCTCATCACAGGTTAGGTGGGATTTCCATGCAAAGAGACACCAAGATGTTTTATTTGTGGATATATTGATCACTATGCCTGCCTATGTCCATATAGACCTTATTTTTTGATAGGAAAAAGGCACCCATTTAAGAACAAATAGTATGTGACGTAGAACATGCTCATCGTGTCTATGCCACATTGGATAACTGTCAAGATGAGCACTAGGCTACAATCATTGAGACTACATGTATTATCAGGGGTATATCTATTTCCATGTCATTTAATTCTAGTGTATTTGATTAATTTATATCACCTTCTATAATAGACTGGTGTGGGTTGGCTTTTAGGTAGTTAGATATATCATAGGTAGAGTTTTCCATTGGGTCCAATTTTTCCATAGAACCATGAAACGAGAAGTGACATGATGAGTTAGTGGTCTATTTTTCTGATATGAGGGTCTTGCTTGATACTGAGTTTGAGGCTGATACGGTCTAGTACTCTGAGCTGTTGTCTCTTGATAGTCACTAGCTCATTTCCTAGATATTGTAGTTACTTCATAACCTCATGAATTTATTTTGAAGTGCTTGAAGAAGTTGATACCTCACTATTGCCTTGATTTCTAGGGGCTGGGATGGGATTCAATTATGGTGTTTTACTAGTTGTAGGAGTCCCCCTGTTTGGATAGAGAGGCATTGGTGGCCTTGGCGCAAGCTTACTAACTTGAATTAAATTGTTTTATGCTTTGATAGCTATGTCGTAGGCCCCTGGCAGAATTTTTCCTCCCATTGATTGGATCATCATGGCTATGTCAAAATTTATAGCCTTTAAGAAGTAAAGGAATGATCCTTCAGAATTTGGTCTAACATCTATTGGAACCCTGTCCCATGTTCGTTGGAAACGGAAATTGAAATCTATCATTTTATCATTAAGAGACCTCTTGATTGTTTTCAATTGTTCCAATAAAGACAGATTATCTCCCTTTCCCCAAATTGATTGTGGAGGGCTGTAAACAAATGGTCCCAATTCTAGATAGACCCTGCTATTAGGCTCCTAAACCATTGCAAATATTTACCTTTAAAATATGAAGCTAATAACTTGACTGTAATCCATTTCATTGATTTCATGAATTACACAGACATTGGTGATGTCCTAGATGCAGTCAATAGGAGTAGTATGATTTTCTCCTGTGAAATAGGGAATATTATTTAGTGCTGTAACCAAGACTTGATTTTGAGCATTTAGGGCAAGTGGGCTGCTGCCTATGAAGTTGACATAGGGATTGGGTTGCACCATCCTGATTGGTCAGAGAAATATTGTTGATTGAAGAAAAGGTCTACCAAGTGGAGGTGTAGACAAAGTCCTGTTGGGTGGAGATGGTGATCCTTGTGGTCTTCTTCCTCTCCTTCATCTGCCTAATGATAATTTTAGGTAGAAAAATAGTCCCTCACCTCGAGTATCAGACCTAGTTCGAATTATTCTCATGTACTTGGGTAACCTATGTTGCTACACCACTAAATTATATCCCTTTGAAGTTTCCAGATGTGTTGGGAAAATGAGCCTCTAAAGGATGAATTTTTCCAAGTTACATACTAAACTTGAAAAAATTAAAATTAAAACTTTGAAGGACCTATATAATTGATATTTTGGAGGTAAAAATTTGTTTTGGAATGACAGTCCATAAAACCTGAAAATGTAAGACTTCCGAATGTCTGAAACCCCGAAACCCAAAATTTGGAGAACTCTGAAATCCTGAAACCTGAAATTCCCAAATCATGAGATGTTTGAAATCCTGAAATCTTGAAACCTGAAATTCAAAAAACTATGAAATTTCAAAAAACTAAAAATACCCTTTTGAAGATCAGCTCCCGATCTATGAACTGGTGAAATTTGGACTTGTTTTGAGCAAGTTAAGCCCTTGAAAATCAATTTCGGAGTTCAGTCTAAGAGGTGAAAAATATGAAATTGGAGAACTTGAAATTTCTAAGTCTGAATTTCTTGAAAATGCCTTCAAATCTCATGGAATGACTTCTTGGTCCCACCGGGCGTGCCAAAACTATTGATGTTGAATCAAAACACCCCTAAAATTTTACAACTCGATGGGTTGAAACTATCACTGTGATTGCATAACATGGAGCTTTTCCCAAAGTGTGGGACTTTGTAATCAAGAAAGCTCTTTGGATGAAGGCTGGTTCCTATTCCTATATTCTGATTCATACATACAAATTGTAGAGGATCTACTTTAAAATATACTCTAACTTTCCAAGGAGACAAGGTTAAGAAGATTACAAGAAAATGAACCTAAACTAACAGAGGTGATACTCCAAAAGGAATGATGAACGCCTGCTTTTCCATTAAACAAAAAACATTAAAAATGTAACACAACCACCATGTAAAAATAACTAGGATTGCAATCAGAGATTAGGAAGATGTAATGAATATAAGAGAGGGTTGAAATTCATCCAAAAACTTGTATTATTGCTTCACAAATTGATACAGTGCATTACAATGACCAAGAGGCAAGATTGCATTTTACAGTTTAGATGAGAGGTTTTAAATCCACAAATTCACTTACAGATGAGAGAATAAGGGAGGGTGCAAAGCCAAAATGTCCAACCTTAGAAAAATTCCCCTCCTTACAATATATATGAAGAATGAGAGAAGAAAGAGAGAGGAATTCAAAATCCTACTCCAACCACCCTAAAATGCATTGAATTCACCTATAATAATGATGGGTGCAACTATAAAACCCATGCCTCTATGTACTATGCCTTGTTGGGCAAGAAAGGAAGCCCATACCTTCATTATTGTGGTAGGTGAGAAACCTGGGACACTCTCTAAAATGGCATATGGTATTTCTTCATTTTGAATGACTTAGTCTCACTTAAATTAAGATAACCAATTGTAGTTGAGCAGAGGACCCTGTGAGATTTCTAAAAAGTCCTTTCTTGTGCAAATCCGAGCTCCCAGTCAAAATTTATGACCATCTGAAGGTCGGGGGGTCATTCTGAAAAAAATGCAAACTGCCGATCTTCCTTTTTGAGAGTCCGAAATGCGTGCAACCTCCGAAATCCCAAAATTTGGAATTTTAGACATTTTGACTTTGGAGGTTGAGTTACAATTCATCGATTGATCCTTCTGAGTTCTTTGAAACTCTGAAACCTGAAAGTTCAGAATTTTAGACTTTTAGAATTTCAGTTGTTATCCTTTTCAGACTTTTTTACACTGTTCATCACTTGATTGGCTCGAGAGTTTTGAATCTCTAAAACCCAAAAGTCCAAAATTTTGGACTTTTGGAATTTCAGAACTTTTTATTTTGAAATTTTTTCCTTTCAGACTTTCAGAGTTTTTTTTATTTTGGATGAATGCGCAAAGTCTAAAAACTTCGAGCTTGGGCCTCCATTATTTTCTCTTGATCTTTGATATCCTTTGACATTCCCTTAGCCATTCATTTTCCGAACTTGCATTTTTAATTACCGAGCCCGCTTGTAACCTGATTTTTGGAATCAAAATGTGAGCTCCCATGGTAGAATGGATCCTTCCATCTTCTTAGTGTGCAAGGTCGTGTTTGTTTAATTTTTCCTAAGGGGAAAAATTGAATAACAAATACTTCTGTTTCAAGAGTTTGATTTCATCGTTGTTTTGAAACCAGGTAAGAGTAATTCAGGGCCTGGCCATTTATCAAGAATCAATTCTAATGAGGACATGTAAAGCATCGAAGATACTATGTCTGATGCTCAATTATTTAGATTGAACCACATGCCCACTGAATTAGAGGATATTGTAGTCTTTTTGTGTATTGGAAAAAAACCTGAAGGATTGAAGACCTTAGAAAATAAGCAACTTGCAATATGTGCGATGCCTTATCAGTTTATTAGTGGAGATTTGTGCAAGTTGGTCCGTGATGAAGTCTTACGTTGTTTTGTACTTGAACATGAACACAACGCCATTATGGAGGAGGCTCATGGTGGAATAACAGGAGGACATTACGCTGGTGATGCTACCACACACATGATTCTTATAGCTAGAATTTGGTGGGAGACTTTGTATAACGACACTAAGGGATATGTGAAAACATATGATGATTATTAGCACCTTGGGAAGTTTGGACAAAAAGATGAGATGCCACTTTGACCAATTGCAAACACAAAACCTTTCAAGAAGTGGGCTATTGAATTTGTAGGTCCTATTTCACCACCCACGCGTAGGATTGGCACACACTACATTATTACTTGTACATACTATCTAACAAGGTGGGAAAAGGAAACGCATACAAAGAATTGTACTACAACTACTACAACAAGATTTTTATGGGAAACCATTATTAGTAGGTATCACTACTCATTAAGCTTAAAAAGTGATAGAGGAACTCATTTTATGAATGAGAGAATAAGAATTTGCTGGCGGATTTTATGTTAGCACACCATAAAACCACTCCTTATCACCCTCAAGCTAATGACATTGCAAAAGATTTCATAATTTTTTTGGGATAAACATTGACAAAAATCTATGATGTTGGAAGGAAATATTGGGATGATAAAGTATCATATGTAATTTGGGCATACATGATTACTTATAAATGGTTGAATAAGGCCAAACCTTTCCAGTTGGTGTTTGGCGTGGAGGTTTTGCTCCTAGTAGAATTCATGCTACCATCTCTACGTATTGCATGCATAGGTGGGATTGATGATGAACAAGCTATGGAAGAACACATTGATAAATTAATACAATTATATGAGAGGTGCGCTATTACCCATTGGAGCTAGAAGACTGAGAAGGTGTGACAAAAGACATGACATGATAGGCGTAATAAGAACACGACATTTGTAGTTGGAAAGATGATTCTTCTCTATGACTCCAAGTTTGTGCACCATCTAGGGAAATTTAAGGTGCATTGGTTCGGAAATTTTGTAGTAACCAAGATACTCTACTTAGGTGCATGTTAGTTATAGGTGCTGGATGGCACCATGTTTCCCGATTACTTTAATGGGAGTAGGCTAAATCCCTACTATAAATCAAGCTTCTTGGTTTTTGTAATAAGGCAATATTATCACTTAGATTAGATTTCCCTTTCATGTGTTTCTTTCCAATCATTGTTATGCTTTGTTATTTTACTTCCTTGCTTTGTTATAATAAGTGCGCTTATGTGCATGAAGTTGATAACTATCTTATGATTTCATGCACAAAGGACCACACATGATTTTAGTGTGGGGAAACCAGGAAGAAATACATACTGAAAAGAGACTTAGAGAGCACTCAAAGGAAATTTGATGTGGATGAAGATAAGCGTTCAATGCTAGGAGAGTGGTATGTTGGTTACAGAGTGCACATGTGGAAGAGGGGAAAATGGGTATCACCTGAAGAAAGGATGGTGATAAGAAGGAAATTTCTTGAGATGAAAAACCACATACAAAGAATGTTCATGCAACGTAATGCAAGGTAGGAAGTGACATGATGCACTACTTAGTATAAGGCATAAAGGTTTATGTACTATAACGTAGAGACATTCATGTGAGGAGGTTTGCGGTCTGGAAAGTAGTGTAGTGCATTGGAAGGTTATGACTGTAGGGTATGGAAGAAACAACATGAAAAGTATGAGACAAAGCAGAAAAATAGATTTAGAGCTGTTTTATGGTGGTAGGTGGTGAGCATTTGATGCAGTAAAAATTTGAAAATATATAAAAAGGCGTTGGGGTAAATTTATTTTTACCTTACCTTGTGAAGAACTTGCATGTTTTCGAGAGAGATTATTATACAAATTATTGTAAAATCGAGTGCAAAGCCAAATAAATTATTTAACTAGATTAAATTTGGGACACGCCTGAGTAAAATAACTACTTTAGAAGAAGGTTTATGGCATGGGGTGGCGTGGAAGTGTGTTTTTAGAAGTTTGGAGGGTTCTAGTTAGGGTTTGTAGGATTAGGGCATTGGTTGGATGGAAGTGAAATAAGTGGGAAGAGATCTGTGTGTGATCAATTCTGAGAAATAAGGTTGGGAAACTTTAGACACGTCAAGGTAAAAAGTCTAAAGTTTTCATTTTTGCACAAGAATGAAACCTAGGAAGGCACTAACCACTTCTCTGAATAGAAAAGGAAAGGGTAAGGGAAAGGAAAATCCCACGGTAGAATATATTCAAGAAGAATGGTACTCATAGATGCAGTACCATGATGGAGTACTGATGAGATAAGAATGGGTGTCACATGTGTGAAAAATGATCATCAGTGACTATAACCATCATACTGACAAAAATGTGTGTGAGATAGAGATGGATCTTATTCGAAAAATGGGAAAATGGACCATGAAGGGAAAGCCCATCTATGATGATGAGGGAGAGAAAATTTTACAAAATGCAAGGGTGATTCAACTATATTAACTCCCTTATTTTGGAAAGCTTGAATGCTTATATCAGTGGTTCATGTCACGCATCTATGAAGATTTATTTTACTTTGCTAGGAGGAGGATGCGCTTGACCGAGACATTAATTGGCAAGTTCACTAGTCTTCAGAGCACAAGGATAGAACTCTATCTAGATTTGGGTGATGATGATGAAGTAAAGAAGACCACCAAGGATTTTATCTATCAACGAGGGGGACACACAATGGATATTGAGAAGCCTGATTATCCTGTGATTAGAATGGCTATGCGATTACTTACCAAGTTAGAGAGACATGATGAGTTTTTTTGTCTATCAACACCTCTTCATTGGCTGATTTACTTTGAAGGATAAAACCAACAATCATTAGTGCAAACTGCTGTTTTCCTTCACAACACATTACTTCTAGACTATTGTGAATAGATTCATAGAAGCGTGCAAACTAAGGATTGACATGGACAAGGTAGACTATGAGCACCATAATTTGCATAAAACACTTGTCTACCCCAAGAAGAGAATATATGTAGAAAGAATGATATTAGATGATATCAACATGTCGAGATCTGTGACCTTGGCGATTGCAAATGTGGCGGTTGAAAATTTTTATATATATCTAATGCCAAGGATAGTTGATGGGAAATATATAGAGGATGACCTAACCATCCCAGAGGACCCTAAAGGGAAGATTATTGTGGGTTATAAAAGAGTGCACAAGGATAATTTACATGCTAGTGAGGAGGAAGAAGGAAGTGAGGATGAACCCCCAGTCAAGAGTGCATCTACGAAGAAGACGCATGTGAATAAAGAGTCAGGATAAAGTGTGAGCACTAGGATACAGATGACGAAGAAGATGTTTCTAGTTAAGAAGAAATAAAAGGTATCATCTAGTGAAGACATAGATGAGACTGAGATTAAAGTAGAGGAAGATGAAAGAATGAAGAAGAAGTGGAAAAATTAAGTACACTGGTGCATACTATCGAGGATTCAGACATAGAGGAGTGTAGCACCCTACACGATGATGAATTCTGAGCTTCATAAGCTCAAGATTCACTTAGAGGAGATATTGGAGAAACACATCATCTGCCTTAATGTGTCCCCTTGGGGCACACCCATTATTTTCATGAAGAAGGATGGATCCCTTCACTCGTGCATCAATTTTAGACATCTGAACATGGTGATGATGAAGAACTATAATCCCCTTCCTATGATTGATGATTTTTTAACCAAATTCAGGTAGCCAAAGTGTTCCTTAAAATAGATCTCAAGTTAGGGTACTATCAACTTCATTTTGTAGAGGTAGATATCCATAAGACATCTTTTTGGACTCACTATAGGCACTAAGAGTTCACCACTGTTCCATTTAGTTTGGCCATTGCACCTGTATTATTCATGAGTCTCATGAATGCTTTCTTCAATAATTTCTAGATCAGTTGGTCTTGGTA
The DNA here is from genome assembly GCA_019776745.2 of Taxus chinensis. Classification (NCBI taxonomy): domain Eukaryota; kingdom Viridiplantae; phylum Streptophyta; class Pinopsida; order Cupressales; family Taxaceae; genus Taxus; species Taxus chinensis. The sequence continues at coordinate 463,062,802 of CM034156.1, read as the reverse complement.
TTTCTCAATGATATCCTGATTTGTTTACACTCAATGGAGGAGCACGAGGAGTATTGGAGACAAGTTTTACAAGTTTTTTGAAAGAACAAGATTTATGGGAACTTAGATAAATGATATTTATTTCAGTACGAGATTCAGTACTTAGGAAATATCATTGGGTATATCAATAGATCCCTCAAATATCAGCACTATATTTGATTGGATAATCACCGCCACAGTTACGAAGGCTAGGAGTTTCATGGGTTTGGCAGAGTACTACCATACATTTTTAAGTAATTCTCTAGGATAACACACCCTATCAATTTCCTTCAACACAAGTGGAATAAATTCATTTTATCAGAGAAATGTGAGCACACCTTTTAGTTTCTCAAGGGACATTTGAATTCTTCACTGATTCTTGCAATTTCAGACCCCTTAACATATTTTTTATTTTCACATATTCTTCTTTGGAGGGAATCGGGGAATTCATCATGCAGGAGTACCGTGTTATTGATTTTGATTCACAAAATCTCAATGATTATGAGGTTAACTACCCTACCCATGATCTTGAGATTTTGGCAATTTTGCACACATTAGTTTGTTGGAGGCATTTTATTTTGGGTAAACCTTTTGTTTTGAAGACTGACCACCTAAGTTTGCACCAATTTTTCTCTCGTCTTCATCTCAATTCTCATCAATGACATTTGTTCTTTAGGAGGCTCATCGAGCCCCTTACATAGCTCATCATGCTTAAAGAAGATGCATGCAGATATTAGATAGTTATACCATTGTACTGGGTTACACCATGACATTGCATATTTTATAGCACATTGTCTTGAGTTCCAGTGAGTAAAGGCCAAACACTCTTAGCTTGCAAGTCATCTCTATCCCTATGAAATTCAAGAGTGAAAGTTGGATGCGATCTCTATGGAATTTATAGTTTTTCTTCCTGCTTCATAGTATCATCATGATTCCATCATGGCGATAATGTAATATTTGACCAATTTTTTCCACCTAGCACCTATGAATATCATGTATAATGCACTTACCGTAGCTTGAGTTTTTCTATATGACATTGTGAGATTGCATGAAATTTTGAGGATGATTATTTTTTATCAGAATTCTATTTATAATATGAATTCCAAACATATTTTCAGATGGCTTTAGGAACCCAGATAAAATTCATCTCCACATATCGCCATGAGTAAAATGGACATAAAGAGAGGGTGAATTAAGTTCTTGAGGACATGTTGAAGGTGTATGTCATGGGTTAGTAAAGTAAATGGGAGGATTACTTGTACCTTATTGAGTTCACCTACAACAATAATTACCATAACTTGATTGTCATGACACCTTATTAGGCCTTATATGGGAGGCCATGCATGAAAAATTTAAGTTGGGAAATGTTGAATGACATGGTAGTTATTGGTCTAACATTCCTTCTGGACATGGATTAGTAGGTTATTCTCATTAGAAAACATATTGAGTAGGCACATGCATGCCATAAGGTGTATGCTAACATGAAGAGGGTTGAGCGTCACTTCTCAATAGGTGACAATGTATTTTTGAGAGTGTGTCCACACAAGAGTCCAATATGTTATGGAAAAGGCTCTAAGATCTCCCCTAGATTCATGGGTCCTTAAAATATTTTGGAGGTTATTGGGCCTATTGATTACCATCTAGCTTTTCCACCATGCATATCCCATGCCTATGGTGTCTTCCATGTTTCAGTTTTGAGGAAGTATGTGCCATATAGTTCTCATGTTTTGGATTGTTTGGATTTATAGGTGGAAAGTGAAGGGTAGTTACATTGGATTGTGTGTGTGTTCTGGAGCACCAGAGGTTGGCCCTATGGGGGAAAGAATTAGAACAAGTTAGAGTTTGATGAGACATGTACAATGAGACATCAATTACATGGGAGGATGTAAAACATTTGAGAACTTGACATCCTTACCTATTCCAGTGAATTATAAGAGGAATTCTATTTCTAAGAGAGGGGGATCTAGTGCCCACCAATTTATCTCTTTATTTTGATTATGATAACTCATTGTACTTATTTGTTTTGAGACATTAGACACATCTTTATCATGGTTATTTGATTAGGATATATATTATTTTGTCATCATCATTATCTTGTAGATGCTAACTTATCATGGAAGGATGGTTATATTTGGCACACGAGGCTGATTCCTAATTTTTATCATTATTATCTGACTTATATATGATGATTATATATCTCGTTGGTTTTGAGATTAACATGTATCTTATATAAAATTTAAAAATATGACATGGATGATTATCGTGGTTTCTAATCTCTTATATGATGGATAAATGATTTTTTAACTAATTGGTAGTTAGAATTTATTTGACACAATTATTTGATGTGTGGATTATTATGTTATTTAGAATTTTGTACCAAGAAGGTATGATGTTTGAAATTGAGTGTGTAGGCAACAAGTGCAAATCACAGAAGAATGTGGGTTTCAAGAGATGAACCTCAATGTGGCATAATAGGCCTTATAGGCCGAATTTATGCCCTTGTTTGATTATTGGACCCTTTGTAATATTATTTTGTTGACTAATACTAGAAAAGGGAAATAATCCCTTGGCATATGTTTATTGATTTTTTTATCCTTATTATCTTACTTTTATATTATAATTATTTGATTTAACTCCTTGTTATTTGCTTATTAATTGGTTGTTTTAATTAGCTAATCACTTCCCACTTGCATGGATTGCTTTAGATTGGATAATTTATTGTTGATTGGGTTTAGGATAACCTAATCATGGATTAAGTGGATCTACCACCCCTCTTAAATGCTATCTCTTCCTTAAAACTCGAAGTTGGGAAAGAAGTGACTTTTTGGAGGAGTGTTTGGAAAGTTACAGGCTATATTTTCCTTGAAAAGAGCCCCAAATACCATTCCTATGGGTGGGTGATCTATTTTCAAGGATCATAATGCATAATTTACCCATTTAAAACCTTTTTTCAACAGACCAAATTTATTATTTTGAACTATGTGTATGTTTTGGGATTGGAGTGCAAGTTGTCCCATGTGGAGACTTGTAAGGCTTGTTTTTGATTGAATTTTCATTTATTATTTTTTGTAAGTTATTTTTAGAAGTACTTGGGTGACTTGGAGCCTTAGGCAGAGGATTGACACACATCACCCTCTTATCGGGTTGAAAATTTTGCTTTCTCTTCCTTTATAATACTCTAACTTGGATGTTTTTGGGGTTTTGTTTTTAGCTAGATTTTTGTGAGAAGAATTTTGGTTGAAGGAGAAATTGTTTTTGAATTAGAATGATTGGATCTTGCGCATTGGGAAATCTCATTCGTGGATTTGGAAGCTTGGAATCACATTGCTTTTGTGAGGCATGTCTCACATCCTTGTTTTTTTATGTTTATTGTTTGAAAGGAAATCTTGCATGATTTTTGTGGAGTTTTTGTGTGTTTAAAATTATATTTGGGTTTGTAAATGATTTGTTGTCTTCTTTATTTTCTCCATTTATATAATTTGGGTGTGGATTTTGTATTTTTCGGGGAAGAGGGAATAATTATATCTTATTCCCATAAGGCCATCAAGCTTTGTTGGGATTTATTATTTTTACTCCATCCATATATGGTTTGAAGTGGGGGATTATTTCCATATCATTTGGGAACCATATCCCTTCCTTGATAAGGAAACTTCCAAGGTTTAAAAAACCTTGGAAAGGAGGATGTAAGGAGGTATAAGTATTTTGGAGGGATATGGAGTTATAGAGGAAAATTGGGATTTTGGAAACTTATGGACACATATATGGCTACTTTTTGGATATTTTAGAATTTGGACTTCTTTTCCTCTCTTCCCCATTTATATAGAAGTATGAAACTTGTTGGATTGTTGTAGGTTGTTTTTATCAAAATTATTTTTGTTTCTTGGTTGGTTATTTGTGTTGGTATTCCCTCTTCCCTTTCATGCTCACTTGGAGGCTTGCATTATCCTCTCTCCCATGGTATTGGAGGGAGGCTAGCACAATATTTATTAATTGGTTATTGAATGAAATGATGTAAATTTACTGGGTGGTAACACAAGTCTTTTTTTATGGCTTTGGATGCATGTTTAGTGGATTTGGAGCTTGGATAAAAAGTTGTTTTGGGAGCTTGATCTCTTGCTAAAAAAATGTATATTCAAGGAAAATTTTGGCATGTTGTTCCCACTTTGTGGGAGGCTTGTATACTTGCATTTTAAAATTATTGTAATTTTTTTAATCTCAAATGAGGATAAATTTTTTAGTAGTGTATATCTGATGTAGCCTAAAATCCACCATGAATAACCCTGGTGCGCTAGCACATAACTCATCTTGAGTTTAGTGCTCACCTAAAGCACGTAAAGGTACCATGCCCCTCTTTATAGTTGCTTGTGTAGGATGTTAACGTGTTGAAGATAGAGAATATTCAGAACCATAATAAGCACACACATTCCATAGAGCACATTCCAGATCTAGATCTTAAAGAATCATGAATTAAATAATAACTATGACAAGATTGATCATACAAGAACTAGTTACAGTCATGTTAATACTTTTAACCAGCCAATATACTCCATTATATTAAACACAGTAAATACAAAAGCTTCTTATAATAAATAGTATCACCCTAAGTCATGTGCTCATCAGATCCAACAACATAACTTTACAATAACTCATACACAATGTCTCTCTCTAACTACATAGACTAATACATACTTATAGGGGTGGGGACTTTCCCTTCACTACTTACACACTTCCCAAAATAGGTCACATGCTGAAAATAGCCATGCACCTTTACAATAATATGCACACATGTAAGTGTGCTAATAATAGATCCCCTATAGTTAATTGACAGTGGTAATCCTATTATTATCTCAAACTCATGCACAATGATTAGTAGACGTTCATTCCCAAAATAGAATTTATGTGTCATGAAACTCTCCATCCCATTATGTGCTCCACACGCTATCTCCAAAAATAGCCTGTAACCATGAAAATGGATAAATCCCAAATCAGCTTGTCCTGGTGTGCGTTTCATTCCCTATCCTTTCACACCTTCAAATGCACCTTGTTCCCATGCATGAATATTCTGTGTGCCCTATACTTAGTGGCATACCCTATCTTCTCAACATTACCCCACAATAATTTATATGCCATCCCGAAAATGGTGATTCCTTTTGATGTTCCCAAAGAATAAAGAATAAAAATGGAAAGAATGTAAAGAATCATTGTACAAAGAATATACTTCTATTCTGCAGCACCCTTTGCTTCAAATGGGAGGATCAACTTTGGATATTCTATTTTAATCTCAGAATCCAATGTTTGCTGGTCATCCAACATGATTCTTATCTTCTCTGGGATGTCTATGGTGATGGCTTCCAATTCATCATGGGTTATCACTCCTTTCTCATTCTACAGTACTAGGACCACATTGGCCATAACAGACATCCTTCCCCCAAGAAGATCCATATTTTGCACTATGAGCTTTCCAATCTCATCCATCCTTTCCTTATGCAGGTTTTGTGCTACTGTAAGGGCTTCAAGCTTTTGTCTTACTAATGCCAATATTTCTGCGCGCCCTAAAGTCTCATCCTTCATTTCCTTCAGGACTTCATTATCTTCTATCATAGTCCTGATCTTGATCACTACTTCTGGTACTACACATATGTTCAAAGCTTAATTTTATTTCTTCAGCTCATATTGTAAAGTTTGGAGTAATGCCTCATAAGATGAAATCTTCCTAACAATGGAGGCCCTTTCTCTTTGCTTCCTGTTTAGGATCTTTTGGCATTGGCATTTGAATCGGTCCATCTTTAAGCGCCAAATCAAATAATGTGTGTACATAATGCATAGCCAAAGGAAAATTCTTAGGTACCTTAGACTCCAGATGCTATCTTGCTTTCAAGACATACTGACCAATTTATTTTTCCACGTTGATGAAAGCCTCATTTTTTTTCTTCTCTATATCCTTCTCTCCTTTTAGACATGCTATTTCTGTAGTTTTTGCCTTTTTATCTTCAAGCAACACTCTAATAGTGGTAGCCTTATCAATATTCCTCTACGCCACCTTTGTAGATACCTTAACCAAGGCATTGCTCACCTGCTCATCAGACATGAGAGTGGGTTTTATAGTCATGTGCCTGCTCTGAGGTGCCTTCTTCAAACTTCTCGACACACAAGAATCCTCACATACATCAAAATATGGCTCATCCATGTGAGTCTACATGTACCAGGACAACTGTTTCCTTGCGTGCATAGTGGCCATGTTTGGGTCCATCAGCTCCCACCCATATAACTCCTTCAGGTCCACTATGCTCTCAAAATAGGCGTGGAAGATCTTACTTGTGTCCTCAGTATAGCCCATACTTGGCACAACATATTCTCCACTTGTTCTCTTTGTTCTTGGCCCCTTAGGAACCTAAGCGCTAAGGTTTGGAGTTGGCCCTTTGACGTTCTGAGTAGTGTCATGTGTGTGAGGTTGCTCATGCTCTGATTTTTATGTCTCCTTCACACCTTCCTCTTCATCCTTCATATCCTCATCTCTGGGATCCTCCATATCTTCTCATTGCACTAGGGTCCTAGGTGTGCTCTCTACAGAATCCTTCACCTCCTCATTCAAATTTAGATTTATCCTCTTCTTCTTAGTTTCCTCCTTCTAAGGGGAGAGTCGTGGTGATCTCCTTACAAGATATGAAGTGCCCATGCCTTGGGTACTTGTTCTTTTGAATACTCTCTTAAAGTGGTGCTCTTCATGGACTACTTCTATGTCTAAGTATTCATCTCCTTCTTGTGCCTGAGGTGGAGTATCTGCGTGCTCAGTCTCCAGTCTTTCTGTGGGCTGCTTCCAACCCATATGATCTAAGCCTCCACTATCTTTGTGTTCTTCTTCCTCCTCATCTACCTCTATAGTCATTGCATGCTTTGGATATGACATGTTTTCCACTATATGTTTTCCCTTAGGTGACCCTGGGAACATGAATTCATTCTCCACATACTTTTTATTCTCCAGCTTAGGCTTAAGCTGAATACATATGAGCATGGCTCCATTGTCCCCAATAGCTAAGATTACCGGTTTCATACTTCTGACGTCTTAAATGAGCCTCTAAATATAGGTATTCTGACCTAGATACACATATGTCTTTTTGAGAGTGTGGTAGTCATAATCTACCTTATTTGCATTGAAGTTCAGATGATGCACATTATTAAATCTATGAACTGAGTCTTGGAAGTAGAGCATTGTGAAGGCATAGGGTAGTTTGCACCATGGGCTCCATGTCCCATCCATCATAGGAAACCACGTGATGCAGAAGCATTGGTATACTGCGAATTATACAACCTTACCTACTACCAGAGGTAGATCTTTAGAATGTGCCACTCCTCCTCAAACACTGTGTGAAGTCAGTCATACCACATTTCTTCCATCTACTTAAATGACCCACTCATTGATCCTTCACATAAATATTTTTCAAACATCTCCATGAGGGAATTATGTTCTAAGGGGCACTCCCAGATCTTTTTCTTTGGCCCATCAGGTACTCCAATTTCTAAAAACACAATAGAAAGTAGGATAACACAAAAACTTATCTTTTATCCTTTGTGCGTTTCCTCAACAATGGTGTTTGCAATATAGCCTACTAAGTTGTATAATACTCCCTGAGACATTTTCTTTGTAATATGAAGCCACATGGTGTTTACCTGTGACCATCTCTCTTGGTCATTCAACTTGGTTAGTAGATGCGTGGTTTCCTGCACCACAGGAAACTTCTTCAGCTTATCAATGTCCATTCCACGTAGACCCTTGGTATACCCCAACTCCTTTCTTGTTTCTATGACCACTGCTTTATCAGTCAGATCACTAACAAGGTCTACCCATGTGCCCTTCAATCCTATTAGTGTTGAAACCAAGGCTGCTGTGATCCTAACCCTTTGTCTAGCGAAAGAAAAGAAGTCCTCATAGATTCGACTCATTAACCTTTGGTATAAGGGTTCATATTTTCCAAAATATGGGAGCTCATACAACTGATAAAATCCTACTTACTTGAGTAATTTTTCCCCAGAGTCATCATACACTTGCATATCCTCCACCGTGTGCTTATTGGTCTTCTTATTCAATAAAGCATCTAATTCTCCCTTGCTGTCAGTGCTACAATGGTTGTGGTCACTTATTTTGAATTTGTGGATGTTGGAATCCCACTCTTGTTTGACTATTACACCTTCCGGGTACTGAATCTCTGAAGAATTACTCTCTGGAGAAATTTCAACTTTAAATTCTACCTTCTTCTTTCCTTTCGTGCATGCTGCAGGTGATTTATTTGGTGCCATCATAAAAATCCCACCTTTTTTTGTCTATAACTAGAAAACTCAAACCCTAGCTTGAATCTACATGCCCTAGCTTGAAACTGCATGCCCTAACTCCTTCTCAATGCTTCTGCTTCACTCAAACCCTTCACCAATGGGGACGCAAGTCTCTTCCACACAATAGTCTACTCTCCACATCTGGTTTCACAATGCTCCACACCTCAACACGATTCACTCAGCTCGGTCGTATGTAGCTCACTCAAATACTTGTGATCTTAAAGGCAAAAAATGAACCCACATCACGTTCTTATATAGATTTTCAAAAATTTAGTGCATTTATTTCTCCTTCACCTACTAAAAATCCTCTCATTAATTGACCATTTTCACAATATCCACGTGGTACATCTTCACACCCCAGCTATAACCTTCTAGCGCACCTTCCTACCTTTTGGCTACAGACTTCTCTTCAGCACGCCTCCATGCACCTGAGTACCTCGCCACTACACCTTCCACTGGTAGTCTCCATGGCCACTGCTTACGTCATGTTATACTATTTCCTTATTTATCTTCATCTATGGTCATATTTTTGAGCAATCTACTTTCTAACAGCTCCTTTCCACACTTAACTAGCACCTGTAATTTTTTTTCTCATGTGTACCCAATTGTGAATAACCACCCCACACCAATGGTATGTGCAGTCCTTTGTGCATAAAAAATAATTCAAATGGTAATTAGCTTCCAATGTGCAAACACACTTATTACATAAAACACCAAACTAAATTGACAAAGCATACCAACAAAGAAGGAAATACATTAAGGAAATACAAAACTGAAAACCTATTCTAAATGGAAACACTACCTTATTACAAACACCAAGAAGACTTATTTATAGTAGGGCTTCAACCTACTCCTATTGAAGTAACTGGGTAGCTGTATTCCATCAAGCATCTCTAACTGGAAAATGCCTGATTCAAGTATATGAGTGATAATATACGGTCCCAACCAATGCACTTTAAGCTTGCCTGGATGGCACAGAAACTTAAAATCATAAAGAAGCACCATCTGTCCCATCTCAATATTTTTGTCCCTGATGTGCCTGTCATGCCATGCCTTCTGCATGGTATTTTTTATCTTCTAAATCCAACATGCTATGGTGTACCTCTCATCCAACTGTATCAATTTATCAATTCTTTCTTCTAATGCTTACTCATCGGCTAGACCTCCAGTGCGTGCAATACACAAAGAAGGTAACATGAATTCCATAGGAATAACTGCTTCTGCACCAAACACAAACTGAAAGGGTGTGGCCTTGTTCAACCTCTTGTATGTTGTTCTATACGCCCAAAGCACGATATAAACTTTATCATCCCAATCTTTCCTTCCAACATCACAAAATTTTGTCAATGTTTGGCTCAAAATCTTGTTGAAGGCCTCAATAGTCCCATTTTCCTAAGGATGATAGGGTGTAGTCTTATGGTGCGCAATCATAAATTCATCTAATAGTATCCTAATTGTCTCATTCAAAAAATGCCAATCCCTTTCACTTGTCAAGATTAGTGAGCATCCATACCTTGTAGGAACATTTTTCCATAAGAACCTGGCTACTGTAGCTGCTTTACAATCCTTAGTAGACGCTGCTTCTACCCACCTTGTAAGATAATCTTAGCAAGTGATGATGTAGTGTGATCAAGTTCTACGTGTGGCTGGTGAAATAGGACCCACAAATTCTATAGCCCATTTCTCAAATGGCTCTGCACTAGGAATAGGTCTTAAAGGAATTTCATCTCTTTACCCATGTTTACCAAGGTGTTGACAATGATCACACACCTTACAATATGCTTTACAATATTTGTAGAGGGTCTCCCACCATAATCCAGTGAGTAGAATCTTGTGCGTAGTGGCATCACTTGCATAGTGCCCACCTGCAATACCACCATGAGCCTCTTCCATGATATCTGTGTGCTTGTGCTCGTGCTCTAGTACACACCAACTCAATACTTCATCTCGACCTAACTTGTATAGGTCACCACTGATCAACATAAAAGGTTCCACGTGAATTGTAAGTTGTTTCTTCTCTAAGGATTTCATTCCTTCTGGTGCCATACCTATACATAAAAAAGAAAACAATATCCTACAATTCCAAAGGTGTGCATTGTAACCTATACAACTGTGCATCTGACATTGTATCTTCAATTGTTTGCGCATCCTCCCTAGACTAAATTCTTGATAAATGGTCTGGGCTAGAATTACTTTTACCTGGTTTTACCACAACTGTGAAATCAAATTCTTGGAATAAGAGCACCCATCGACATATGTGCCCCTATAAAATGGGCTTGTTTACCAAGTATTTCAATGCCATGTGATCAGTATAAAATACAAATGGTGTTGCTAGTAGGTATTGTTTGAAGTTATGTAGTGTGTAGATCATTGACAAGGCTTCGCACTTAGTAGTTGTATAATTCTGCTCTGCAGGAGTCAACTTTCTACTAGAAAAATAGATAGGATGATCTATAATACCTTCTCTAGGTTGAGCTAACACCACACCAATGGCCATGCCAGAGGCATCCACATGTACATGAAATGGTTGGTTCCATGAGGGAAAACATAGAATAGGTGTTGTAGTAAGTCTCTCCTTCAATGCCTCAAATGTGCACTGCTGCAGTTCTCCCCAATAGAATGTCCCTTTTCCCTTTAGTAACTCTTCCAAGGGTGTGGAAATCTTAGCATATCCTTTGATAAATTTTCTATAATACCCAGTGTGACCCAAGAATCCATGCACCTCACTCTGACTGGTAGGCTCTTCCAAGCCTACAATAACTACAACCTTAGCTGGATCCACTAACAAACCTTCCTTACAGATGATGTGCCCTAACAAAGTGCCAAAAGGTGTAGTAAACACACACTTCTTGATGTTTAAAGAGATGCGTAATTGTCTACATATTTCAAAAATTAAGCACAAATTTTCACAATGATCCTTAACAAGTCCATACACCGTCTAATCATCCAAGTAAACCTATAAGAAGTTGTGAATAAAATCCTGGAATGCTTGAAAAACTATGCACGAAAATACAACAGGCACATTTTTCAGACCAAAGGGCATCACAGTATATGCAAAAATTCCCCATTCAGTGGTGAAAGTTATTTTCTCTTGATCCTCATGTGCAATCTTGACCTGATGATACCCAGAGAATCCATCTGTAAAAGAATAGATTTTGTGCCCTGCAACACCTTCTAATATCTCCTCTGTGAAAGGTGTAGGAAAGGGATCAATCACACATGCAGCATTCAATTCCCTGTAATCCACACAAATCCTAATCCAACCATATTTCTTTATACCGGTGACCGTGGGGCTAACCCACTCTGATTCTTCTAGGGGATTGATGATGCCAAATTGTAACATCTTGTCAATTTCTTCCTTAACTTTTATGTGCAGGTTAGGGTTCATTCTGTAGGGTCTTTTCCTGACTGGGTGCACACCTTCCTTAAGCTTAATATTCATCTCTCCTAATGATTCATGCACTCCTTTTAATTCATGGTATCCCCTAGGAAATAAGTCCTGAAAATCATGTAGTAACTCAATGATATTTTCCACTTCAGAGTCAGACCATTAATCCCCAATTGCCACCTCATTAGGTTCAACATCCGTACTAATATTCACTTTTTTTCTTCATGGGTTCATGATAGGTGTGCTCATTTTTATCCACACTTTCTAACACCTCACGCATACCCATTGAATGATCTATATCCAGATCTTCTACTTCCTCATCATCCATTATGTAGACCATCTTTCCTTTTCTTTCTCAAAGCAAATGAGCTTAAGTAGTGTGGCATTTATGTCTCCTTTATCAAAGTTCTCCCCTAAGTCATTCTCACCGAGTAACTCCTGAATGAGTTCTTCCACCTTTGCACTGTCTCCCATAGTTAAGTGCTTTATAACCCTTAATGCCTCTTCCACTGGAGGTTTAGTAGAGAAGTAGTCAAAAGTCTGGACCATTCCTGTAATCAAATCCTACCAATTTCTAGTCTCTCTATGTAGCTCTGCATATACATACCAAGCACGTGTGCAACCTTGTAAAGTGGAATAAAGTTTGTGCAACCATAACAAAGGTGGTAAAGCTTCCCAACCCTTTTTCTAGAGCCTCTCACACTACTGAACGTGGTGTTGAACAATTTGATTACAATGATATGTACATATTTGAGTAGGTGAATTTCTCCTGGAAAACTGAGTTGTTAAAGCAATCCTAACTTCATTCCATTCTAAGAGATTATCCCTGTGAACCACCCACCAGCACGCTGCTATCTCATGTAAGGTATATGCTAACATATTTCTTATTTCAAATTGGTCTGTCCACTATTCCTCCATGGCATGCAGGAATACCATAGGGTCTCCTTCTCCAGTGTACCAAGGTACAAAGTTGTTACCTATCCTCCTAATACAATGAGGTTTGATTCTCCACGCAAATGCACTCCTTACTTCGTGCCCAACCATCTCATAAGTGCCATGAGCCCAATTATCACAAGCAATACTTGTGGTATCACTAATAGACTGTGCATCTTCCCACTGGAGGATTCCTTCCTTAGATGGCTCGAGTACTTCTAGGTCCTAAATGATGCGTACATAAATCCTGTTCAGATCTTCCTCACTCAAAGGCTCAACATAAGGCACAAATTTCCCATCTGTTAAAGGGATAATAACTCTTTCCTCCTTGTTCTCAAAACTTATATATCCCTTGTTGAACTATAGATCAACATTATTTGTGTAGCACCAAGGGCACCCAAGTAGAGCTGGGAAACTGTCTTCTTCTGCAAGTGCTAAAACCTCAAAGTCCCCAGTGAACTTGGCCCCTTGTATAGTAATGGATGCATATTTTAAAACTCTGATGGGAGTGGCCTTAGTTCGATTAGCCATAAAAAATACATTAGAAGATGGATACAATGGAGGTCTCCCCATCTATACCCATGCATCTAAAGTAAGCACATTTACCTCCATGCATGTGTCAATCAATATATCACTCAAGAGCCATCCATCCACAACAACATTCAGAGTGATCTCCTTGTTATAATCTAAGCTATGAGGGGGAATATTTACATGCAGGATCTAACATCCATTCTCAATACCCACATGTGGAGTGTTTCCCTTTAGCCAACTCCCTAGTAATGGAATGATATTCTCCTGGTGCAACATTTTACATACCTCCTTCAAGTCATCAATATCCGACTGGACCATCTCTACTACCTTCTTCTATTCCATCTTCTGTGATTGCTCCTTTAAACATTGTATTTCACCCTGAAGGTTTCTGAGTACCTCCATGGTCTCTTGATAAACCTCCTTCTGGTGCGCAGGATCTAAATACCTTGCATGAAAAATGTCCTCCTTAGTGATGGTAGGCTTCTGCTATAATGCTTCTTTGGCATGCACAACTTCAGCGTGTGTAGTAATATTCATAGGTAATACCTCAGGTTCTGGTGCCAACTTTGGCATCCACTGATTTTCCACAACGTGCTGTATTCTAACCATCCATGCGCCCTTGTTTTCCTATTTATGCTGCTTGCTAAGATGCTCATATAGGTCTGGGCATTCCTCATAGCTATGAATCTTCCCACAAAAAGAACAAGTAATATTCTGAGGAAATTCATGCCTGTAGTGGTCAGGAGATCCACATGTAAAGCATGTTCCACGAGGAAAATCACCTCATCCACCACCATAGCCTCGATCCCCAAATCCACCACGGTATCCTCGACCTCTGCCACATCCTCCTTCATAGCACCCCTCATTCTGATCATAGCATGCTTGATTGTGATCCTGATCTTGGTGCTCACCTTTACCCTTAGAGTTATCTGATACTCCTATCTATCACACACCAATATCTATAGCATCATGGATCTGACCAATCAACCTGTAATCTTTTGTATCATGAGTCGTGGACTAGATTTTTTACAATAGCAAGATACATTCTTCCTTATCACGTGTTGTAATAATGGGTAATGGCTGACGTCATGGTTCAGATGACATATCTCACAATCTAGCAATAATGAATGTACTGACCTGTGGGGAAAACTATCCTTGGTGTGCCCTTCCACTTCACAGTCTGTACACCAAATCCCAGTGCATGTCTCATGTGCTGAATTTGTTGATAGTTTCTCCAACTGCTTTTCCATAGCTGTAATCTATGCTTCCAGGAATGGGTTGACTCCAGTTTCTATACTTACAACTGCCTCAGTGCACAAAGCTGCTTCAAGTGCTTCACGTGGATCAATGTATGTCTTATGTGACAACGCCCTTCTAAAAGGTGTGATCAGTCCTCCAATGAATCATTGTGCATGTTATCTTGCATGAATATCATAAGAAATCTTAGATAAAAGTGTTTTGAAATGGGAATCATACTCCCAGACACTCTCAGTAGTGCCCTTCTTAATATCCTTGAGCACTTATACTCTTCTAGTCAAATTCAGGGATATAAAACTCTTTAAGGAAATCTCTTTTAATGCTACATAATCTACGCAAGTTTGATCAGGGTCAAACTTCCTGTACCAACTGTGTGCGTGTCCCTGTAATGTAGTTGCAAATTGACTTGCCTTGTGCTTAGAAGCTGTGATCCCTTTTGCACACCATAGTATCTCACACATGTGCACATGTTCAACAACATCTTCTATGCCCCTATACTCTAGAAGATGGAGAGACATCTCCATGTAAATATTCTGAGGTTGGTGTGGACCCTGCCCACCTGATCCAGAACCTCATGTGTTACCTCTACCTCTAGAACCACTATATCCACTAGAACTAGAGCCACCTATGTCCCCTGATCCTCCACCTATAGCTGGAAAGTGGACCAAAAGATGTACTTCCCTGTGTCCCAATAGTAGTACTGAACTAAATCCTACAGTCTGCATGGTGGTACTACTCCCAGAAGTGAGTCCAAAATTCTACACGCTCAAATTCTATGTTGATGATGCACCTAAAAAGGTACCTCTAAACAAATAATGAAGACATTTTCCCTGCCATGGATGTACTTGCTATGTGACTTACTCCTACTTCCTACTACCCAAATTAGCTTGCTGACTATTAGATGTACTAGATACTGGAAAACCAAGCACAAGGGCTAGGTTTCCAGGTAGATTTAGATGCATGCCTATGGCCCAGGTCGTCTCTGCTGGTGCGCTCCATTGTGAGGCCAAGGAGGGTTCCCTGTCATGCTTTCCCAAATGGGGGAGTTCCAGATGCTCTGGCTCCACATGCCTTCTATGTGAGCTCCAAATCCTTCACAAGCCATCTCTCTCCTCAACGCCATCCACTCTGCAATATCCCACTACTTCTCCATCTCCCTTTCGTGCACCTCATTGTACTTAAGCCACCTTTCTTCTCTCTGCCTTTCTTCTGTTAGGTCTGCCATATTTCACCAAACCTGCTCCTGCCCTTGCACGTGGTGGGGTTTAGCTAGCCATCAATTTTTCTTCCAAGTTCAGGGTCACCATCAAGATCTTGATCACCAGTGGAATGTCTTGTAAGTAAGTTCCCCTGGGATAACATAAAAATTGGAACTCAGCTACCTCTGGGAAAGAATAAGTGGAAATTGAGTACTCCAGAATATAGCTGTTCAAAACACCACGGAACTAAGTATCCACAACACGTGTCCAAATCAGATCAGCATCATACAGGGCCTGAAATTATTCCTGAATCCAAAAAAGTGTACGATACATCCAATTCTATTTAGACACATAAGCAACCAGCCACTCGTATAGTTCTATAGGAAGATAGACAAAGAAGCTCTCATACAAACAAATCATACAGATTATGTTCCACCCACACGTGTGCATCAAACTCAGATCTAGTGTTGAACCTCTATGCATAATCTTCTTCTAGATATTTTATTCACTCCCCAACACTTTCTAGGGTCAACCGGTATGTCTTCATCACAAACCATCCTGAAAAACAACTGAAAAAGAGGTCCCGACAACAGAACCAATGATGCAACCTATAATCCACCATGAACAACCCTAGCATGCTGACACATCACTCAACCTGAGCTAAGCGCTCACCCAAAGCACACAAAGGTACCAGGCACCTCTTTAGAGTTGCTTGTGTAGGATGTTAACGTGTTGAAGATAGAGCATATTTAGAACCATAATAAGCACAAACATTCCACAGAGCATAACCATTCATAACCAGATCCAAATCCTAAGGAATCATGAGTTGAATAATAACTATAACAAGATCAATCATACAAGAACCAATTACAGTCATGTCAACAATTTATCCTCCCAATATACTCCATTATATTAAACACTGCAAAACATAGAAGCATCTTACATCATATAACATTATCATAAGTTTATGCGCACATCAGATCCAACAACATAACTCTACAATAACTCATACACAAGTGTCTCTTGGTATCTGTCTCTAACTACACAGACTAATACATACTTATAGGGGTGGGGACTTTCCCTTCATTACTTACGCACTTCCTAAAATAGGCCGAATGCTAAAAATAGCCATGCACCTTTACAATAATAGGCACATATGCAAGTGTGCTAATAATATATCTCCTATAGTTAACTGACAGTAGTAATCCTATTATTATCCCAACTCATGCATGGCATGCTTAGTAGATGCTCATCCCCAAAATATAATTTTCATGTGATGCAAGGTCTCCATCCTCATTGTGTGCTCTGTACACGCTATCTCTAAAAATAGCCTCGTAACCATGAAAATGGCTAAGTCCCAAATCAACTTGTCCTAGTGCATGCGTTTCCTTTCCTATCCTTCTGCACCTTCAAATGTTCCTTGTTCCTATGCACATGATATCTCTATGTGTACCCCTCTCCTTAGTGTCATACCTTATTTGCTCAACAATATCTTTCTTGAAAATTAGATTGGAAACCAATGTGTATATCTTACTTGTTGAAATGAGAAAATTGTATACTTTTGTGCAACATGCAATTCTTCCATTTACTATTGTTGTTAAAAGAAAGGAATATTAATTTTTTTAAATAGAGGAAATATTAATATTTTTGAGGTTATTTTTATTATCAGATTCTTCTACGAGGATTAATATGGAACCCCGTGGACATCAAAGGTTTCACTTCAAATGATGTTGTGAATGCTCCACGTAGAAAGTAAGAGATCAAATCACAAAATGAGAATCAAGTACATAAACAAAACAATGTGTCTAACATACTCATAGATCAAAAAATAGAGGTACATATAAGAGTGGTGTGTAACTCCTGTACATGACATGTGTACATAATCCTAACTAAAACTATTGACCTTTTCTCACTAAGTGAGATGACTAACCATAAGAGGTGGAAAAGATGTCAAGTGTCAATGAGACAAGTGATATAAATAACCACCCCCTTCATTGAAGATAAGGTAGAGGTAATGGAAAGTTAGAAATTAAAGAGGACTCCCCTAGATAACTAAGAAATATGTGTCAATGGGGCCTGATTACTAATCCTGATAAGGTACCCATGTACAAATTTTTTTTTTATGGAAAACTGAAAGAGGAGAAAAATGGGTCCCATAAACTAGGCTTGATGAGGTACCCATGTAAAATAAAGATCTAAAGTAATGGAGGAAAAACCCCAAGGGAAGACATCCACTTAAAAGAGATAAAAGACACCCCTAAACAACCTAAGAAAGATGATTCAAATGAGTCCCGATAGCTAAAGGCCTAATAAGGTATTTGTACACACCCAAAATTGCATGTGCTACATTGTCAGAAAATGGTTACAAAATTCCCCAATGATGATTCATGGCCTTTCAAATAGTGTTCAAGCTCCAAAACCCATACATAGTGTATATTTATAGCCTGTACATCCTTAGATTTTCCACACTTTCTTCCAGCTTCTCGCTTCATTCTGTGCATGTTTTGGCCTTTAGTGTCAGGACTACCTCCCAGGCAGGGTGGTGGTCCTAAGACCACCTCCCAGGCTTGGGTGACTATGTTGGGACCACCTCCCAGGCTTGGGCGACGGTCCTAGGACCGCTTCCCTACACAGGGTGGCAGTCCTAGATGCTTTTTCTAGAACTCTTCATGAGTGTTTTTGACACATGACGCTTCACTTAACTCAACTTTTAGGGTGCGTTTGTGAACCAAATTGCCTAAAAATAGTCTTATTTGCATGGCATTTCTTCCCTCTTCTATTTTTAAATAGATTTAATTAGTTGAACTACCTCTTCTTTCCTTATGCATGAAAGCACCTCCCATTCTCCATTTCTATATATTCCATGCTTGTGTTCAAACAAAAGGGAGGCATGAGAATTTTGTGTATCTTGTATTGTTGTGCTGCCATAATCTTGCTAGGAATTGCATAGCCAAGCTCAAATCTGTTGTGTTATATGTCTTCTACTTGCATTACATCCAGATTGCTTCTAAGTTTCCATTGCTCAAACACCATCCTCTTATTGCTTTTCTTTGCATTCCCAATCCTTTGGACTCACATGAACACTTAGAGAATGAAAGGAAAGAATTGAGGGGACAAATACTGATACTACTAGATTTTCCAAGGTTCTTTCTCTTCTAGGTTGGAGTTGTGTATTTGTTTTCTATGTTTATCAAATTTTCAATCACGAATTGTCAATTTCAATTACATATCAAATATAGTAGAGAAAAAATTCATTTCAATTAGCTAGATAATTTAAAGTAGATCAAATCAATAAGAAGTTGTCTCTTCAACATTACCAGGGAAGTTGTGCGGAAAAATAGCTCTTTTAGGGTTTTTTTTGTTCTTCACTTTTGAGGTAGGGTTGGAAGGATTTTGATTGAATTATAATAGATTTTTAGGTTTAGATTCATACATCCAACTAATTTCTTGTATTTAATTTTTTTATTAGATTAGATACATTATTTGAAAAGCTAGAAAAGAACAAAAACATTTACTTTCCATAGATTAGCTTGTATTACTGCTTTGTTCTGATATATTGAGAAAACACCAAAAATATAGGTTAGATTTCCTTTGATAGATAATTTATTTACTGAAAGAAAATCAATTCATCTTGTATGACCATCAATGGTCCACAACAGGAAAAGACTTATAGTTGTGATCCCTTGGTCCCATAACCGAATGAGCCAGAGATAATAACTAAAATTGACACAAGTTTGCATTTAATAGTCTTACACACACCTGCAACATACGCTGAGAAAATAAGACAGTTACATACATTAAACATAGCTACTAATCAAGCCTATGAATTTTGGGCTGCTCCTGGAAATAGGGTTTGATTGTATGCATGACCATCTAAGGGCCACATCCCCCATGAGTCTTTGGTTGTGATCCACATGTCCCGCAACCCAATGGGCCTGCTACTTAGCTAGATATTGACACTAGTTTACACACATTGGTATTCATATCTTCACTTCTTCCACCTGATATCATTACAAAAATTTCATTATTAGAATATAACATCCAATCAGGCTAAGAATTTCTAGACAAGACCAGAAAATTGCCCATAGTCCCTGCAGCTCCACTACACCTCTTGTCTCCATTTCCATGACTTTGTCTGAAAACCCATACGAGGCACCTACAGGTCATTTTCTATGTATTCCATAACCAATCAATAGAATATTGGTAGAACTAGACATCGATTGGAGTCTTCGAGTAGCTATCATAACAGAACGTACCATCACACCCCTTGAAGTTAGGAGAGCATTCTTTGCCTTAGATTCGTAGATTCCAGTATTGCGTGTTGAAGACATAAGGTTGTCCAATTAGTTTGATCATCACCATCACTTTCACTTCCATTTCATTTCCACACCAGCTATCTTGGCATGACCTAGAGAGGTCGGGTGCAAAGAAGGTCATGTGTTGATTATCTATCATACAATACTCATGTAAAAACTGCAGTCTTTTTACAAGAAGATAAGAGATGAAGAAACACTATCTAGCCTCCCAAGATGAATAATGTGCTGAAGACAACCCTATATAAAGTGAAGAAGAATATCTTCGAAGTGACAAGGTATGGTTCATATCCAAGGAATGATGCTCCATATGTGAGATGGAAGTGACAATTAAGCCATGAAGGGATGGTGAATCCGAAGCAGCGAAGAATAATAAAGATGTAATATCTGGAAGAAAAGAGAAATTAAAAAAGGCCCAAAGTAGATGTGAGGAAACAATAGTGGATTTCATCCCAAGATGAGAGTACAGGTAAGGATACTTAGCTTCAGTGAAGGGTTCATTAAAAAATCCTGCAACTAGATTTGAAGTCAATAATTCTATGAAGTCTCTAAGAAGAGTGTCAATGATGCAGTCTTCCATATGTATAATGATGAAGGTCCATCTACATCGTATGTAGACTGATGAAGGTCCATCCACATTGAATAATTTCCATACCCATATTAAGGACAAAAAGGGAGTATTGGAAGTTCACCCACTCCATGAAGGAACACGAAGGAAAAAATACAAAGAAATCTGAATCTGGTCCACATAAATGTGAAAAAGGTACGGTAAGTAAGTACATAAGAGCTAAAGGTAATGCCACGAATGTAGAATTGTTAGAGTATGAGAGAGAAATATTTGTCAAAAGGATGCCCAAGTGAAGTGAAGGAAAATTAGCAACCCTCACAACACTAGAAAGTGGTTCCATAAGAAAAGGTGGATCAGTGATGGTCTTTGAAATAATAGAAGTGATAAGAGTCCCAGAAGGGGTATTCCCAACAAAGGATATGAAGGACTCTTCTGAAACACCAATAGAATGATGAGAAACTCCATGTATGCCAATACAAGTACGTACTGTGAAAAAAAAACTAAGGGATGACATATACTCGTCCCAAAAGGGTAACTCTACAAACATAAAAGTAATGTCAGATAAGTATAAATCATCAAAACATAAAGGAAGAGGAGTGGAAAGAGCCTCACACACTGGAAGTGGAATGTAGGTTTATGTAATGACACTATGAGGCTGGGAACAAGAATGATATAGTATTTTGTTTGCCCTCTTAATGGCTATGCATGTTGGTAATTAATTTAGATAGATCTAAACGCTCACCCAAAGTGCACGCAACCACCAGGTCCCTCCTTTTTTATGCTGACCAAGGTGTTAGCATCTATGTTAATCATATTTATATTCAAGACATCTATTCAAACATAAGAAATCATCATGATAATTCAAAAACACATATAATAAGGAAGATACCTAAACATTGTAAACAAAAACTAAAATCCACTACATCGTCAAGACACCAGCTTTAAACATATCAAATATCATTATCCAACTAAAATTATCCATTATAAAATAGAATTCATTACATCACAAAATCTGAATACATTTAAGAGTTATTAACAATGGTGCACATAACCATGCATGCAAACATCCAAACCCTAAATTTGTGTCAAAACATAGCACAACTCTACTCTTCCACACACAATCATACTTAATAAATAAATACAAGAGACATATTTATAGGGGTGGAGAACTTTCCCTTCACTACCCATGCACTCTCCTAATAATACGCATGCATGATTTCTTTCACTAAAATAGTCATGTGTACCAAGATTGCGTGATTTTACAAACCATATGCCAATAATAAATTATCCTAAATATACCGACATGCTTTAATCCTATTATTATCTTGATCCTTCTGAATGTGTGTGTTTTATCTTTCTACATTTTCATTTCCCACTTATAGCCATTAATTTTCCAACAAGTCATCATGATGTTATCCTTTGCTTGGTCAGCACTCAAACCCTGAATTTCCTATTTTTAGCCCTGGCTAAAAAAATAGCTAAGTCCCTGTTATCTTTTCCTATGTGTATGCAACCCCGTGACGCTAACCTACTACTCCAATTTGTGTGCCCCACTTGCATGCTACTTCTATCCTCCGCGCGTGTGCATCCCTATGCGCGTTGACTTTGTGCACTATATCAACACTTAGCATTTTATCGACCAAAATTACCCCACACTAGAGATATTATCCATCCTTAGTAATATTGTATCAAATAATGCCTCCAAATAATGTATAAATCATGAATGTCTTTGATGAATGAACGAATTAAATAATATGGCTTACGCTAATGGATATTTAAAGGAATCAATGCCTCATGTCTTCTTGGGCGGAAGGAGCCCTCAGAAATTCCTTATCCAAATTTTTCTCTAACTCCCTCCAACCTTCCAAGTCCTTTGGTCTCCTTGAACGACAGCAACATTCATAATATCATGCAATTTCATGTAGGAGTCAACTCATCAATCTTCCCCTTCAAGCTCCATGATTAATTTCTCCAGTTGTTTAGCCACATTTTCTAGTGTATCCATTCTTCTGCATGACCAGGGGAAAGATTTCATTCAGTCTATATTTTAGTGTGGCCTTAAGATATGTTATCAAAACTCTCTTCTGTTTTACTTCAACCAACATCCTCTCCCACTCGGCCCTGTTATTATTCATTTCAGCCTAGATTTATTTCAACTATGCCACATCATTGGCAAGAAGAACACAATCATAACTTAGTCAAAATATTGGTACAATTATCAAACAAAAATTCATACCCTTCACTGCAGCCTCCTATAGCCTCTACAGCTACTGCTTTGTATTGCACAATATGTGCTTATATTTGTTCCCTGTTCAGATTTATTCTGTACAAATTATCTCCTCAGTTGTCATCCATGTACCCTTTCATCACTCATGTGATAGCATCCATGTCAGGTCCTCCAAATAATGTAGTGTCATTTCATATTACTCGTTATAATTTTCAACAAGTCTTGGGTATACGTAGAAGTGAAAATGTCCACGATGCACTCTGACTTTCTTGTACGTCACACATGTTCTGTCTTTTCCCCTCTCTTAATTCATGCTTCAGCTATTCAAAATCTGTATTCATCCTTTCTCATGGGCTCTCCTCACACATTATCTCTTGATAACAGGAATCCTTGTTAAAAATCCTTGCACTCCTACTTCTTTGCGCCAGGTTATTAAGATGCATTGCACATGTTTATTCATCAATAAGCATATGTGTGTCAACTATGTAGGAATGCCTCTCCTAGAGTGCCGATTTTATCTGAGTCTCTAACATTATGAATTTGTGCATTCACTATCAACACTAGGGTTCCTCCATATGTGAGTGATATTCCCAAGACATATTTTTTCTGGTGTGCACAGGAGGGATTCATTCTTGTCAAATAATTACCAATGGAAGAGATCTATTTATGTGCTACCATTGAGCTCTAATATCTCTCTCACATAGGACTTTTGTAGGATCATCAATATATTACAGACAGAGGGACTTACGAGGTGTGCCTTCATTTCATTCCCTTTCCTTTATGCCCCTTTGGTACCTCCTATGCAATAGAGTGAAGCACATCACTCACTTCCCCCGTAAATGTCTCCTTTCCTACAATTGTGTCCTTAATTGTCTCTTCCTCTTCCTTATCACACTCAACATCACACTCTTCTTTAACCTCCTTGTCTCCATCTATGTTCTCTATGTAGGGCTTGTCATGGAATTCTTCCTCATCATTCTTCCTTGTCCCTTCTTCCTCATCATTATTCTTTGGTCCTTTTTCCTTACGCACATTGTGATCCTCTTCATATGCATCCTCTACATTATGGATGATTGGGGGAATTTGCATTATCTCTTCTCCACCAAACTTATCTGCTTTCTTTGTTTCCTCGCACAAAACCACTCAAGGTTTCTTCTTCACTTGAGTCTTCTTCTTAGGAATTTGCTTCTATGGTGACTTCTTGATTGCTTTGAATTACTTGCGCTTACTCTTCCTCCCTACGTAGCTCCTCTTCTTCACTACCCTCTTCTTCTTCTTCTACCCGATGGGGAGGGGTCTCCTTGCACGTCATTTGTGTACCCACTGCCTATTTTCCTGTTTGGGGCCCTAGGAGTTTAAGATATTTTCCCTCAACATAATTCCCACTATATAAATTAGAATTTAAGTAGATGTATACCTTTACTGCTTCCTTTTTCCTATTGCCAAAGTATGGGAGTTAATATTTATATCATTAGATTCCATGGTTTCCACATACGCCAAATTTCTAGGATACACACAAGTCTTGCAAAACGTATGATAGTCTGCATCAACCTTATCTACATAAATTTTTGGATTCAATGAATCATATATCCTATTTATAGAAGTTTGGAAGTATCTTGTTGTAAAGGAAAACATGGGCTCTTATCTCCAGACTTCATGTAAAATCTTCCCAAGTAGAAATGTTGATATATTGTGAATTCTGACTTTCCTTCCAATATTGAGGGAAACTCCATTGGACCGCACCACTCATGTTTGAATGCCTCATACATTTACCTATACCATCTATCCACTTATATTTTTTAGGTATTATTAATTCTATCACAAGTATACTTGAAAAATCTCTTCATTAGGGACTTGTTCTCTACAGGAGACTTACACATATTATCATTCGGCCCATCTGAAACTCCAATCTATGAAAATAAAATAAATAGGAGGATGACACCTCGAGTTATCTTGTCTCCTCGAAACACTTCTATAATTACTTTAGAAATAAAGGAGACAATGTTGTATGTGGTTTTACTATCCATCTTTTGCGTAATATGGAGCCGCCTCTTATTTTCCTGTGTCCATATTTCTAACACACCCAACTAGCAACTAACCAGGAACGCGTAAAATCTTACAGTTGGGTCAGAGATGTTAGAAATATCCATTGTGAACCCCCTCTCTAATACTTCAAGGCAACAACAGTAGTATCCACTCCAACACCATCTTCTAATTGGGTCTCTATTTCAAGTCTTGATTTGCATAAACATGTGATTATCCCAATCAAGTACGCAGTAAAGCACATCCTTCTTCCTGTGAAATAAAAATAGTCCTCATGGAATCATAACATCCATCATTGGTAAAGGCACTCAGGTTTTCCAAATAAATGCAACTCATAGGGCTAAAGAAATCCTGCGCTCTCTAAGTTTTTCTCTACCTTATCATCATAGATCAAATTTCCATCCATGATCCTCTCGTCCATCTTTCATATCACTTCATTCTCTAATTCGTGCTCATTTTCATATGAACGATGGTTATAGTAACTAAATTTTCACTTTCTCAAGTGTGAATCTTATGCCTACAATACAATCACCTCTCTAGGGTGATGCATCTCAGAGAACCATTTTTCCGATGCATCTTCTACTATGGGCTTCCCCTTGCCTTTTTCTTTTCTCTCAGATGATACAATGGATGAATTTCTTGGTCCCATTTCTTTAGCTGTCTAATGCTTTTCTTAACAAATTAATAATTTTGTGCCCTAGGTGCTCGATATCTTCCTACTCAATAGTCCATGCCAAATGTTCACTCCGTCCACCTTTCATGCTCTTAAACCTTTGCGTCTCTCAAACAACTTTATGCTCTAGTTTCAAATCTATATACCTATATTTTGTAAACCCTAACTCCAAAGAACGCACACCCTAACCCACTAAATACCAACTTCCATGCCTTCCCCACAATTTAAACTTCCACTTGAAGGAGCTTCTCAATTAGGTCATGTGCTTTCTTAATGTGGTTTGCTTTGATTCTTCAAGTTCTCTAATTTTTTTGACAATTTTACACAAATTTCCACTCTTTGAATGCTCAAGTTCTTTGCAAGGTAAGATAAAAATGAACTCTCTCTGGTGACCTTTTTATATATTTCCAAATTTTTATCACATTTATTGATCCTCACCTACCACCATACTACAACTTTAAATACACTTTTTACTTTTTCTATACTTTACTCTACTTTCATCCATGCACAATAGTCATAACCTTCTCACATGCCACTACTTTTGGGCCATAGACATCCTTGTGTGCACTTCCCTACATTTCAACACAAATTCCTTTGTACCATATACCAAGTATCTCATCATGTTGTTACCTACCTCATGTTACAATGTGTAACTTCTTCCTCCCTTTGTCTTCAATCCGAGTTATTATTTTCAAGCACCGTCATCCTTAGCACCTGCAACACCTTTTTATTTTTCTTGTGCGAACCTTTAACCAACATAATTTCCTTTATACCATCACGCACACATCTACACCAACTTCACCATAAGTCCCCATATCATATGACCTATTTCTCACACACTTACACCTGCTAAAAGTATGCGCGGTCCTTTGTGCATCATATCAATAAATAATTATCATCTTCTTACGCGTAAGCACACTTATTACTGTGTGCAAGTATTTCTACAATTAAGCTAAATTTAAAGCAAGAAACTACCACCTAGAAATAGCTTCCTAACCTAGCTAAAAATGAGAAATTACACCATCATGATGAAGAAATGAGCAAGTCCTACCCTTAACATTAATAAATTTGAAATTGATCAAACACAATGTCAGTTAATGAACTCTATTCGCCTTAATTGCCTAATTTAACATTAAAATGAACCTAAGTAGTCTAATGGCAATAAAATTATATTTGCTTTCTTTGATCCTTCAATGGATGCTTGGGTGTGAGGCTTAGATCTTCAAGAATGAAGGATGGAGATCTCAAGAATGACAAAAGGCTATTAGTATGAAACTATGTGCTTACTTTTGTCTCTTGAGAGATTTAGGTGTAGGTGTAAAGGTAGAGGGAGGGTTGTTTATATAGCCCAAAGGATAAAGGATTCAACACATCCTCATGAATGTGGGACTAATGGAGATGTAGAGTTAGTTATGGATAAGGGGGGTTTAGATGGGGTTGAGTTATCTTTAGGAGGGTTTAGTTTGTCCTCAAGTGGCTCATGTGGATAAAGGGGGGTGTATTAATTAGTCAAGATGTTTAATTAATACATGTGCAAGCTTTTATAAGCTTTTAGATGGATTTTAGTGTGATTTGGACATTTAGAAGGGAATTAAATCAATTGAATAGTGATTTATTGATTTAATGAGAAGGGAGGCTAATTAATTAATAATAATTGATTAGACTAGATAGAAGGTGTTAATTAACGAAGGGTCATTAATTAGGGTACGTGTTGGATAGGCGACTTAATTACTTAGCGTAATGAAATCAATTAACGACAATAGAAGAGAAGATGAGTGCTATTGACAATATGTCATCAATTTGTGGGAAAAGAGATAATTAGCGCAATTTAAGTATTTAAATTGCTCGGGTGTAACTATAGGTGTCTACATTTTCCCCTATTTGGGGTGGCGTAAGTGATGCCACTTCAAAGATAGTAGATGGAAGAAATTTTTGAAGGGATAAAAGAAAAATTAGTAGGAGGGAGAGATGCCCCCTCGAGTGTTGATGGGGTGATGAAAGAAGCATATCGACGATTGAAAAAGATGAGAGATATGAAGAAGAATGGGGAATAGGCAAGATGCCCCGGTGAGAGAGAAAATTAGGAGTGAAAGGGAAGTGATGTAGAAGAAATATGGAGGAGGGGAGAGAAGAGATTAGCCTCTAGCCGCTGTTTATTGGAATAATTTTGATGTCATCATATTGCCATAGGAACTACATCATCGGTCCTTATGAAAAATATAAGCATACGACAAAGTTAGAATGACATGAAAAGCCATACTACGAAAAATTTTCCATTGCTAAATATACCAACTCCATGCAACATATAATAATGCAATGCAATACGAGAAGGAAACAAGCTCATATAATAGAGAAAATAATTACAAACGCACATATCCAACCCAACAACGGTCAAGACAGTTGTACAAATGCTTTGTTATCAGTGCTGAAGAGAACCACAAGTTTGTTATTGATGACAAGGGTTAAAAATGATGCCCTAAGCAAGAATACATGCCAGGGGAAAAGAAAATGGACACGGGGTCGATGAAAAGTGTTTGTGCGCAACGAAACAACACTAGGCAACGAAAGTGCCCCAGAGTACAGATGAAGCAAGCAACTAGCTTTGTGAATGGTTGTGAATCCAGTGATCCACGAGTCATATTAATCAGGGAAGATGTGAGATAAACCAATAGGATATGGAGAAAATACCATGCGCAAGACACAAGTTTTAGCTGTAATAAGCAAGTTACCATTTTTGTAGGGCTTTTTACTTTTTAGGATTTTTTTAAAATTTTTTTTCCCTGTTTTTGGATTTTTGATATATATATTGTTTTTTTTGTTTGATTTTGCTTTCCAAACCATGGTGAAGTAGAAGAAAGTAGAAGAAGAAAAAAGCGAAGGGCCTAGGGGAAACAGAGAGTGCCCTAGGTGGAAGAAAGGAGAAACAAATGACAAATAATGTCCTTGTTTAATGGAAAAATTAAGAAAAAACAATTATTTGAAAAATAATTATTTACGAAAGTGTGGAGAAGAATAAAAATCGCTAGGGAGCAATAAAATTTCCCTAGGGAGAAGAAAGGGGTATTAGATAACAAAAAATGCCTCAATATAGTGGAAAATAAGAGAAAAATAATTATTTAATAAAAATAGTTATTCCACAGTGATCAGAGGAGAAAAAAACGATCGAAACGGGCCGTCCGACCCTCCTGACGGTGAAAAACAGGTTAATATACCCCACCAGGGGGGTAAAAACATCGCGACCAATTCATTTTAACTAAGCAGTTTAGAAAATTTACTGTGAGGCTCTGCCATTGAGGAGAACCATGGTGATCGCATGAGACTGTTTGAGGTGCGCAAATGTAGTTCGGGGGTGCCAGCGGCATGCAGACGATGACCCATTTGTGAGTATCCAAACCTTACTCATTAATTTTTGTCATTAATGCATTAATTTTAGCTTCTAGCCATTGGAAAATGTGTAGGCATGCCTACGCGTAGGTGTAGGCATTGGATACGGAACACAGACATCCTTTTGGGGGCACAGGTGCCATTTTGGGGGCGTATGCACCAAGACGTACACATGCACACTTGCTGACACAGATTGCACACACCCACACGCACATGCACACATAAGCACATGTGCGCGCACACGCACACGTGGGAAATGGGGGTGCACACGTGAAAATCATGGCGCAGGCATAGAGAGAGGGCGCACACACGGGAACATACGCGTGCAAGTGAAAACACCCAATGTGTGGCACACACGCCAAAAAGGGTGCACAGGTGCCCAAAAGATGGTGCACGTGCCAGAAGACACACACACATAAGCGCAGGCACCATAAATGTGGTGCACATGCCCAGAAGGGCGCATAGGCTCCCTAGATAGGTGGAAGAAATATAGGAAAGTGTTAAAAAATATGACACTTAGAAGAATTTTTAGGATTTTTGGGTTAACACTAAAAGATGAGATAGATTTTTAGAAGAAATGCTAGGAACTGACTAGTGGCGTGTTATTTTGCAGAGACAACTACCAGTTTTGTAGACATGGGAGTGACATACTTGGATCGTAGAGATAGAGGGTAGTATGCACCAACACGACCAGAAAACCATGACGATACTTCTTGAGGCGGTGGGGCTAGAATCCATGGCTCGGATGCCTTCGATTGTATTAGATCATGGCCTATTGACTGCGCTAGCCGAGCAATGGCATAGCGAGAGTCAGTGTTTCAGATTCCCCACAGGAGAGCTGACTGTGACTATTGAGGACGTTTGGTAGATGCTTCGTGTGCTGATGATGGGCACTTTGATTGAGTACAACTCTAATGCAGGGATGATTAGAGTAGCTTGTAGTGCCATGTTTGGTGTTGACGATATCCCGCACGATGGGATGACTATAGCATTGCATGAGTGCATCTCTGACCCCACTTTGCATTGGGGGCCTCTCTACATCATGGATCTTATTAGTGGGTTTTAACTCACTGATAAGATAGGGACTTCATTCCCGAGAGGACTACTACCGTTGGTTCATGGCGTATATAGTGGTGAGAGATATTGCTGGGGGCGGTGTATATTGGCCCACTTATACTAGGATTTGCACTTGATTACATACCATGGTCAGAAGACCATAGGTACAACCTCATTATTATAGATATGGTCATGGGATAATATCATGATTGGATGTCATGTGGACCCCTTCTGTGCCCAAGATCCTGAGGAGCCATCATACATGGCCTGGGTAGCAGCTGGTGGAGATGTACGTGGCCATCTTGGCAGCCTATTCAGATATAGGTGAGAGTTTGATGAGATGGTAGAGATAGACATCATCTCCCGGCCATATAGGAATTTCCAGTGGTTAGAGGATGCCACAGAGCTCAACGTGTGCTTGGTGGAGCACTTTCTTATTAGCATCTGCATCTATATCATGGAGTTGTATCGAGTGGACAGGTGCCAGTGGTAGCTTGGCAGGGTACAGGGGGTCCCTCAGCCATATATCTAACATGCACACAGGGATTCAGAGAGGTAAACTATGGGGCCTCATATACTAGTGGCCCGAGCTAGGGTGAGTTTCACACAGGTGGTCCCACAGGTATGGGACCCATTACGACAGGTGAGAGATCCCGGGACCACAATTGATTATGCAGCTTGGTATGCTATAGTATTACCTTGGCGGCTCACTATTCTAGAGGAGGCTTGGGAGGCAGGCATTTGCCCACCGGTAGAGATATGGCATGGTGTAGAGCGTAGGGTGAGGGCAGTGGCACAGGGGCTAGATCCAGAGGATCCCTTTAATGGCATCCCACATGATGGGTAGGGAGCCCCACAGGCACAGGGACCGAGGCCGTAGGGCCTAGTATAGGCAGCCATGTAGCCACCTAGAGGCAAGGCCTTCAAGCAGGGATAGTCATCCAGAGCACCTCAGGGACTAGTCCCTGAGGCACACAAATCCTCCCAGCCAATGGCACAGATAGCCATAGTACATGTGTAGTTACAGTAGGCCATAACTGAGAGAGACGCGGCCAGAGTAGAGAGAGACGAGGCTTGAGGCTGGTGTGTGACTACCGTAGCAGAGAGAGATGAGGCCCGAGCTCATATTGTTACCTTATTTTGAGAATGGAATCAGGCTCAGGCCCAGGCTAGCCCAGGAGATGACAGAGTAGCATGGCGGAGCCAGATTTGGGAGACAGTGGCACAGGGGGCTCATATACTGAGCCTTATTCATCAGTCCTAGTCACAGGTGTGGATGGTTGTTGCACAAAGAGACCATGTATACACACGATCATAGGCACTATCAGCACAGAGGGACCAAGCCCATGTAGAGCTGCAGACCATGACTACAGAGAGAGACCGAGAGGCTACTGCCTCTAGACAAGACGAGGAAAACTTGGGCCGAGTGACAGGTGAGCATGATACTGCTCTTCAGGCAGCGCTCACCTCTAGAGATGCTGACATGATACCGAACACAACTAGGCTTGGTGCTGAGGCCCTATTTTACAGGATTTCATATTACAGAGTGGTTCTGCTAGAGTAGCGAGTAGCACTACCACAACTGTCAGGGTCGAGTACATCAGGCTCTTGATCATGGAGATCAGGGAATTCTACTAGATTAGTGAGACAACCCCTACTAGAGTAGCCAGCCAGACCAGCACCATCCCAGCCTCCAGTGTTCCATCATCTAGAGGAAAGATCTGGGAGCCCTGGCGAGGGCGAGAGCTGTGGTTGAGATCCACATTTTTGTTGTACAAATTCTTTATATGTATGCCTCTTATGAAGGGAAATTTTGATGTACAGTCTTGTTATACATGTATTTTGATGATGCCTCATGATGAAGGATTTATTCTTTCAGATACATGCCCCTTTTTTATGGCATTGTGTATCGATGATGTATTGTATTGAGTATTGATCTGGACATTGTGTATATGTATGTGTACATATATTTTTTATGTAGCATATTTGTACGCCTCAGCTGAAGGAATTTTTGATATAGAGCACTGATTTGTATCCATTTTTGATATAGATGTATATTGAAACACATGTATATATATGACGATTACTTTTGTTTTGGATCAGATACACATAGTTATGAGATGATGTACTTTATTGTTTTTGTGTCCTAATGCATGTGACACGAGTGTGATAATTTTATGATGTAAAAATACCCTTTTTTCAAAAATTATTCTATGTTGATTGTTATTGCATGTTGCATGTTTTGATTCAACACTTATGGATGCGTTGTGACATGAGTGGGCATACATTGATTCGAATTGCATGCTACGTATTTTGATTCAGTACTTATGGATGCGTTATGATGTTATCTGATTTTGTATTTTGTATGTATCTAATTTTGATGTTTGATGTACACATGTACTGTAGATGTTAGATGATAGATCCTTAGATGATATAAACTACATTTCTCATGTGTTATTTTTATGTATATAGATGGGATGATGTGATGATATTGGTGCGGGGGGGATAGATTTTTGATCATACGCAACCCCTCTTGCTCTCATTGATGATACGATATGTGATGATTAGCTTAGCATACATGCATGATGTAAAACTTAGCATTTTGTTTATGTATGATGTATAGATGATGTTAGATGTGATGATAATGATGGTAATGTGATGTGAATGATAAAAAAATAGAGCACATGCAATAAACACAACCAAATACTAACAAAAATCCCCAGGAAATAATACAATACACCATGATTCACCATGCTTTATTAACATGTAACAAACACAATCAAATGCTAAGAAAGAACATAATGAATTAACACATTACATCATGATTTCCCAAGATTAACTAGCATTCAAAAACATACCGCAATAAGCACAAGCAAGAATAAATCTAATCTAAGCAAGAAAAGATGAATCCTAACAAAGTGCACCCAAGCAACAAATAACCCAAAAAGTAGAAACACAAAAATAACTATACAAACAACAAGCAAAGCAAGGAACAAGACAATGCAAGTAAATGTTTTTTTTGTAAGATATGTTTTCATGCACCAATTTTCTATTGTTTAGGTTTTTGTGAAACAATTTTCTATTGTTTTTGGTGTTTTGTGAAACAATTTTCTATTGTTTTTGATGTTTTGTGAAACAATTTTCTATTGTTTTGGATGTTTTCTAATGGTTTTCTAGAGCTATGTGTAGGTAACCAAGAAAGTGTAGATGCCCCCAATGTTAGATGGGGAATATACAAGCCACACATTTATGAACAAGAAAGTGAAGTCATTGAGTCGCCCCCAGCGTAAGATGAGAAATAGCGAAAGACCATACCCCTCATAGATGAATAAAAGAAGGAAAAGTTGGATCAAGGCTTGAAAGGATGGGGTGTTTAGGGAATTTCAAAGGCAGAATCAGGGTTAGGCCAAAGACAATTATCCTCCTGATGTAGGATGCTTGTGAACAACGAATCCTCCCGAGGTGCCGGAAACTGGTTTTCACCCAAGGACTTGTCCAAAGTGCCACAATTGAGTGGTTTTCACTAGTAGCTGACCTATTTTCTCTTTTTCTTTTTTTGATTTTTTTGACTTTTATGATTGTTTTGATTTTTTTGATTTTTTGATCATTTTTAACCTCCTTGTGCCATGTTCAAGCATATAACCACTTAAGATGCATGGCATTCATGGGCTCCCGGAGCTCATCACCATTGGGGTGAGCCAGTTTGTATGCCCCTGTGCCATATTTGGCAACTATAACATAGGGCCCCAACCAATGTGGTTCAAACTTCCCTTTCTTTTCTCGCTCTGCTCTGGTGTTGAACTGGTTCTCCTTCATTATTAAATCACCAACCTCAAACTGATGAGGGATGATTATCTTGTTATAGTTTCTGGATATTCTATGTTGATACACTTTTAGGTGATTAAGAGCACGAATGCACTTCTCATCCAAGAGCTCTAACTTAGCCAGTCTTGCCACTTGATAATCTTCATCCTTATCCAGATAGTCCCGAAGATAAATTATTAGGGAGGGAAGTTCAATCTATAAAGGGATGATAGATTATGTCCCGAACACTAGGGAATATGGTGTCGCACCCATATGAGTGAAAATGGATGTTTGGTAAGCCCAAAGGGCTAGATGGATTTGTAGGTGCCAGTTTCGACCTGTTTTGCTGACCATCTTTTCCATTATCCTTACCAAAGTCTTTTTGGTTGCCTCAGCTAGTCCATTACCCTAAGGGTAATATGGCGTGGACCATTTTAATCTAATTTGGAACTGTTGGAAAATACCTTTCATAGTTTTGTTCTTAAATGACTTCCCATTATCTGTAATGATGGCTAATGTAATACCATATCGACAAATAATGTGATTCATGATAAATTTAGAAATCTAAGCTCCTGTGACATAGGTTAAAGGGAAAACCTCTACCCATTTTGTGAAGTATTTTGTAGCTATGATGATATGTGTATGACCATAAGATGAGGTAGGAGTAAGCTTTCCTATTAAATCAAGTCCCCACTTGGAGAATGGCCATGGGCTAGTGATAGGTTGCAATGGTTATGACAGAGCATGAATGAAATTTCCATACTTTTGGCAAAGTACACATTTTCTAACATAATTGCAACAATCAGTTTCCATGGTAGGCCAATAGTAACCTACTCTCAATAGTTTCTTAGCCAAGACCATTCCGTTTGTATGTGCTCCGCACACCCCTTCGTGCACTTCTTTGATTTCCTGGATTGACTTCATCACATCCAAACAACATAATAGATTCCCATCATAGCCACAATGATAAAGTGTACCTCCTAAAAGAGTGTAATGGGATATCTAGTGAATCAGGATTTTCTTTTTAGAATGGGAGATATCGGGAGGGAATGTGTTGTCCTTAAGATAAGTGAAGATGGGTTCGTACCATGGGGAATTGGGACCACCAACCTCACAAGCTAGGAAAGATTCTGGCATGTCATACACAGGCTGGCGTAGATTTTATACGAATAATGGCATATCATTATTCTCAAGAGGAATATGAAACATAGACCCCACCGTTGCCATGGCATCCACCGATCTATTCTGTGCTCTTGGAATTTGCTCAAAGGTGATGCATATAAAATACTCCTTTAGAGTTTCCACTAACTTTTTGTATGGTATGAGCTTGTCATCCTTAACCTTATATTCATCATTAACTTATTTGATGATTAACTACAAATCACCTACAAGCTTGAAATGATGAACATTCCACTTGATGGCCAGCTGCATCCCTGTAATGAGTGCCTCATATTCTACAATGTTGTTTGTGCATGGGAAGCCCAGGAAAAAATCCTGTGGTATAGGATTGCCGGAAGGAGTAATAAGGACCACTCCTGCACCTGAACCATGAAATGTGAAGGATCCATCAAAATGTATCTACCATAGGGTAGATTCTTCAATGTAGAGTAAGGAAGCATCTGGTAGATTCAGATTCAAAGGTTTCGTGCTTTGCAAAGGTGCTTCCGCTAGCTGATCCACAAGTATTTGTCCGTTAACCAATTTTTGATGGACAAATTATATGTCAAAATCACTGAGTAGAATGATCCAATTAGCCATTCTACCTGTGAGTTTGGTTTTGGACAATAAATACTTGAGTGGGTCAACCTTGGATATTAGCTTGGTCTTTGTATTCAACAGGTAATGGCAAAGTTTTTGAAAAGTAAAAACAATAGCCAAGCAAGAATTTTCAATTTGAGGAAAATTAAGCTCATAGGTGATGAGGGTGTGACTCAGATAGTACACCACTTTCTCCTTATGGCCAAGGTCATATTGGGTGAGTAGTGCACCAATAGAAAATTGTGTAGTAGAAATATAGAGCAATAGCGGTTCCCCAGGAGTAGGAGGCATGCAGACAGGTGGATTAGCCAGGTACTATTTAAGTAAAGAAAAGGCTTGTTATTGTTCGGGTCCCCAGATGAAAGTGATGTCATTTTCAAGAAAATGGGTGAATGAGTGACATTTATCTGCAAGCTGTGAGATGAAGCGGTGAATGGCTTGAATTTTCCCCTCTAAGCTGCGCAGTTGCTTGATATTCTCAGGTGGAGACATTTCAGTAATAATAGACACTTTAGTAGGGTCTACCTCAATACCTCATCTTGACACAATGAAGCCCAATAGTTTCCCTGATAGCACATCGAAGACACACTTCTTTGGATTCAATCTGACTTTGTATTCACGTAGGCGTTCAAAGATACACCACAAAATGACAGGATGATCCTCTCTTGTTTTGGACTTTCCCAAGATGTCATCCATGTAGTCTTCCATGATATCATGAATCATATCATGAAAAATCACTATCATTTCCTGCTGATAAGTTGCTCCTGCATTTTTGAGGCCAAATGGCATCACCTGATAGTAGAAGGTGCCCCAAGGAGTCGTAAAAGCTATTTTGTGTTGGTCTTCTTTAGCAATCTTGATTTGATTATATCCCGAAAAGCCATCCATGAGTGATAGAATTTCGTACCCTGCTGTTGAGTCAATAATCATATCAATGTTGGGTAGTGGAAAATCATCTTTAGGGAAAGCCTTATTGATGTCCCTAAAATCCATGTAGATTCAGATACCTACAAGTTTCTTTTGGACAAGAACAATGTTCGATATCCATTCAGAATAATCAATTGGCCCGATGAATCCTATTGCAAGCAACATTTCCAACTCTTCTTTGAAAAATAGGTCCACTCTTGGGTGCATCTTTCGGAGCTTCTGTTTGATAGGCTTGGCGTCTGCGTGCAAGACTAGGTTGTCCATGACCAAATTTGGATCTAAGCCAGACATGTCTTTGTAAGACCATGCAAACACATCAATGAACTCTCGCAGTAGCATGGTGAATGTATTTTGTTCTCTAGATGAGAGTGATACTCCCAATTTTACTATCTTGGGATCTTCCTCTGTACCAATACTGACATCAATGGTTTCTTCGACTAACAATTTTGATAAATCCTCCATACGCATAGGATCAGAAGGAAGGTTGAGATCTTCATCCAAGGATGTCTCCACGAGATTTTCATCCTTGGCATGGTCACTTTGTTTATCCTTTTATTTTCTTATTTGTTTGTCAGCCAGTGCCTCAAAGAAGTTTTCACTATGTGACTTGGACTTTGATTTTTTCCAAGGCTTTTCTTTAGAACTTTTTCCCTCACTTTTCTTTAAATTTTGTTGACCACAAAGTTCAGCCTCCTCACCAAAGTAGGCATAAGTATCTAAGTCAATAGAGAAACCTTTTTTGTGATCTCCAATGGGAATTATATCCCTTATGCCCATGAACCCTGCGATAGCCTCATCATTCTTGAATAAATCTAGTGGCATGTGACGTTGTTGGTCCCATTCAACAAGGGAAGGGTATACAAGGTTAAGGGTTGGTTCTGTGGGGGTTATGGTTAGGACATCATTATTCATGAAAAGGTTTGTGGAGGCCAGATCCTCATATTGGCTACAATGGGAATCCGTATCAATTTCTAGATAGTCAGAGCTATCCTCACGCTCAGAACAAGTTACGTCTTGATCATTGAGGTGTGATCCATAAGGGAAAATCCTAATGCCATATCTTTTTGTTTTGAAATGTGGAAGAGGGACTAGTTCTCTTTGTCCTTGTTCATTCCTCCCACATCCTAGGAATTTTTAGCCCATGGAGTAAATCATTCTACTAGACTTTTCATATTCAAGGGTTTGATAATAGGATGGCTGAGTATCCTCAGGACCCAAGTTATAGGTGGATCAAACAATTTATCCTCAACTAACAAGCCTCCAGGTAGGAATGACCCAATAACATGTTCCTCTCTAGGTCTCCTGAAATGGTAGTTGGGTCGACCTCTAGTCTTAGGTGACAATGAGAGGTCTAAAACCAAGAGCGCTTGTACATTATACTCCCCACAGCCATATTCAAGGATTTTCTTCTCCCATGAATCAAATGGAGATGTTGAAGTAGATGCCCATGAGTGCAAAAACTAAGAGAATCTGAATCCACCTGGGATTTCATGGCCTCAGACTGGAGAGGGACAACTATATTTGTGGAGGGACATGCATATGTACCCTTTCGTGTAAAGCTATTGAGAGATCTACATGAGAAAAGGGCTTGGAATCTCCTTGTATTGTAAATGTATGTCCCTCACGCTTCAACTTAATGCATTGATGAAACGTTGATGGCATGGCCTATATGGCATGAATCCATGGTCGACCTAGAAGCATGTTATATGGAAGTTCCAAGTCTAGGACATAAAACTTTGTCTGATGGCAAGTGGGACCCACCTCCATGGGCAACGTGATGGTGCCTACTGATTCCCTTTTCACATTTTCGTATGTGGTGATAGTGATAATATGGGACTCAAGATCTTCCTTCGTATGTACCAACTATTTGACCAACTTAAGCATGTAAATGTTCAACCCAGATCCGCTATCCACAAGCACCCGTTTGATTTTCCTATGGGTGACAACTACCTCAATGTATAAGGGAAGATTATGTGTTGGATTCTCAGTGGAGATTTCCCTATGGTTGAAAGTGAGATGTTCACTTGGTGCGATGCTTGCCACCATAACTTGAAGGTGTGCAGGATCGGATTCTAAAGGTACTCCCAACCCCTGAAGAGTTTGGTACAAAATGTATTTATGCACATTGGATATCTTGAGAAGATATAAGATTAAAATCTTAGTAGACGTCTTTTCAAGTTGTTCTAAAAGGTTATATTTTCTGGTTTGCGGGGTTGACAGAGAAGGTTCTAGAATCACGAGGCAGACACGCCTTGTTACCGTAGCGTAGTCTTTTCCCTTGATCTAGATGGTATTGACACGGTCAGCATGAGAGCGAATACATCCAATAAGTGAATCATAATGATTGTTATCTCATTTGGTGTATAAGTAATTCACAGCTTTATAAGTTTGGGATGACTCTCCTTGATCCAGATTTGTCTTTTCAAACTTATCATGCTTGGGGAATGGTTCTTTGTATATCCCCATTTTCTCATTAGGTGTTTGTGTTTTGTCAGGGTTATCCACCTCTATCTCCCTGTTATCAATGAGGTCCTGAATATAATAGTGAAGCCACAGACATTTGTCTGTCTTATGTCCTTTGACGCGATGCATTTCACAATATTCATGCTCCTTGTACCATGAAGGTTTCAGAGCATTGTCGTCAAATGGTTGCATTGTAGGATAGGTCATCATGTGGGCCGCATCCAATTGTTTTAGAATGATTGACAAAGGTTAATTGAGAGAGGTGAATGTTATTCACTTGGGTGGTGGTTGAATTGGGCCCTTGGTCAGTTTAAAAGGTTGACCAGTCTGGACCGTTTGAACATGTTTGGAATCAGTGATTCCATCTCCCACCACATTTTTGTTTTTGTTAAAGATCTTCAGATTTTCCATGGGTTTGAAACTTTGGTTGTCTCTAGATTGGGTTTTGAGGGTGCCTTTAGCATGAGATATTTTTCTATCTAAATCCCTTTCTCGATAACCTCCTCAAAAGTATGAACACAATGAATTTTGAGGTGGAAATCTATACCTGGATTGAGATTGGGAACAAAAATACTAATCAGTTGATTTTCAGGGAAAGCGCAAGGGAAGCGACTAGCTATCCCTCTCCATCATTGGAGGAAGCTAGTGCAAGTCTCATTAGGGAACTGCTTGGCACAACATAAGTCTGCCATTGTGACATCACTCTCTATGTTACACGAGAAGTGACACATGAATCTTTCTACCAATTCTGGCCAGGTGAAAATTGATCCTCGTGGTAAGCGTGTAAACAATTCTAAGGCTTGACCTCCGAGACTCTTGGGAAAAAGTCTGATGAGGTAATTGTCACTATAAGACACCTCTTGAAATGTCATTTAAAAATATTTAACATGATCCCACAGATCCCCTTTTCATTTATATTTGTCGAACTTTGGCATATCAAATTTATTTGGAAAGGGTTGAAGGGTCATTGTCTTGTTAAAAGGATAGGGGCATAATTATTCATATTGATATTTCCTGATGCTCCTTATATTTCTCTCTTGTAAGCTCACGAGTGTCACTTTCATGGACTCTACTTCTTGTGTGAGAAATTTATCTTTAGTGGGAGAAGCAGGGATGTAAACACGATGATACCCTGTGTCTTCTTCTCCTTGCTTTTCTTGATGGAGTTCATTGATCTTAACATTAGGCCTAATCTTTTGAACGTTTTTGTTTGCATCTTTCTGTACATGGGAAGTAAGCAAATCTAGTTGTCAGATTAGGTTACTGATTTGTTGTTGGATTGTGGCTTCTTCTTCTAAAGGTTCCTCCTCCTCGTATTGTGGAGGTTCTTCACCTATCTCATGTTCTATCTTGTTTCTTCATGGCACTCAGATAAAGGGTATTCTATGCCCTACCACTTTATCATTTCCTACGTAAGAAGTGGAAGCATGTTTGTGTGTTAAAATATCTTCCATATTGATAAGGGGATGTTCTTCCTCAGTAGCGTCATTTGCAGGTAGTATTGTTTCATTATCGGTGGGCAATTTGGCCCCTAATTCTATGACCTGTGCCAACACTCTATCTCTGTTTCTAAGAAGAAACTCATCTAGTAAAGTGGGGTCAAAATCAAGTTCTATGTGTGGTGATTCTAATTCATTTATGCTATGATCGACCATCTCTTCTGTTTCCTTTTCTGTAGAAAACATCGGTCCTAGGCTATGTCCAATGAAGGGGTTGGACCCTTATCTATTAGAGGTTTCCCAAGATTGTGCTTGTTATTCCTCATATGTTTGTTTCTTTAACCCTAGAAATGTTTTAGGAGCCATGCTTTTGTGATAGTTTCACTAGGGTAAGTTGTAAATGTGTTCAAAGCTTAGTGACCCCCCTAAGTGAAATGCAAGATGTATTTGCTAATAGTATGAATAAATCAACAATGTGAGAATACCAATGTGATAGAGTGGTAAATCATTAATGACACAAGTTTTTGGTATCGAAACTTGTTTAAATGAAGTACCTCCTAGACTACATTTCAAAAAGTAGTGTCGCATCACAAGATGATTAACAAGATGTCTTCACTTATGCCAAGTTCAAGGGAATGAACAAAATGTAAGTAAACACAAGAAGTCAATGTGACCTCCTAATCAAGATATATGATGAGTGAGCTCAAAATCAATTAAGACCTATATCTCAAAAAGCGTCAATTACAATTCACGAATGACACAACAATATCACCAAGATATGTTAACCCACTTTGCGAGAAAGTGAAGTATTGATATCAATATGTTATTTATATAACACGCACAAATGGTAACACCTAACACTCTTTGAAATCAAGGTAATAATAGAATCAAACTAAAAGGCTCAAATTATAGCTAGGAATAGTTAAAAATGTGTGCAGCGTAACCTTACAATATAGGTATTTATGTTGAGTTTACAAGAAATAAGATGTAAATATCAAAATTGTAGTGATACGATACAAACAAGCTAACTCTTCTAAGGAAGTCTACGATGATGAACCATGCCTAACTATAATGATGGTCTTGGCATGGGTATCAA
The DNA here is from genome assembly GCA_019776745.2 of Taxus chinensis. Classification (NCBI taxonomy): domain Eukaryota; kingdom Viridiplantae; phylum Streptophyta; class Pinopsida; order Cupressales; family Taxaceae; genus Taxus; species Taxus chinensis. The sequence continues at coordinate 463,021,397 of CM034156.1, read as the reverse complement.
GATTACAATGGCTACCAATGACGTGAATATGTCTCCGCACACTTTAGACATTTAACTTACCCAGCTGCAAACATGGATGGGCATAAACGGACATAAAAATGACAGAAACATTCAGTTGGTAACACAAAGGTAGTCACCCTTCTTCTAATCAACAAAGTGTCAAAATAATGTGAAGGAAGCAAATCAAAAAAGGATGAAAAATGCTGGCTTCACTTCGGTAGAGTTTCACCTTGCCCTAAGGCAAGTAAAAACTAGGTGAAAGTAACGCATCACACGTTTTACAAAAAAAATATGGTTCACAACTCAACACTATTTTAGAATGGTCGAAGTGGGATCCTGGCCAAAGTATATCTTCCTAGGTGGTTCTCTTGTCCTAGGTGCTACAAAGATTACCCACGAGTGGGACGATTTACCCAAATAGTCCCAACTATCTTAGGAGTATCTTGAATTTTCCCCCCTTCAAGCACAGTGGGAAATAAATGCGTCCAAATGTGTACTTAAAAGGGTCACGTAGGGACAACTTGTAACTCTATCTCATAAAGGATTTACTAGTCAGATAGGTAGTGTGGAGCACTTCCTATTTCATCTACAAGGTTCCCTCTTATGTGGACTACTTTGGGGTTCTTGGAACCACCCCCATTGTTGTAGCTTAAGGCGTTATGCCAAAGGGGTTATGTTCCAGTTGAGTGGAGAGGGACATACCCTTTTCCAAAACCTGCAATATAGTGTTCGTTTTATCTTTTTTAATTAGATGTGGTTTGCTCAAACACCATTTGGTAACCTATATAACAAATGTATTAGTAGTTTTCTGACTTTTGTTTTGATTCCTCTGTTCTTTGACAAGCGATGGTATTTTGGTCTTGAATGATGATTTTTAGTAGTTTCCCATCAAAAGAGAAGGCATCATTTCTGGTTCTCCAGATCTTACAAGGACGCAAGAGAAGAGCATACGTGATTGTCTTCAAAAATCCAAAAAAGATATGAAATGAAAAAACACTTTAATTCAACTACGCCAAATTAACCAATTCCAACTCAAATACTCTTAGCAATCTCAAAGCATCAAAAGGACTTAAGAATTGTTTTTGATTCCCAAGATCACCCCAAGGGATGTGAGGGAAGAGCATACATGATCCTTATTCCTATAAGTAAACAATGCAAAATATTACCTAACCAAATAAAAAACATGTAAAAATAGCCTACAAAGACAAATATATGATTAGATGAACCTGCAAGAATGTTAGCACATCAACACTTTAAGTTCAAAAAATGTAAAAGGAAACCTGTGCCTCTTTTTCAGTGCCTGTGCGTGGGTTAGGGTGTATGCACCACTAAACATTGTTTTCGGCTCACAGTGTGCCTGCGCCACCCGAGAGATGTGTGTACCATGAAAATAGTTCCTGCACCACTAAAACAGTGCCTATGCTACTATGTGGAATTTTTGAATTTATCAAGCACCTGCACCACCTGAGAGGTGTGTGCACCACAAAAACAGTGTATGCGCTACTCTGAGAAAAACGATAGGATAACCGCATTACCAGAAAAATGTGCCTGCGCCACTAAAATAGTATGTGCGCCCTGGTTAGGGTGTATGCACTGATCTGATATGGTTTAGCATGTAGTGAAGGTACAGTACGAAATGATTCCTGTGCCTGGGTTAGTGCACCTGCACGCTAGTTAGGGTGTGTGCGCTAGGGTTAGTGTGCATGCGCCAGGGGTTGGAAGACACAGTGACAGGTTTTAATAGTGTACCTGCGCCACCAGAGAGACATGTGCACCCTGAAAACTATGCTTGTGCCATGAAAATCATGCCTGCGCCCCTAAAATTGTGCTTGCGCTAGACCTACAACCAAAATATGGCAGCAAACACAAGAAAACTCACAATATCTAAATTTTTGATAAGTTAGCTTAAGAATGGAATTAACCCATTAAAATTATGGCTATGAACATGAAGTTACACATATCAAATGAGAAAAAATTCCAAGAAAATGGACATTAATTACTACATGTGCATATCAAAAGTTAGCCAAAACAATGAAACTTAAACTAAAATGCCATGGGACTAAGGGTCCCACCGGACATGCCAAATGTGTGCAAGTATTTCTACAACTAAGCTAAATTTAAAGCAAGAAACTACTACCTAGAAATAGCTTCCTAACCTAGCTAAAAATGAGAAATTACACCATCACGATGAAGAAATGAGCAAGTCCTACCCTTAACATTAATAACTTTGAAATTGATCAAACACAATGTTAGTTAATGAACTCTATTCTCCTTAATTGCCTAATTTAACATTAAAATGAACCTAAGTAGTCCAATGGCAATCAAATTATATTCACTTGCTTTGATCCTTCAATGGATGCTTGGGTGTGAGGCTTAACTCTTCAAGAATGGAGGATGGAGATCTCAAGAATGAAAAAAGGCTATAAGTATGAAACTATGTGCTTACTTTTGTCTCTTGAGAGATTTAGGTGTAGGTGTAAAGGTAGAGGGAGGGTTGTTTATATAGCCCAATGGATAAAGGATTCAACACATCCTCATGAATGTGGGACTAATGGAGATGTAGAGTTAGTTATGGATAAGGGGGGTTTAGATGGGGTTGAGTTATATTTAGGAGGGTTTTGTTTGTCCTCAAGTGGATAAAGGGGTGTGTATTAATTAGTCAAGATGTTTAAGTAATACATGTGCAAGCTTTTAGATTGATTTTAGTGTGATTTGGACATTTAGAAGGGAATTAAATCAATTGAATAATGATTTATTGATTTAATGAGAAGGGAGGCTAATTAATTAATAATAATTAATTAGACTAGATAGAAGGTGTTAATTAAAGAAGAGTCATTAATTAGGGTACGTGTTAGATAGAAGACTTAAATAATTAGCGTAATGTAATCAATTAACGACAATGGAAGAGAAGATGAGCACTATTGACGATATGTCGTCAATTTGCGGGAAAGGAGAAAATTAATGCAATTTAAGTATTTAAATTGCTCGGGCGTAACTATAGGTGTCTACAATTACAACGAAAAAAATTTAAAAACAAAACATGAAAGGAAATATATTCTAAGTGGAAAAACTACCTTATTACAAACACAAAGAAGCTTATTTATTGTAGGGATTCAACCTACTCACATTTAAGTAACTAGGCAACATGGTGCCATCCAACGCCTACAAATGATATGTTCCTGAGTCAAATATTTTGGTTACTATAAAGGGTCCCAAGCAATGCACCCTCGACTTCCTTATGTGGCGTACAAACTTGGGGTCATATAGAAAGTACTATCTTTCCAACTATAAATGACCTGTTCTTGATTTTCGTATCATGCCATACCTTATTTTGTGCCTTCTCTTTCTTCTTGCTCCAACAGGAAATGGTGCACCACTCATCCAGTTGTATCAATTTCTTAATACGCTCTTCCAATGCCTTTTCATATGACAAACCTTCTACGTGCACAATATGTAATGATAGTAATAAAAATTCCATAGATAGTATCGAATCTGTGTCAAACACCATCTGAAAGGGCATGGCCTTGTTCCACATTTTATATGTGGTCCTAAAATCCCAAAGTATACCTAGTACTTTATCATCCCAGTCCTTCCTTCCAACATCACAAATCTTTGTCAAAGTCTATACCAAAATCTTGTTGAACACTTTAGTAGTACCATTAGCTTGAGGGTGTTAAGGGGTAGTTTTATGGTGTACCACTGTAAATTCTGTTAGAAAAATTCTGATTATCTCAGTCAAGAAATGATTTCCTCTATCACTAGTCAAACTTAATGGACAACCGTACCTACTGATAATGTTTTTCCCAAAGGATCCTTGCTGATGTGGCTATAGTATAATCCTTTATAGGTGCAACCTCTTCCCACCTTGATAAATAGTTAGTGCATGTGATAATGTAGCATGCTCCTATCCTACGTGCGGGTGTGGAAATACAAAGTCAACAACCTTGATATCCTTATATAATTTCTCCTACCATAAGCCAACTAGAAGGATCTTATGCATAGTCACATCTCCTACATAAAATGCTCCTATAATACCTCCTTGATATTCCTCCATAATATCCTCATGCTCATGCTCCAAACCACACTTGCGCAAGGCCTCTTTGCAACCCATTTTATACAAGTCACCTTCAATGAGATGATATGGTACTGCTCATATATCCAACTACTTCTTCTCTAATGTTTTGAACCCTTTTGGCACAAATCCAGTGTATAAGAATACAACTATGTCCTCCAAATCCTCTGGTGCATAATCCAACCTGAAAAATTGTATATTAGGAATAATATCCTCAATACTCTATGTATCCTCTCTAGAATTGATCCTGGATAACTGATTAGCTCCCAAATTGCTCTTTCCTGGCTTTACAAAAATGGTGAAATCAAATTCTTGGAAAAGGAGTATCCAACGATAGATGTGCCCTTATAAAACACGTTTTTTGACCAAATAATTCAATGCCATATGATATGTATAAAAGATGAACAAGGTGGCCAACAAGTACTATCAAAATTTATGAAGCACGTAAATCATGGACAATGCCTCGTGCTATGTGGTATAATTCTGTTCTACTGGTGTAAAATTTATTCTTGTAAAAAAGATGGGATGATCTACATTACCCTCACCTAGTTATGCCCAGACTGTACCAATAACCATGATAGAGGCATCAACATGTACATGGAAGGGGTTTTTCCAAGAAGGAAAGTGCAAGATAGGGGCAATGGTCAATATCTCCTTCAAGTTCTCAAATTCCTGCTGTTGTGCGTCACCCTAATAAAATTTTCCTTTGTACTTGAGCAATTATTCTAGGGGCACAACAATATTTTCATATCCCTTGATGAATTTCCTATAGTATCTAGTGTGCCCCAAGAAACCACACACTTCACTTTGGTTGGTAGGTTCCTCTAATCCAAAAATCACTGCAATCTTAGCCATATCTACAAACAATCCATCCTTGCAAATGATGTGCCCAAATAAAGTGTAAAACCGTGTAGTAAATATACACTTATTTATATTAAGGGAGATGATTAACTACTTGTATCTCTCAAACACGAGCCTTACATTATCACAGCGATCCTTAAAAATTTCATAGATGGTCTAATCATCTAGATAAACCTATAAAAAATTATGGACAAATTCATGAAATGCCTACACAACTATGCGTGAGAAAACTACTAGCGCATTCTTCAACCCAAAAGGCATCACAATATATGAAAAAATTCCCCACTCAGTGGTGAAGGTGGTATTTTCTTGGTCCTTGCGCGTAATGTGCACTTGGTGATAGCCTGATAATCCATCAATAAATGAATAAATTTCTCACCTTACAACTCCTTCATGATTTCTTCTGTAAATTTCATAGGAAAAGGATCTATAACACACAAGGCATTGTGTTCCATGTAATCTACATAGATCCTAATCCACCTATTGTTCTTAATGCTGATCACCATGGGACTAACCCACTCAGATTCCTCAATTCGTTCAATAATTCCAAACTTAAGCTTCTTCTCTATTTCTTATTTCACCTTCACGTGCATGTTTAGATTCATCCTATAACGCCTCTTTTGAACCAAACATGTGCCCTATTTTAGCTTATTCTTCATCTCTCCTAATGAGGGGTGTACACCTTTCAACTCATGGGTAACCTCTTGGAAACAAATCTTGAAAGTCATGCAAAAGTTTAATGATATTTGCTACCTTGTGCTCGAACCAATAATACCCAATGATGGCCTCTTTAGGTGCATCCTCAGTTCCAATATTAACCTTATTTATCTTCATAGGAGTATGGTACTTCCTTTTCATCTGTAGATTCCATTACCTCACTTGCACATTATGTGTGGAAAATATCCAAATTCTCCACCTCTTCGTCATCAATGAGGTATACTAGATTTAATTTTTCCTACTCTTTCTAAGCACAACCTAATTGTAGCTCTTATGTGTCCAGCGTATCTATGCACACCTCTAGATCAGGGTCTGCAAGTAACCAGGGCATGATATCCTCTGCTTTCATGCTATTCCCCAATGTGGTACACTTCATAATCTATAAATCCTCATGCATATGTGGCTTACTAGAAAAAAATCAAAGGATTGAATAATACCTTCAGTCATCTTGTGCCAGCTTGCAGTCTCCCTCTTCAACTCAACATGGACATACCACACAGGTGTACATCGTCACAAAGTGGAATAGAACTTATGCAACCAAAGATATGGTGGTAATGGATCCTAACATTGCACTCATTTTCTCTCGTAGTTATGGATGTGTACCAAAGCATGAGTCTTTCTATCATACTCATATATAAGTGTAGGTACATGGTTTCGAGTAAACCTTATTGAAAATGAAATTTTCACTTCTCGAAACCCCAATAAGTTATCACTATGTGTTTCCCACTAGTGTGGTACTATAACAAACAAGGTATAGAAAATCATATTCCTTCTATCACCTTCATTCTACCACTGGTTCTCCATGACGGAAAAGAACAAATCAGATTTCTCCTCACTAATGTACCTTAGTAATTGAGTTGCGCTAAAATGCCTAACCATACACGACCTAATCATCTTGGTGAATCTCCCCTTCATCTCACGCCCAACCATTTCATACATGCCATGGGCTAATGATCATAGGAAACACTAGTAGTGTCGTTGATAAGCTGTACGTCTTTCTAATGAAGCATGCCTTCCTTAGATGGTTCCACATTCTTAGGGTTTCTCACTATCTGTACATGTATTCTATTAAGATCTTCTTCACTAAAAGGCTCAATGTATGGTGCATCCGTCACATCATCTAGAGGTATGATCACACGCTCATTATTGATCTCAAAACTAATGTATATCTTGTTGAAGTATAAGTTCGCATTGTTCGCATAACACCAAGGCTGTATAAGTAATGGTTAGAAGTTATCTACCTCAGATAGATCTGAAACCTCAAAATATCTAGTAAACTTGGATCCTTGAATGGTAATTGAAGCATCCTTTAATACCCCAATAGGCATAGCTCTCATATTGTTTTCCATATACAACACATTGGAATATAGTTGTAATGGTGGTTGTTATCCAATTTTGTCCACATGGCAAAATTGGAAAACGGGGCCCTATTTTCACCAAATTATGAAATCAATCCCAAGGGCCCATTTTTGGTCATCACAGGATAACACGATTAAAATAATTAATACGTGATCTCACTTAGCCCCAAAGAGGGTTACACAGTGCCACCTTGGTGTGTAGTTCAGTGCCAACCTGATGCTAGCTCATGGAAGACTCAAAAAATTCGGGAAAGTATGTCATTTGGTATCAAGCTCGGTTGAGCAAGCTCGATGAAGTGCTGAGTAAACTCGACAGAGTGAGCTCATGTGAGAAAGTTAATATGGAGTTGATATTGATACGAACTCGGTTTCAAATTGGGTGATAGCTCCGTTGGTAACTTAGTGTTCAAATCAATATCAACTCATTGTCAACTCAGTTGAGTAACTCAACTCACAAAATCAAAACATAACGCTTAACGATGGAAAGCGTAAACCAATCGAATATGAGTATATTATAACCGGATGCACTGAGATAGGAAAATGATCAATGCATGGTAACGGATCGGTTATGCAAGTTTTCAGTTGTAATATTTCAAAGGGAGATGATGAGATGGAAAGACATTGTAAGACTCCCGCGCATGGGAAACATTTCAATATATTGCCAAGGTCAGAAATTTGATGATGGAAAGCCAAGTCGGTATTTCTGTACATAGGATAAATTCATCCCAATTTCCATGGTGGGTTTCCGTTGGTGGAAAGCCAACACAAGGTTTCCATGCAAAATGGGTCCTGAGTTTCATCTTTCCAAGAAAATGGAAATTTGAGAAAACATCACCAAGAGGGGATAATCACTTGGCAAGAAAAGGGAAAAGCTCCACAGACCAAAATACTATGTCAAGGCCGAGTTAATGCCAAGAAATTTGTAGGTCACCAAGTTACTTTTTGGATTAATAGGATAGTTTTGAATTGGAGCGAGTCATGGGGAAAACAATCAGTTGATCTTTGATTTGGTCGAGCCAACATGTCGGGTCCACCGAGGAGATGTGGAAAAAAGTGGGTGATGCAGAGGAACTCACCCATCGAGTCATCTCAGTTTAGTGAAGCTGTGAGGATGTGTTGTGGATATAATGAATAAATCGACAGGGAGTTTCAAGCCTTTGCGACCATGGCAAAGATAACACCTTGGAAAGACAAGCCAATAACTCTGTGTGGGAAATGGTCATCCTGATTTCCATGTAAATAGGAGATTCAAAGAATTTTGGAAAAAATTGAAGTTGACGGTTGATGACCAAGTCATGATGGGTGAATCACCATATAAGTAGGAGGATCAAGTTACACTGTTAAAGGTGGAGGATCGAGTCAAGTGCCGAGTATTGTGGTGACACGTAGCATCTCACAAAAAGAGTAGCAATCTTCACACAAGGTAAGAGAACTCGAAAAATGCAACACCCATGAGTTATCACCATAGCAGTGTGGAGAAATACTTGAAGGAGCTATCAATATGCACCGCCAGGTAGAAATGACACAGATTTTATGGGATCAAGTTATGTGAAGAGTTCGAGGAGTTTGAATGAGTTGTAGATGATAAGGACTCACAGAGGAGAGTACCATAAGTTTGAGTCAACATGGAGTTCAGTGAATCAATTCAAGACGATATGAACTCAACCATTCAATGCAAGATGAGCTCCATAGTGGACCGATGTCGAGCTATTTGGTGACCTCAATGCAAAGTTACAACTCGAGGCTCAACACGTGAAGATGGATCTCGACTTGATCATGGATAGAAGAGAAAAGTGACACAACGGTGGGGCTTGTTATCAAGCCTATCAAGAAATCGGAAAGAGGAAATGGGTTATCTCAACATCAAGTATTTGAAGCCAAAAATAGAGATGAACGTGATCTCAATACATGCGTGAAGTCGAGCTACACTATACAAAGGAGTTGCAGAGAGCACAAGGGAGATACCATTGGAATATTGAATCGGTGTGAATTATGTTGGTTCATGCTGTAGTACAAGGAGTTCGGTGTCACGGTGGATCTCATCGAAAAAAATCACATGTTAGTGGAGTGAGTCAAATCATTGACAAAGCTCAATGCATAAGAACTAACACAAGTAAAGAGCCTCATCATTAAGACTGAATAGTGATGGTTGGGTGAGCTGAACTCAACAACTATGAGCTAACAGAAGGAAGAATGGATGAGTTTCTCCTATAATGTAAAAAAATATGTTGGAGAGCTTGGTAATCACGTAGTGATTTAATCAAGGGAAGAATAGACGTTGATGACATCAACACAGAACCTAGATTGCAAATGCAGAGTGAGTTCGTGGACCAATGTGTTGGAGATAGAGCTTATGGTGAGGGCCAAGTTTTCCCAAATTAGCTAAAGTCATGATAGAATGTATTAGAATCTTGTAAGGGAGCTCTATGTGGATCACTCCAGGCTTACAAATCTGATTTGGGACCAAGTAGATAGGGAGGTCGATGAATTCATTAGGGTGCTTGGTCTGGGAGCTCATCGGTGGTGAGCTTGATACAGTGGAAGAGATATCATTTGGGAACTCGATGGTGGGAAGCTTGGTGGTCAGGTGATGCCAAGTAGCTCAGATTGATGTGAGGTGATACAAAAAAAGGTGGCTCTGTGGTGAGTTTGTGTGTTAAAAATGAAGTCTGGATTTCAATACAAGTGAGATCACTCAATGCAAATGAGCTCGACTCAGTGTCAGAGTATGGAACTCAGTCGGACCCTAAGTATAGTTCGTAGGATGAGCTATGAAATGACAAGGTTGATTCCTTCCACAAGTTGAAATGGATTTTTCAAGAGGGAGTTCATTTGAGCTCGGTAATGGGATGTCAGTGATAAAAAGTAGTTGGCGAGGAGCTCTTGGAAACCATGAGAGTTTCTTAGCAGTTATCGGTTGAGAGCTCATGACCAAGTGATAAAGACATTGACGGGCTCGCCGAAGTTGAACACACAAGCCATGGATATATGTTGCAAGCTCTCTCACCTGTGCTAAACCGTATCATGTATTAATCAAGACTGAGTTGGCCCGAGCTTGTTAGAGGTTGGCGTACATGATAGCTCGAGGTCAATGTGGGAGAATCTCGGTCAGTGGTCATAACACTTAGTATAATACAAACTCGATATGGAAGTAGAACTTGATGGGCGAGCAAGTTGTTCTGCCCAAAGATAGAAGGATTATAATCATCAAAGTTGAACCATTGAAGAATAATTATATTTATACGGTGAGAGAGTCAAGTTTGTAAAGAAATCAATCATCATGGGATGAGCTCATGATGTTTAGAGCTTAACTTTGGGAGCTGATGCAAATATTGAGCCGTGCAGGTTACGAGCTCAACTATGCGAGTCAATGAAAAGACTAAACAAATGATAGACATACCTCGGTGCTCAGTGAAATATGTAAAATAGCTCAGTCGATGGAGGAGATCGATGCAAAATGAGCTCAGTTATTTTTGAGTAGCCCGGTTGTAATGAAACTCTGGAGGAGCACGTGACTAACTCAGTGAGTTGGCTCAGCGAGCCAACCACCGAGTTGGTTCTTTTTGACTCATTCACATGGACCCCTCCCTCCTCAGTGCAAACCAGTCAATGGGAGGGTCCCACATTATTTTTTAATTAATTTAATATTTTTATTTAAATATTTTATAATAATATTTATTATTATTATTTAAATATTTAATTTAAATATTCTTCTAATTAATTAAGGAGAACTAGGTCAATTGGGCATTAATGACACATGATGGAATGTAATTATGACCTTTCCTATTCTCTCTTACATATTCTTCTATAAATGTAAGTTGGAAGCCCATTCTAAAGGTTCCAACATGTCAGATAGGTTGGAAAGTTAGACATATTAGGCAAGTGTAATTTTTCAAGAGTCCTCTCTCTTCTGCAAGTTGTCCTTATATGTTGAGAGAAATTTCAAGCCTCCTCTTCAAGACTGTAATGACAACCATTGCCTCTTCTGAATGTATGATGCATTATACACGTTATTGAAGTAGTAAAAGTGTGTGTTTTGTGACTAATATTGGTCCTTTCATCTTTCTATACTTCTTTGTGCCTTTTCTCATGCTTACAGGTACACTATACAAATTCACATTTCTATTTCAGGTTCTTGGAGTTTTGTGATTATTGAGTGGTGGAGCATTGCATGCAGTTGAGTTGTGGTGTTTGTTCATCCTTCTCAAGTTCATCCTTCTTCACTGGAAGACTAATAACTTGTTTTTCTAATCGATTTTAACAAAGGGAATGTGTGCTTCCTATCCTGTGGTATTCTGTACCCTCTCTAAGTTACAGTAGGTGAAGTTGACTTGTGGTGCACACAACCTATTCAAATTAACCCTTCCTAAGTCCAGAAACACCCTTTATTTGGTGCATCACCATCCCTAGTATAGTTTTATTTATGCAAATCTCTTTCCCTAAAACCCATGAAATGTTAACATAGGACTATATAACCATTTTATATAAACTAGGAGTAGTAAAACAATTAGTTTAGAAAGAGGAAGCTGGCCTTCTCCAGAGGTTCACCACGAGCCCAAGTCCTACATCTTGAGAGGTGATCCCATGTGTCCAAATCACACTAAACGCCTTGTTCACATTTTGGCCATTCAGAGGGTGTAGTGATTTGACGAAAAAATGGTCTCCCCATCTGGTTCTATGCATTTAGAGTCAAGACATTCACCTCAACACCTGTGTCAATCAAAATATTGCTCACCAACTAACCATAAATCATAACATATAGAGTAATATATTTTTCATACTCATGATTCTTTGGTGGAAAATCTACATGGAGGATCTATCACTCGTGCTCAACTCCTATGTGTGGTAGCTTCTCATGCATCCATTCCCCTAACAGTGGGATGATATTATCCTACCTTAACATCTTACATACCTCTTTCAGATCATCCACATCTTTCTATGGAATTTCAATATTCTTTTTCCCTACTCTCTCATGCACCTGCTCCTTTAGCCACTAGATCTCACCCTGCAAGTATTTGATAACTCCCATGGTCTCTTGATAGACCTCTTTATGAAGAGAAAACAATTTTTAATAGGAGTAAAAAACTATTGTGAAGATGGTTCTTCACCCCATTCCACAAAGTATCATTTGAAAATAAAAGAAATACCTCTTTTAGATTCTCTGCATTTATATTTGAGAGGTATTGCAGATGACCTCTGGTGCATTGAAGTTCATCCTCATTCTTTGAAACACACATGACTAGTTAGAACTCCTTTATTGGCTCTAGACTAGCCAGATATTTGATTGGGAGAGGCCTTGTTGGTATCATTATTGACTTTTCATATTATGCCTTAATGTTTCATGTCCAAATTTTCTCACAAATGTTTCATTCCTAGATTTAGTGGTCTACAATTTCTCCCTCCTGTTTGAATGCTGCAAAAATGCCCATGGTGTTATTGTCTTGCCCTAATTTTGAAACATTATTCCAAATTTGCCCCCATTTGTGCCCTAATTTCTTTAATTTTTTGGGCTGTGTCATTTTCCTTTGTCAAATCATGTAAAAAACTTGATTTTGATTGAATCCCAAATTTGTGCAAGTATTTTCCTAATCCCAAGGTCGAAATTAAGGTCAAAAGATGATTCAGTTGGTTTGAGATCAAGAAATCCACCTTCCTTGTCGAAAATTTTGAATTCTAGGGCATCCTCTGCATTTTTGACGTTTTGATGGTCATACAGGTGCCATCTACCTGTAAAATTCATGATCGCACTATTATTGCAATGTGGCGGGTTCCTATTGGCCGGGGGAGGTTAGGAAATATTTTCTAACTTGTCGTTTTTGAAATTTTGACTTAAGGGAAAATTTTGACCCATGGCTCCGCCTTTTGCAAAGGATGCCTACGTGGCATATTCTGATTGGTCATGGAGTAGCGGGTGATAGAGGTTCCTTAAGAAAATTTTCTTTTATTTTCACAAAATTCTCAAAGTCAATTCTAGGCCCGAAAGCCCACAGTGAATGGAAGGAGGACATGTGGCTCGGGGGACATGCGGGTGGCAGAGAGAGTTGGTGATTTTTGACTCAAAGTGTCAAGGGAAAATGTTGACCCAAAGGCCCGCATCCAATTGCAGGTGGACACGTGTCCAAGAAGTGCAAAAAATCAAACATGGGGGCTGAAGGAAAATCTTGTGAATGTTTTTTCGCTCCAATCCAGAACTAACACGTGTCCCAAAAGGCGAGAGGGTGGAGGTTCGGGATGCGGAGATAAGTTTGAAAATTTTGCAAATTTTGGCAAAATTATTCAAAGTCAAAATTGGAGGCTTGCCTCCGTAGCCAATCTATGGCAGACATGTGGCATTTTTCAAAGGGGTCAAATGGAGAGTGTGGGCCCGAGGAGAGTTTTGAAACTTTTCATTTTTGGAGGGAAGAATTGGAAGCTTGGACCCGCGGCTAATTGGAGAACGCCATGTGGCGAGGAAGAGAGTGGGTGTTCGGGCCCGCGGATTTTTTTGGAAAAAATTTCCCTTTTTCAAAAAAGTGTCAAAATTCATAGAATTGATCCGCGTTTTCAGTGGGACCCACCTTTGGACACGTGGCAGGCCTAGAAGGCAGGTGAAGGAATTTTGCAAAATTTTCCAAATTTCAAAAAGGTCACAAATGCATTTTTAAGGATAGGGACTTGATCCAATGGTTTTTGGACATGTGACCCACCTTATCCAAAGGTCAAAAAGGGAATATTCATGAATCTCATCCTCCACATGGAGGGATAGCATTTAAAAGTTGATCAAAATCAATGGATATTATGCAATTTCATTTTTGGCTGCCATGGGAGCTCTAAGGAGCTTGGAAATCACGTTTCTTCATCAAATTGCATCAAACCTTATATGATTTTGCATCCTCTCGGCCTTCTGAGTGCAATGGACCCATTTTCATGAGATAATTTGATGATCTATGATGTTTTTGATGCATTTTTTTTCAAACCCGATGTAAAAAATGTGAAAAATAAAAATCAAAAGTTACAGAGGTAAAATGATGAAGGTAGAAGGTGAAAAATGATTACTAAAGCATGTTGGCATGTCTGAATGAAAAAAACGTGACCCATGGATGGATAATGATCCAAATTTATGTAATGATTTTATGCATCCCTGACAACCTGTGAGTTATTTTTCAGTTTGATGCCATTTTCATGAAATCATGGGGTTTCTTGTAACAAATTTGATCCCTTAAGCATATTGCTTGCTTAGGAAGCAAGAATCCAAGTTGGAATAGAGTATATATAATATTTTTGGAGAATGAATGAAAAAGGAGAATTTAGAATTTCACGAGAAAACTGGAAGAATCCCATTTCTCTGAGAAAACTACCTGAGTGCCATTTTCAATTCTATTTTACATCAGATCTTATCATGTTGAGTTGGTTTCAAGTTGTAAAGCCATCAACAAGCTCTGAGATTGTTCTCATGACTTTCCCCTACTGATATATTTGATCATTTTCTAGATTATCTAGTTTTATCTCTTGGCAAAGTTTTTACATGCTTCTGTTTCAGAATGTTTTCAATTTGTGTTTCTTGCTCATGTTGCAATATTATGTTTAGGATCTCTTTAATCATACAGGGTCTCATTTCTTATTGATGGTTTAATAACATTTGCAATCTTATATTAAGAAGAGCCTTCATATGATACAAGATAAAAAGATTTAAAATCATTTTACTATCCTTGAATACTGATATTATTTGTAAACCTTTGGGGGTACCTTAGGTCATGATCAAATAGGGATTTCTAGATAATTTGTTGATATATTTGCTTTAATATTTTGTAGCAGGTTGTCAAAGATTATGTGGAAGAGTGTAGATCTGGGCCTCCATTTGTGCACATATCATGGTTGAAGGAGCATTTAAAACCTCTTGAAGAATTCTTGTTGTGTAAGTGTTACAAATTTCTTGCAAAGGTTCTCAAAGAATTTGGTAATTCCTAGCTAGTCTTGTCTAAACATCTCCCAACAAAATTTCATTCAAAATAACTCATCCTTCCCATACTACCCCTGCATTACATTGTGTGTCAACAAAGGAATACAATCCATTCAAAAAAATACACAAAACATACCAAGATTTTATCATGTCTCTAGCAGCCTTAGCCTTGTCTTGAAAGCATTTCCATCATTTAATAGTGACAAATCCTTTGAGTTTGAATAATGAATAATTGATCATGTTTTCCCAAGGCCATCTCCATGCAATGTGCAAAATACAAGGATATCTCCATCTCCTTTACCATAAATGGGCTGCATTATAGGTTCTCTTACCTTGGTTGATAGGCACAACCTAAAACAGTGAGGATCAGATCAAGATCCTTTTGAAGGTGCTATCCACTCCCACAAATCTTGAGTGCCAACAAGTCAGATAGATGTGCTCCCCAGCTAAAAATGACATACAAATCATCTATCTACCCTTGAGTGTCTTGTGAAAATTCATGATGCTGTTCAAGTTGTGAAGGAGATTAAATTTGGATACCAACAGGCCCGATCCTTATGATTTTCCCATTTCCTTAAAGCACAACCCCATGAATAGGGGCATCCTATAGACTTTCATTTCCATGAATAAAGTTTCTTGCAAGATAATCTGATCCTTGTTCTGCTTCCACAAACAACTATGTCTCTTCCATGATGATTTATAAATTTGTAATTAATTCATCATGGCTATCCTCATCCTCAAGCATGAAGTCTACAAGATAAAACTCCATGGGACACTACCCTTGGATCAAAACTTCCTTATACCCATCTTCTCTTGAATTTAATTCACATTCTTCTGATTTTGTAAGCTGGGATGGATCAATAACCTCTGTGAATATGGTGTCATCATGAAAAATACATTCAGAGGATAGAAATTTCTGATCATCTTCTTCTTGTGCTTTCTCTTCTATAAAATTGGCCTCCACCTTATGTTCTTCAGTGTCAACCTCTATTGAAGGCTTAACTGACACTGACATCTAATTGGTTTCAAATTTTGAATCCCAATTCTTTAATTTTTTCAAAAGTTCTTCTCTGTTGGGTTCTTAAATTTCTACCCTCCTTGACTGATTTTCTGATTTTTTTCTTCCCAAGATGGGTTTGGGAATGCAAGAGGAGGGGTGGGCTGGGTTTTAATATGATTTTGCAATGATTGCACTAACGGGAAAGGTGTGATTTCTTCTTGTGGAGAAGGTTGGTGTTTAGAAGAGATGATGATAGATAAATGAAGGTGAGATGGAAGGAAAACAGATGGAGAAGGGGAATCCTCACTGGGAGCAACCATAAATCTAGGGACATGAAAATCAGACCAGGATGATTCTAGTTGGAGAGAGTAAAAGGAATGGCTATGAGATGGTAGTATATGGTTACCCCATTGATAGAGCTACCTAACACTAGAGTGGTAAGCCTCAATTTATTCAACCAACTCTTCAATTTGAGGTTTAATTTTAGCCATAAAATTTAGTTTCTATTGAGGATTGAACCAGTTTAGTATAGGGCCCATCTATGGATAGGGCTTCCTAAAACCAATATTGGTTGCCTTTATTACACAAATAGCTCTAACCTGAACCATGCTTGCTTCCATTCCTCGAATTTGTCTCTAAAAGTCAACATCTTCCATGAGATTTCCACCATCACCTACATAACGTAGTTCTTGATAAATATTTTGGTTAGGATAATAACCATATGGGTTAGTGGGGGGTGGGTTATATGCAGATTATTCATGAAATGGATCATAAAAATAATTTGTAGAAGGATTCTCAAAATATGGAGGTGGAGGGTAATGATATTACTGTTGCAAATGGGGGTTACAATGAGGGAATGAAGTCATGATTTCACAACTTCATGAATGAAAAGGAAAATGAAAGAATGGAAGGGAAATAATGAATGGAAATGAATGAAAGGAAAGGGAAAGGTTTGCAACTTAGAAAATGGGTTACTTGAATCAGTGGAGTAGCTAGATGTATTGAAAATGCATCCAAAGGCTAAATATCATTAGGAACACACCAATCCTGCTAGTATAAAGCTACTAAGTTTTTAAACCTGTCCCACCAGGCGTGCTAGAATTATTATCCAATTTCCCCTGGAAAAATTGGCTAACCCAAAAAAGTTAGACAAAGGTAGTATGATGGAGCCTTGATGAATAAAATGGTAAAAAACAATAATTTCCATGTTTGGGGCACTTGCATTAATTTTGGAACTTTTTTTCCTTCTCTCCAAGCTCAAAATATCTAACGAATTAGAATAATTTGAGAAAAAATTGTAAAAATGGAAAAAATTGGCTTTGGGAAACTTTACTCTCTTTTGGCCTAACTGCTCAATTTCATACTTGGTCAAGAACTTGGAAAACTTTGTGAAAAATATAAAATTTGGTCATTTCTAGTGTACTATGGAATTTCAGTGTTTAGGAGGAAAAATTTCCACTAGGCTTATGGTTCTCTACATTGGTCCAAAGCTCACAATAAAAAGAGTTTGGAAAATTTTATGTGTTATGTGGAAATTTGGCCAGGAGAAGGAATTCAAGAACTAGTTTTTTGGGTTAAAATGTTCCCTGCATCCCCTTCTAATCCATAACAAATAAAAATTTGGCCAAGGTTGCAGTGTATTACAAGTTCAGGGGGAGTTTCGGGTACCAAGGCACTGGGTGGAATAAGTTCTGTGAGAAAACTAGTTCCCTGCATTGATAGATGACTCGATGGAAAAAAGGAGAAAGTGGGAACAAAGTATTATGAGGATGCATGTGTGAAATGGAATGGCAGAACTAGTTCTTCTAGGGAACTAGTTCCCTGCATGAGTTGATGGGCCGATAAATGAAGGTAGAGTTGTACAGGATGACAGGGGGTCTGAAGAACAAGAAGTAAAGGGAATAAAACCCCAGGTGGAATGGTTCCCAAGTTCCACCCATGGGATGATATACCAATCAACACACATGACCAAACCTTTGTAGGAAATGTGGGTCTTGAGGTCACAATTGGAATGGTTCTATCTTCCTCCTAGTTCTCCGCACCATCACATCATCCACACTCCAAAGGATAAAAATAGTTAATTGTGGATTGTATCTTTGAATAGAGAACTCGTGTTCCTCCCCGAACCCTTGGACCCGCATGGGCATATGATTTTCTTAAACGATCCAAATTTGAAAAAAAATATTGTTGGAAAAGTCTTTTAATCCTCTACATGATGAAAAATGAAAATCTTGAGTTAGGTGAGAGTAGGTGAAAAAAAAGAAAACATTCTCCGTATTTAAAGATGTAGTTCTAGGTAGTTGAGAAATTAGATATGATATGATATGGTGCATTTTATTCTCTTGCAAGAAAAAGATCATGGGGAATGGATTTGTAAGGCTTCTCATGCTCCTTTTTAGACATTTAATTTCTGGTTGTTGCTGGGTGAAAGTAGGAATCCTAGTTTTTCCTTCTCTCCCTTTCTCAATCTTTGTATATCGTAAAAAATATGTTCATTTGAGAGGTGAGAGACTCTTGGGTTGGAACCTCTTATAATGTTGTTGCAACCTTCTACAAGTGTGGACTTTGAGCTGTAGGCCTCAGATTTGGACATTTTGCATGGTGATACTTGCCTTTATCCTTCAATGTAATGAATTGTGTATATTTGATGCAATAAAATTACATGTTTTGTGGCTTTATTCTGCCCTAGCTATGTTCTATTGCATTTTCCTTGCCTTTCATTGCATCTGCAGGTATATTGTGCATCTTATGTTCTCCTTTCAGGGTTTTGAATCTATTGTGATCCATGGAAATTATGGTTTGAATGTTGTTTTGGACTATAAAACTCATGTCTTCCCTCTCATCCATCATGTTTCTCCCATTTTCACTCATCTGAGAGTGTCTCACCCCTCTTCTCAGTGCTATCACCTCCATTTAGCTTAGGATTTCCCATTTTCATGCATCTTTCTCTCTCCTTGGTCCCTTAGATTTTTAGAGTAGGATTAGATAGCCACATTTACTTCCTTAGGAGTAGTTTAGAATTAGGATTTGGTAGAGGAACCAACCTTCTCTGGAGTTTTTTCTTAATTAACAAGTCTCATAACTTAAGAGACAATTCCATGTTACCCAAAAACACTGATTAATCATCCATTCAATCATGACAAATAAGAGGGTGCTGGTTTTTGGTGATAATAGTAACCTTTTCAATACCAATTCCACCATTAGGATATTGATAGCTAAAGGTATCATGAGAAAATAGGATCCTTTGGGCTCACACAAGAACTTGAAATTTGCTTCCTATGGACAAGAATATGTGGAAATTACATATTCCAAAGTATACTTGCACAACAAACCTTCCCACCAATGATCTATAACTCTAGTCCATGTCTCATTCAAATAAAAAAGAGTTTGATAGTCTTCTTGCATCCAAGCTCTCATTCCTGGGCATGAAATTCTGTTTGACACGTAAGTTGCCAACCAATGGTATAACTCCAGTAGGAAAAAGCTAAAGAACATCACATACAAACAATCATACTGTTAGAGTAGGTATTTACCTTAGCTCATGTTCACCTAGGTACTTTATTTACCTTTATTGTATTTATTCTCACCCACTTATGTGTGTGGATATTTCTTTTATCTTATTTAGATATTAGGAGATATTATCTAGTTATTAGGTGTAGTTCTTTCCTTGATCTATGGTATTGAATAGATCTTTCCTTGATCTATGGTATTGAATAGATCCTTGATGTCTGGTTCTCTCCTAAATCTATGGTCTTGACTAGTTCCTTGATGACTAGTTATTTCCTTGATTTATGGCTTGATCTACGACCTTGACTGGTTCTTAGATTTTTATTCCTTGCCTATTTAAGCAAGGCCCATTCTCAATGTATTGCATTGAGTTCCATAATAATATATGATATTGTTTCTCATTTGTTTGCAAAGGTTTTATGTAAAGTTATTTTGGTGAATTGCTTTCATCTTATAGATCGTGGTGTTTGATTAGCATCTGTGTTCTTGGCTTGGTATGATCTGGTTATCGTTCCTTTTAGATACAAGTTATCTTCCACCCACTTTCATGCATTAAAGTTAGGTCCAATGCTATAGCTTCATGTAAATGTGTCTTATCCATCTTCTACCTAGCTCTCAATACTCTTTAAAGATAATCGATACACCATTTGCATGTAACATCCTGGAAGAAAAATTAAAAAGAGGTCCCAGTAACAGAACCAAAATGTAGTTTTTTGTTAACCCTCTTAATAGATATACACATTGGCACTTCATTCAGAAAGATATGAATGCTCACCCAAAGCATATGCAACCACTAGGTCCACCTTTGTTATGCTGACCAAGGTGCTAGCATGTATGTTCATCATATTTATAGTCAAGAAATCCATTCAAACATAATAAATCATCATGATAATTCAACAACACATATAATAAGGAAGATAATTAACTAATGTAAACAAGAACTAAGATCAAATTCATCATCAAGACACCATCTTTAGACATATAAACTATCATTATCAAACTAAAAATATCCATTATAAACCATGATTAATTACATCACAAAAGCTGAATACATATAATAATCATAACAATGGCACGAAAGACCATGCACGCAAACACAAAACCCTAAATTTATGTTAAAACAACATAACTCTACTCTTCCACATGTGGTCTTGTTGACATTAAAATTTTCCTCCATAATTTCTATTTTATTAATGTATGTATTAGGAATAGGATGTTGTTAAGTATAATTAGTAGTGGCGTCCAATAGAAGATAACGACGCCATCAATACGGTGCCGCCAATAATGTAGAATATGGTAATAGTCAAAGTACAATAGAAATGTTGTAAAAAGTAAATATTTGTTGTAAGTGATCTGGTAATGTTAAAATGTCAAAGTTGGGATAAGCAGAGAAGTAGGGTTTACATGATTAGGAATTAGAAATATTATATTTGTAATAAGGACAAAGAGTGATGTCATAAATATTTTGTATATTTTATTTGTGGAAAATTCTAAAAAAGGTGGAACCCATGTGAGATGATAAGGTTTATCTTATCTTAGAAGATAAGCCTACATGTAAAGGCAAGAGTTTAGGCATGGAATATGATTGTCCGGAAGAGATTTCCTATCCTATCTTAGAGATAAGGTGGATATGCCTAAATTCCTATAAATAAAGAGGCCACCCCCCTCATTTAGCATAGAGAGAAGTAGTGAGAAATATCGTATGAGTAAGTGTGTAAAGGAAGCCATCATTTTTGAAGGTGTGTTAAAGAAGCCATTAAGAGGTGTAATTGTGAAGTTTCTCCCATAGTTATTGTTTGAAGGCAAGTGAAGTTAATAACACTTGAATAACCTCATGGGTGAGATTGTAACAATTTCATGTTGATATTATAATTTACACTGATATTTTAGATTTATCATTATTCCTTCTTATCATAGTCTATGGTATTCTTGTGTTATGTTTTTTGTTGTGTTTCCATATTACATCCACCAAACTAAAGGCTGTGCATTAGTTAATAATCATAGCATGAGGAGTTCCCGGTGAAGAATTATCATAGTGTCGGATTGGTGTTGACATTTTGGTTCCGTTGTCGGGACCATTCCTCGTTGGTGGATTTTCTGGAGAAATATTCCCACTTAGTCAGAAAACATTTGGAGGGTAACCTTGTTTTTACTATGCATAGTAGTTACCATGGTAAAGTCACTTTTTACCGTGAATAGTATTTACCGCAGTAACTTCACTTTTTACTGTGAATAGTGTTTACCACAGTAAAGTCAGTTTTTACCGCAGTAAGTCAAGTTTTACCATAGTTTACCATGGTCATTTCTATTTTATATTATAGTGATTCCAATTATTTGTGCACATAAGTCTTGTTGATTGTACTTGTGGGTTGGTATTTCACTGTGGTTACTTTTGGAAATGGGAAAGATTCTTGTTTTTTCAGCCCAATCTAATGAAGATGCTTCCTCTTTCATTCAAGAGTTTAAACGATCTTGTATTTGTAATGGCCTTATAAGAAGGGAACAATGGACTAAATTTTTTCCTACCTTTTTCGATGGTTCAGCCCTTAGGTGGTTTGAAACACTAGGTGATAATGTGAAAAACTCATGAGATTTATTAACTGAAAGTTTTCTTGAAGAATTTGGTGAACAACAGAAATATGCAGATCTCATGATCGATATCACAAAGCTATCCCAAGGAGAGAAGGAGAAGATAAGAGATTATCATGCTCGTGTTCTAGAGCTAAGGATGAAGCTCGATGCCCAGATCCGGAAGGAAGGATTAGCGGATGGGTTAATGAATGGCATGGATAATCTCCTTTGTAAGCACTTCATTCTTAGGATGAAGCCAGAGATCAGACAACGAGTGAAGTATGACCGCCCAGATACCATTGAACAAGCAAAGGAGATTAGAAGAAGGCAAGAAAAAAACATGGAAGAGGATCCCAAAGAAATTGTTGCTAAAGTAGAGCCTACACCAACACTTTTGGTCCAGAATCCACAACCACTCTCAGTGAGCACAAATATTTCTCCTAGTACATCTACTGAGTATGAAGATCTACTTAGTAAGATGGGTCAGTTAACTATTAATCTTCTTCAAGGAAAAGAATTTAGTTCTCAGGGAGGAGATAAAGGTCCAAAAATAAATATTTCTGAAGTTGTATGTTATGGTTGTTATAAAAAGGGTCATTATAAGTATAATTGTCCAGATAGAGCTTCTACATCTGGTACAAGAGATAATAATAAATGGAAAGCACATATGAATTCTTTTGATGTAGTAGATAAGAGCATAAATAATGAAGTAAATGTGTTTATTACAAAAAGAAAGAAAGAAAAAGATAACCAAGATGGAAATGATCTTAAGAAGATGAAAGGAGAAACTAGTAAGAAACATAGGAGAAGAAAGTTGGGTGTGCAAGATTTTCTGATTTCACAGGGACAAGGACCATACTCCATCTTAGATGATCTGTCCAAAAGGCCTGCAAATATTACATATGGTCAACTCTTGGCTATGTCTTCTGAGAAGAGGCGGGAGCTGCAAAGTGGACTCAATGCTCAACGAAGGAAGGAGGTTGAGGTCCTTGTTTTGGAGATAGAGGCGAATCCTTACACTCCACAAGCTGAGGTATTATGTAATGGTATTTAAATTCATGATGTCTTAGTTGATGGAGGTGCTACGGTTAATGTAATGACCAAGTCTGTAATGAATATGTTGGGTTTAAAAATTGGTCGCCCCTTAACACTTATTTAAGGTCATTAAATAAAGGAAAAACTAAACCAGAAGGTGTAGTCTGGGTGAGTGCACCAATTAAGTGGACATCAAATCCTGAATTTTACATTAAAAACAACAAAACATAAAATTTAGTCTTCCGTGGACTTGAACCA
Organism: Taxus chinensis; assembly: GCA_019776745.2. NCBI lineage: Eukaryota > Viridiplantae > Streptophyta > Pinopsida > Cupressales > Taxaceae > Taxus > Taxus chinensis. The sequence continues at coordinate 462,998,079 of CM034156.1, read as the reverse complement.
TACCGAAAAGTAAAACATATGTCATTAAAATGGTACCATTGCATAGGGGAGACTATTAGCTTTGTAGAAATACTGATTTTAAAGTGAATAGAATAGGATAAATATCATTTTATAATTTTTTACTAATAGTAGGTCTTTAAGACACTTTTTCCCATGAATGTTTATGTCTACGTTTAAGACTACAAATTTTGTTTCACTTATCAGAATGTGATAAAACTTATACCATCCCAACTATGGAAAAATTATATACATGTTCAAAAAAAAATTATTTGATTTCAATATTTTTTGATGAAGTTATGGCGGGCAAACAGAAAGTGCTCTATTTTCTTTATGTTTTCATACCACTTTCACGGAAAAAAATCATAAAAAATAAAATATTGCTCAAAAAAGTACAAAATAAAATTCATCCCAAGATAGATAGTGGCATCTAACTTTCACCAAAGGAGAAAAATATATATCAATTTTTGGTCATCCAAATTGTGGGCAAACAGACTAATCTTATAGGAGTTTTAAAAAAAAAATCAAGTCATTGAAGTTTGAGTGTTTAATATAGCTAATCTTGTCCATTTTTTTTTAAAAATTATTATTTTAGAAACTAGATTCCGGAAGCTACGATTCATATTAGTATAAGTTTTTCTAATTTTGAGTGTATGTATTTATAATAATCCCTACAAGTTGATATTATGTTGTTATTTGCAATATGATGTCCACGTATGACCCCTTTTTTGTCCCCCAACTTACTGCACTTACCTGTCTCAAATGTGGCAATATCTGTTATGGGTGTTGTATGTGTGGTAGAATTTCAGGTGATGAAAAATGGTACTGTTGCATACCTAATGTTGTTGGGAAGACCATGGCTAAGGAGAGTTCATACAAGAAACTAATTGAATGAAAGCTTCATGACACTTGGACGTGGTAGAGAGAGGGTGAAGATAAACGTGATCCCTCGGCATCATAAGGCAGAACCTGTGGATTCAAGTGATGAAACTAATGATTGGACATCCTCTGATTACTCGAGTACTAGTGAAGTGGACACTGAAGATGAAGAAAGTGAGGTTGATTTTTTGGTCATGGATATCCTTCCAATCACACAGACTCATGATCCCATAAAATTATCTGAAGAAGAAATTGATGATCGTCTCCAACAAATAAATATTGGTGATGCTGTGATGGAGAGTGAGAAGGAATCCTACCTCCAGCTCTTTCGAAGGTATATACACATATTCACTTTTGATTACAAGGAACTCCGTCAAGTAAGTTGGGTAGAACATTCTATTGAGCTGGTAGATGGTGCTAAGCCCATAAAACAAATGCCATATAGAATGAATCCTAATTTTTCCAAGATTGTAAAAGAAGAAATAGATAAGTTACTTGATGCAGGATTTATATTTACTGTGGAGAATTCAGAATGGGTTTTTCCTATTGTGATCTCAATAAAAAATAATGGGAAGCTACGCATTTGTGTTGATTTTAGGAAGCTCAATAAGGTAACAAAGAAGGATCATTACCCTCTTCCATTCTCAGATCAGATTTTGGATGAAGTAGCTGGCCAGGAGTGCTATAGTTTTGCTGATGGATATAGTGGATACAACCAAGTTCATATAGTAGAGAAAGATCAGCTGAAGACCACGTTCACCACTCCTTGGGGGATGTTTTATTATAGAGTTATGCCTTTTTGGTTGTGTAATGCTCCAACAACGTTCCAACGCTTGATGAATAGGGTGTTTGAACCCTACATTGGGAACTTCATCAGATTATTTCTGGATGATTTTTGCATCTATGGGAGCGAGATGGACCAACTTGCACTAGATGGAGACACCATTTCAAAGGTTAGATGAAGCACAAGCCTCACTAAACCCTACAAAGTGTGTCTTTGGATGTTCTAAAGGTGTTTTGTTAGGGCATGTTGTATCCTAGAGATGGTATTGGTACTGATCCTGATAAAGTTTCAAAAATCAAAGAGTTACCATTTTCTATGAATAGAAGTAAGTTGAGATCATTTTTAGGCCATGTGGGTTACTATAGAAGGTTCATCAAGAATTTCTCAAAGATTGCATAACTACTAACCCAGTTCTTGAAGAAGGATGTTACTTATGAACTAGGAAATACGACACATGAAGCTTTTAAACAACTGAAGGAAGACCTGGTGTCTTCACCTGCTTTAAAGAATCCAGATTGGAGCAAGCCATTCATTTTGTATACTGATGCCTCAGATGCAACACTAGGAAGTACTCTGAGCCAAAAGGATGAAAATGGAAATGATCATCCAATTTACTTTGGAAGCAGACAAATGAGCAGTGCTGAGGTAAATTATATTGTAACTGAAAAAGAGGCTCTAGCTATCATTTTTTCTGTAAAGAAGTTTATAAATTACTTTCTAGGGAAAATTTTTATAGTTGTAACAGATCATCAGCCTCTAAAATATATTGTCAATAAGCCTAACCCATAAGGGAGGATAGCAAGATGGATAATTTTGCTACAAGAATTTGAATTTGATATTATAGATAGGCCAGGAAAGAAGCATGTCAATGCAGATGCACTCTCTCGAGCCTATGATGGTTTAGGTTCGCCTTGTAATGATGATGATTTCCCAGATGTAGCATTGTTATCTCTTGACACAATCCCTAGTGAATACATAGATATTTGGAATTATCTAAATGAATTCAAGTTTCTTGATGGTGCCAATGCAAAGACTAAGAGGAAGATTACTCAAGCCAGTCGTCCATATTCTATTCTACATGGAGTATTATTTCGAATACGACCTGATGGACAGTACAAGAGGGCAAGTTGGATGTGATCAAGGGAAGGATCTGATAGAAGAATTCTACAATGGTACATGTGGAGGACACTTCTCTGGACAAACTTACAACAAGAAGGATCTTAGACGTAGGTTATCACTGGCCCACTCTTTTTAGAGATTATTATAATTATTGTAAGACATGTGATATTTGTCAAAAACATGGTAACCGTAAGACTTCATCAGCTCCATTATGCCCTATTCTTCCACTTGGTCCCTTTAAAAAGTGGGGAATAGATATTGTAGGTCCACTTCCAAATACCCCACGCAAAAATAAATATATTGTAGTTACCATAGATTATTTAACCAAGTGGGTTGAAGCTAGGCCATTGAAAACAACTTCCATGGATGAAGTGGCAAGGTTCATATATTAACTCATTGTCACCAGATTTGGTTGCCCATTAGAAATTGTAACAGATCAAGGTAAACACTTCATTAATGATGTGGTAGAAGCCCTAGTCAACAATTTTTCTATTAAGTATATGAAGGCAACAACATACAAGCCAAGCACAAATGGACAGGTGGAACAAACAAATTTTTTGTTGTGTCAAATTCTAGCAAAAGATGCAGCCTTACAGGTACATAAGTGGGATAAAAGGATTCATGCAGCATTGTGGGCATATAGGGCAACATCAAAGTCAGCAATAGGATACTCCCCATTTCAGTTGGCTTATGGCATTGATCCAGTTCTTCCTATTGAGTTTGATATTCCCAATGTGAGAGTTATGAAAAATGAAAAGATGGATGAAAGTGATTAAATAAAAGAAAGGTTGGTACATCTTCATTTGCTAGAGGAAATGAGGGAAATAGCGAAGGATACAAGCTATAAGAAGAAAATGAAGCATAAGGAATACTTTTATCAAAATATCCGTTGGTCCCCCATTTCATGTGAATGACTTGGTTCTAGTATATGATTCCAAATACAAATAAAGAAGACAGAAAATTTCTTCCAAAGTGGATGGGGCCCTACAAAATAGCAGCTGTGCATGAAAATGGTACATATCGACTGGAGGAATTGGATGGTACTCCTATTACAAAATAGGTCAACCATGAAAAGTTAAAGATTTTCTAAGCACCAGCTTCAGAATGACCATAAGAGTATACTCTAGGGATGGAGTAGAAGTTAGGAAGGGGGGAAAATGTCGACATTAAAATTTTCCTCTGTAATTTCTATTTTATTAATGTATGTATTAGGAATAGGATGTTAAATATAATTAATAGTGGCATCCAATAGAAGATAATGGTGCCGTCAATACGGTGCCTCCAATAATGTAGAGTATGGTAACAATCAAAGTACAATAAGAATGATGTAAAAAGTAAATATTTTTCATAAGTGGTCCGGTAATGTTAAAATGTCAAAGTTGGGATAAGTAGAGAAGTAGGGTCTACATGATTAGGAATTAGAAATATTATATTTGTAATAAGGACAAAGAGTGATGTCATAAATATTTTGTATATTTTATTTGTGTAAAAGTCTAAAAAGGTGGAACCCATGTGAGATGATAAGGTTTATCTTATCTTAGAAGATAAGCCTACATGTAAAGGCAAGAGTTTAGGCATGGAATATGATTGGCCGGAAGAGATTTCGTATCCTATCTTAGAGATAAGGTGGATCTGTTTGAATTCCTATAAATAAAGAGGCCACCCCCCCTCATTTAGCATAGAGTGAAGTAGTGAGAAATATTGTATGAGTAAGTATGTAAAGGAAGCCATCATTTTTGAAGGTGTGTTAAAGAAGCCATTAAGAGGTGTAATTGTGAAGTTTCTCCCATAGTTATTGTTTGAAGGCAAGTGATGTTAATAACACTTGAAGAACCTCATGGGTGAGATTGTAACAATTTCATGTTGATATTATAATTTACACTGATATTTTAGATTTATCATTATTCCTTCTTATCATAGTCTATGGTATTCTTGTGTTATGTTTGTTGTGTTTCCAGATTACATCCACCAAATTAAAGGCTGTGCATTAGTTAATAATCATAGCACGAGGAGTTCCCAGGAAGAATTATCATAGTACCAGATTGGTGTTGAAATTCCCCCTTAACAAAGACATACATAAGATATATATAGGGGTGGGAACTTTCCCTTCACTACCCATGCACTCTCCTAATAATAGGCGTACTCAAAAATACCTTGCATGTTTTTTCTTCTATGCTAATAATATATTATCCTAAATATAAGAATTGCTTTAATCCTATTATTAACTTGAATAGTGTATGGTTATTTTTTATTTATGTGTATGATTTTCCCACTTATAGCCCTTTCTTGTTAGACACGTCATTTTTATTTTATCCTTTGCTTTTTCACCACTCAAACCCTACTTTTCCTATTTTTAGTCCTGGCTCAGAAATTAGCTAAGTCCATGTTCTCTTTTCCTGTATGCATGGAACCTCGTGTGGTGACCTTTTGATCCACTACACATGCCCCCTTGTGCACTACTCTATCCTCCATGCGTGTGCATCCCTTCACATCAACTCCATGCTATATCAACACTTAACATTTTCTCAACTAACAACTGCCCAATGTCTGATGGGAAGGGAGGAGTGTCATCATTCTCTAAAAGGTGGTCAAGAGAAATAGGAGAGAAGTCTTCAGTAGTAATCTCGTCATCAAAAATAGAAGAATAATCCTCATCATTAGGGATAAAAACAAATAATTTAGTGTCAGCAAAATAGTCATCACAAGAGGAAGGGAAGGAGACAACTGTATTAATGGGAGAAGCAACATCGTCAATATTTGAAGGGTCTCCAAATAAGAATTGAAGAATGCTCCAAAAGGTGCGAGGACACTCCTTGTGTGCCACGTGATGGTGGAGAGGCATGGAAATGTATGTCAATAAGTGACCAATGACCATGCTATAAGTGTCAAGCCAATCTATAAGCTGACCAAAATCACTTAGTGTAGGTACTTGTATATACAAGTAGAGAAAAATGTCATTGTGAATAATAAAACATTCCATTCTCGTACACCAAAATACATAGTTATCCCTACCAAGAATAATAGGTGGATGCTATAATGCAGAAATGGTCCTATGAAGCATAGGTATGGGATAAAAAATCGTCATGGTGTAAAATACAATAAAAAAAGCATGCAATAATATACACAAGGTTACATGACGTCAGTCTCAGCTGAGAATGTGTCTGCATGTGATACGACACCCAAGAAAAATGATAAGCCCCTGTTTGTGACACTTTATAAGTAGTACATTGATTACAATATGGCATGTTCATGCGATATGTGACAGTTGACCATTCACCTTACAATAGGTGATGAATCGTGCAAGAGTGGAGGTCACAATTAGTCTCAATAGGAAGTAGTGAACAACATGTAAACAAACACAAAAGGAATAAATAATAAAAAGGGTAAAAAAAATTTCCCTTGTAAGAAAAAGGGTCTCACATCATAGTATATTCGTCTTTGCTACAAGACTGTGGTGGACGCGCACACTAGTCCGTAAGAAATAGTAAGGGTCATTACAATGCCAAACAATGGGCTCAAGATGAGTCTCGGGGACCTCCAGTATACAGTGAGGGATCTTGGAAGGGGAAAAATGGCTAAGAGGGATGCTACACACTCAAAAAATGGTTAGTACCAAAAAATCGTCTAATAACGCTATAAATTGTAATTTTGAAATTTCCCGACTAGCTTAATTTGAAAAAAGTAAAGGAAAAAAAATGACTATAACATTAGAAAAAAATGACTAAAAAAATACTAATGAGATTAAAGGGATAATTTAAATTAATTAAGATTCCTAAAATTAAATTAGACCCCTAATTAAACATAAAAGCATTTAATCTAGATTTAAAAAAATATTAATTAAATAAAGAGAAAATTAAAATTAATTAATACTAATTAAATTTAATTATGCTCTTAACTTAAAAAAAGATCCTGATAAAAAATTAGGACTCAACAATAAGGGGACACTTTAAAAAAAATTACCCTTTATAAATTAAAGGCCACCTAGATCTATTAAACACAACACTTCATAAGCCCCTGACCATGATAAACTCCACTCTTTTTTAAACACCCATATAAATTGAAATCCACCTCTTTTTAATAACAAGCCACCACTCAAATTTACATCTAACTCCCCAATTAATAAAACTAATTGACCCACTTATTAACCCCCCTTTAAAAAATCACCCGATTTTAATTGAAAAGAAAGAAATATGCAAAAAACTGGAGAAAGGGATATGGTATGGTCATATGAGGGCTTAAATCTTGCGATTCCTACTAGTAGCTGCTTAACTCCAGCCCCCTTTCATTTTATTTGGGTGGTGAAGGCAATAACATTTTATTGTGTTTTAGTGGCACCTAAAATAAATAGCAGAGCATAATATTGAAAAGCTTGTATCTTTTGATCGGTATCTCGGTTTTGAGTGCCATTTTTGGCAAAAGTGCTTTTTTTGTGCTCTTTCCATTGGAAATATTTATTTTGACAATTGAAATATAATTATAAAGTGCCATATTGTAACATGCAGTCATTATAGAGTGCCAAATATGGAGTGTTGTAATCAATTGTGGACGCAATTTTGACTGAGCCCGACGTCCTAAAATTTTGGGAGTTGCATTCTTGTATCTATCATGGATTCTGAGAATGATATGCTTTTCTCTAAAGTGTGTGGACTTCAAGAGAATATTGTAAAATTTGTGGAAGAAAATAGATCACTCAAGAAGCGAAATTATCTTCTACAATCATTCATTCACGATAAGGATAAACTAATACACTCCCTATAGAAAAAAAAAATTGCTAGCCTAGAGCATCACCATCATATTACGGACAACCATGTCCATGCTCCCAGTCCACCTACAACTATTGCTTTTATACCCACTGACATTGATCTGCCAGTCTTTGAACCTGTTACTACTCTTGATGCTCCTAAGCCTATGAGGCCTGTTACTGCATGCTTTTCCACATCTGTGCCTATTACAGTAACAAATGTTTTGTATCATACTTCTGATCATATGCATGGCTATTTTGAGAAGCATACCACTGCATTTAGTTCTCGCATTCTTCATTCTATGGGTTCCGCTGGTGGAGGTATTGACAGACATTCACAGGGTATTATTCCCCTATTCCACATGTTAAGTGAAATTCTCACCATAACATTACTTTTCAAGCAGATACTTCATTGGGATCACACATTGACAGAGTTCCTATTTTTGTTCACTTGCCTCTTTTTGAGGATCATGAGCAACACATGAGTTCCGCACCTTCACTCATGCTTGAGAAACTTGAGATTTCAGTTGTCAGACATGATCAACCTGACACACATTTTGATGTTCCTTTGCATGCACCCATTGTGCATTTTGCACCAAGTCATATGCAGACATCTTCTTCATCCATCCATGTTGATTTGGGGTGGATATATGATCACTTGTGGCGGTGACATAAGCATCGTTGAAAGGACTCTAAAGGTGTGGCTCCTCCACCATTTGGCCTCTTACTCCACTTTCTATACCTTCTACATTATAATGCTTCTTGTTTTGAGCATTTTTATTTAGTAGGTGTAGTGTATCTCTCTTGTTTGTTGAGAGATTTTGTATATGTATTTTTGACACTTTTGGCATGTTGACAGTCTCTCTTTTGGTGGAGCTATTCTGGTGAAGCCCAGTGTTATTTTTTCAGTGTTTGAGTAGTTGATTTTAGGTAACTCATACAGATATGTGGCGTCACTCTACCCATTTAGCAATATGGGAGGGTAAGGTGTTGATTATGCTTCGTCACATTTTGTTTCCTTGCCTTGTTACCTTGGTTTTTCTTGGATCTTGATACTCTAGATTTTGTGTCCTTGCCTTGTTGCTTTGGTTATTGTTCTTGGATCGTGGAAAAACTATTTACAGTAGTTGATGAAATTATGTTTGGTGTTTTTTTTTCACTTTTGACATCTCTTCGTTGACAGTCTCCTTGTATGGAGATATTCTGGTGAAGCCCAGTGTCAGTTATTTTTGAGTTTTGTGATCAAGCAGTGGATTTAGACCATAGTGCACACAAAAATTCTTCAACATTCTATGAGTTCTTTGAGCCGAGATTCTTGGGATGCCTTGTAGCAGATTTTACTCTCTTTAATTTGTTGTTATTGGTTTTCGGTACCTTGCAGTGTCCTTTTTTTTCCCAGTTATTATACATGAGTACCTCATCAGGCCTAGTTTTTGGGACTCATACTGTGGACATGCCACTTCTATTTTGGCCCCTAGCTTCACTTGAGGGGGGGTGTTAGAGTAGGTATTTAACTTAGCTCATGCTCACCTAGGTAATTTATTTACCTTTATTGTATTTATCCTCACCCACTTATGTGTATCGATATTTCTTTTATCTTATTTAGATATTATGAGATATTATCTAGTTGTTAGGTATAGTTCTTTCATTGATCTATGGTATTGACTGGATCCTTGATGTCTAGTTCTCTCCTAAATCTATGGTCTTGACTTGTTCTTTGATGAATAGTTATTTCCTTGATTTATGGCTTGATCTATGACCTTGATTGGTTCTTAAATTGTTATTCCTTACTTATATAAATAAGGCCCATTCTCATTGTAATTCATTGAGTTCCATAATAATATATGATATTTCTGCTCATTTGTTTGCAAAGGTTTTATGTAAAGTTATTCTGGTGAATTTATTTCATCGTGGTGTTTGATTAGCATCTGTGTTCTTGGCTTGGTACGATCTGGTTATTGTTCCTTTTACAAATCACAAAATGAGAATCAAGTACAAAAATATAATGGTGTGTCTGACATACTCATATATAAAAAAATAGATGTACATATAGGAGTGCTATTTAGCTCCTATGCATGTCACGTGTACATAACCCTAACTAACCCCATTGACCTATTCTCACTAAGTGAGATGACTAGCCAAAAGAGGTGGACCAGACATCGAGTGTTGATGAGACAAGTCATATACACCAATAGTTCTTATCAAAAAACTTACCAAACCATTGTTTTGTAATTATAATTGGTGTTTTAAGAAACTATCATTGGGCTTATCAAATTTGATATTTTTTATACTTAAATTATTTATTGAAGAAAGTTGCAATAAAGAGGGAAAATAGAAATTAGTTTGTTACATTTTGATGGATATAAGAAACTTGATGTTGTGTTTAAATTTCTTCCAAGTCAATTTATTAGCCAATTGATTTAAAAAAAAAGGCTCTTTAGTTATCAGTTTAGTCTCCTGATAATTTGTTTTCAAAGGAAAATAAGACCATTTTATCTAAATGAAAGGAATTATGAAACTTTCTTACCTATATGAATGTACACACACACACACAATTATATCTATTTTTATTTGTTTTCCATATATAATGAAAGAGGAGTTTATATATATATTCTTTATGTTTTTGAATAGAAACTTTATAGAATATATATATATATATATATATATATATATATATATATATATATATATATATTTGCAATGCATTTTTTATATAAGAAAAATAAAAGGAAAGAAGTTTATATATAAAGAGATAGAAATAGGTTGGGGGATGTGGCCAAGCCCCATTGTATTATAAGAAAATAATGGGACACAGTCCCCCCTTGCAATATTTCAGCCGGTGCCCTTAAATGCCTACATATATATTTATATACAAATATACATAAATAACCCACAAATATGTATTCAGATGCTGCCCAATGCATTCTAAAATAAAAATAAAAAAATAAATATGTATAAACATATGTATATATATATGGATTTATACATATACATATACATATATACATTCTCCTTCAAAACCCTAATGAGGTGTAGACACCACTTTTTCACCCCTAGGTGACCCTACACATATTAACCATATTATTGTTATTTATACTATTATCACTATCCTAAGTTCATTATCCATAATCTAATTCACCGTTTTAAACTCTCATTTACCCACGAGAAATATTATTTACCCTCCCTTAACCACATAAAACAAACCTAGCCTAAATTACCATAACTATCCCAATCTCCTAACCTCTTCATACTCAGATTCCTAACCTCCCACCATTCCTAAAACAATCTCAATCCTCAAATAAAAAATTGGTTTCAACCATTTTCCATATTTTCATAATTTGTTTTCAACCATCCTTGACCTTATCGATGGTGATCTATGATGATCGACAATAGTTGTGGACATCATCGATTATATTTAGTCACGTTCCTCCTCCATTTTTTAGTTAGTTAGAGATTGGATTCAGGAACAAATTGCTAAGACCCTACACCATCATCACGATGTTTGAATATCTATCACAACTTTCTGCCACCTCCTTGGAGCTCTTGTCTAGCATTTAATCTGCCATTTAGAGCTTTGTCATCCTCAACAACTTTCAACAAGGTTAGTGCATTTTGTTTATCATTTTCAATCACATATTGCTTTAGTCATATCCTACAAACATTCGTCTTTATGTCCTTGATAACCATCATACTCTCTCTCTCTCTCTCTTTCGTTTAGCTCTTTAATTAAACTTTTAACATATCATCCAATTTTGTCAGGGATCACCACCGATCCCTGATCTCCATCCATCGGATCCCAAATCCCTTTGCCATCAATTAGCTCATTATACACATTCAAATTTTGGTTTTCTGTACTCATTTTGTATCTACTGCCCATGTATCTCATCTTAGCATTACCAAAATTTTTCCTTCCTCAAACAATTTTTTTACTGACCCTTGTTAAAGTAGACCATTTTATCCTTGATCACCATCAATTCCCGATCACCATTGATCCCTATCATTTCCATCTTTTTATCAGTTACCATATTTTTATCAATTTATTTTGACCTAATCTATTTTCTTGCAAGACGCATTTTCTAAGGAGGTGTAGCTACTTCTCAAGAATGCATGAAGGTATAAGTAAATGAAGAGTATATGTCTAAGAAAGATAACTGAGAAAAGTGGAGCATGAATTAAAATTTGACTAAATGAGAATAATGCTTGGGTTACTTGTAATAAAAATGGCTGTTGAATAACAAAGTGAATGAGTCATAATACAAAAGAGACCACCTCAACATCAAAACAAGGTAAATAATACTAGTATGATGCTTTAGGATTGGATTGAAGTGTTTTCTCCTTCTTCAAATCATGATAGCATTGTATGTTGGCTAAGTTTGTGTTTTTCAGTTAGATAAGGGTATTATGAGCCCATGGGGAGAATTTGGTGGTTTCCTTGTATGCTTGGGATAGTTTCATACCTTGATAAATTTGTTCAAAATGGACTAAATACATTACTTAGGAACAATGGTCCTAGAGTGTGACATGATAGTTTTGGAGGCAAATTTGCAAGTTTTCTTACATGATCTAGACCCATAATGTGTTGTAAAGCATGATTTAAGGAAAAAATTAAGAATACAAGTTCAGGGGGAGCTGGTTGTAGGGTCATTACAGGTCCATGGATCTTCAGATATTGTTGTTGGATTCAGAAGAGAGATACTTGGTTCTAAGGGAAGTTTTTTGAGCATGTACGTCAATTTTTACATTGTTTTCATTGTGTATTGTCTTGTGTTGTCACTTCTCATGTCTAGGAGTCAATGTAGCCTTTTTATTATATGAAAAAGGGGGAGAGAGGCATCAGAAACATGGTATTGTGGTCATGTAGGTGCTGTTCATGTTGGTTGCCATCAATGTTTCTGAATGATGGTTGCCATCAATGACAAAGGGGGAGATTTTTGGCCATTGTGTGGTTGTGTTTTCATTGATGTAAACCCCATTGATGGAAAAGGGTGTCATATTTCTGTATGTGTCTCCATAATGTGCTAATCAGGTGTCAAACATGTTGACTGAGTGGTTTGGTGAGTTGTCATGGTGTCATAGAGCATGTTTGAGTATGCCTAGTAATGGTATGAGTCTTATTAAGGTGATTGGTTAATTTAATAAGGTAAAACATGGATGAAATTATGTGTCATGAGTGTTCATGGGTTTTCATGAGGTCATCATGGTCAAGTCATGAGTTATCATGGTTGAGTCAAGTCATTCAATGTTTATTTCCAACCATGAAACTTGCATATTGGGGTATAGAAGTGAGAAATGGTGCTGATAAGTAATGTTAAAGCATGGGAACAATGTTTTGGTAGTACATTGAGGTTTATGGTAATATTTAGCTCAGAAATTAGAGGTATGATGCATATTTTGGGTCCTTGGGAAGTAAATACTGAGAAACATACAAACTGACATAGGTAAGTCGTAGTGGCTAGATATTTTGAGGAATATTTGAGATATGTGGTGATTATGAAAGGTAGAGGATATTTTCATGATGCTTTGTGACATGTTTTAGGTCATTCTAAAATGGGTATTGTAAGTTATGCAAGTTTTGGAAAAACTGGGTAAGAAACAATGTGTTTTTGTGACAAAAGTTGACCTTCTGATGCTCGTTGTGAACTTTATGATTTCCATGGGGACCTGATATATCTGGAAGATACTTTTAGGTTATTTACGAAGTTTTTTCAAAAATAATGAGCTTGTTTTATTGTCACGTTTTTATGAACGATCGTTAAGAAGATAAAGTGGTTTGAAACCCTATATAAACCCTAGCTAGGAGAAGCTTGTAGAAAAAGAGGTATAGTGAGCCTATTTTGATTAATTTTAAAAAAATTATGATTGAATGTTGTATAGGAATCTTATATATTTCCATAAATGTATAATAGAGCATGTGATAGTATGTAGGGCCCACTTGAAAATGTAAGTTTATGAAGAAGTTCGGTTTGGGACAAGGTTGTCCAAAGGAGTTGTAAAATAGATTATTTTTGTGTGATTTATGTTATTTTTTATTGATTTAAAAAGAGGTTTCAGGTCATGGTGATGTAGTTACATGGTCATGCGTGCTTCATTTAGGTTGATTGGTCAAAGGGTAGTTTTGATTTAATAAAAAGTAGTCTTCAGTGAAATGGACATAAAAGGAGCTACATGTAGAGTTAGGAGGTGATTAAAGTTATGCTGGAAATATAATGAAAATATATTTCTATTTATATAAGGTTTAATTCATGATGATGAGCTTTGATATTGTTTACAGGTCAATTTGTGGACAAGAAGACTTTTGGCTATCTAGGACAAAACTTTTTTGCTGAAGAATTGAATTGGTTAGAGCATTAGATGGATTTGGGGATGATTTATATCACTTGGAATGTGAATAGGGATTAATTTTTAATCCAATTAATCCATTTGGAGGTCTTTAAATTGTTACAAAGCATGTTAACCAGTTGCATTTTGAAAACTACTTTTTGGGTAGGTTGATCTTGTGAATACAAAAGTGGTTGTGGTTTGAGAAAGTGACTGTTTCATGAGCTATAACTTGTTTAGGAGTGTTATAACAATCTTGAAATTTCCATAGAGTAGTCGCATCCCATATTTTAGTTCATATTGAGGTGTCTTGAGGCCCAAAGGAATATTTAGGTTGTTGGAAGCAACTATTTGGTAAGGGTAATGAGCTAGTGGGCCCATTAAACAAAATAAGTTGATTGGTTCATGTAAATTATGACCATTTATGATGTTTAAATGTTATTTTAAACATTTTTGATGATTTTTAGAGCTTGGATAAAAATATTTTTGGTATTAGGATTTTTTTTTCATCTCAATGCAAGGGTTTTGAGGATTTTGGGTGCATGGATGAAGGGATTTTGCTAGGCCGACCTAGTTGGGTAATATGTGACCATTGTAATGGATGTATTTGAATGTAATGAAGGTTTATGGGGTTAATTTATAATAATTTACCGAAATCCTTCGGGTTTGTGAGTTCAAATGCATATAAAAGTGGAGTTTAAGGTCATTTTGTGAGTTAGTCTTGCATGGGTGAAAAGTGTGACCCATGGGTGATTATGAAACATATATAGATGCATGATTTGAAGGATTAAAAAGGTGAATTAAAGGTTGAATATTTTTTTTAAGAAATATGTGAAAGATTTTAGAGGGAAGACAAGTCCATGAAGACATAGAGAGAGCAAGTTGAAGAAGGTGTTCTTGAGAGAGAGTTTGAAGGAATTTGGAGCTGAACTTTGGGATCACTATCAGCTATGGTATCAACATATTTTCAGTGGAATTTTTTTTGAAAATATCTTATGATGATTCATATTTATAGGAGTCTCTTATTTCGATTCATATCAACAAGGGTTTATGGGTTGGTGGTCCTTGTGGGGTTGGTACCTCACTAAAGAAATCTATTGTGATGTGTAATATTCAATCGAGTCCTTTGTTGTGCATAATATAAACAAAGGTTTAGGAGTTGATGTTATTTGTGGGGTTGGTTCCTCACTAAACAAATATTGTAGGATGTGTAATATTCTTGCAAATCCTTTCAAGTTTGAGTAATATAAGCAATGATTTCAGTGGGTTTTCTTCCCCTTGAGGGTTTCCCACTTACATTTGGTGTCTTGTGTTCTCTCCTTTGATTATTGTACATGTGATTATTTATTGCACACATAATTATTTTACATGGTTTAGGGATATTGAATGGTTAAGTTGAATAATGAATCTAATCAATGGAAAATGAATTTGTAATTTTTGTATGACTGATTCACCCCCCTCTCAGTCACTGTGCTTACAACACTTGGATCTTATTGTATAGTATAATTGTGTACATCATTATTTTCATTAGCTACTCTAAAATTATATTTAATTCAAATTTAATTAAATAATTTAGTGAACACATCGCTCAAACACCACTTTTCTTCTAGGAATTCTTATCTTCTTTCTACCATGGTTGAAACCTATGAACCCTTACTGATGAAGACCTTCATGATCTTCAAGATTATATTGTTGAGAATCCACAAGAATTAGATCTTATTTTATTTGCTTCTTGTGAGGAGGCCATCAACCTAGCTGAGCTCAACCTTCCTACCTCTAATACTACTTCCATTCTTGTTGCAAAACAACTCCTTATTTATACCCTTCCATCTACCTCTATTGTTACCATTTCCATTCCTACTCCTACTAACCATTTCACTCCACCTCTTATTTATCACACATGAAAAGTATCCTCTTCTAACACTTACGACCTATCTTCCTTATACTGGAACCTAAAACTTCAAATCTAACAGTTATAACAGGCTACTTGACTCTTCTCTCCATCTCTTGATTCCTCATTACTCCTTCATACCCCTTTCACACCTTCCATTTCTACTTATCCATTTCCTCCTAACTTATTCAACCCTAATCTTACCAACTTCAATGGCCATGGTGACCCTTAAGAGAATATCCGATATTTTCATGTGGCATTTCTTGACTATGGAGATGATCATACATTTATAGGTAAGCTATTTCCTAGAAGTCTCCAAGATTACACCATGCGTTGGTTTTATGATCTATTTGTTCATTTGATAATTTATTTCACACATCTATCCAATGTGTTCCTTACTCATTTTTGTATCAATATCAACACCAATATATCTTATACACAACCCACTCAAATAAAACAAAGATCTAATGAGCATCTAGCTGACTATGTTTTGCGTTACAAGAATAAATAAGCTAAGATGACGAACGTCCTCGCCGATTTAGAATTGCAAGATATTTTTGTTCAAAGCATCTTACCCCCACTTCAAGAGAGTGTTATCGTATAGACCTATCCTTTATTTGATAAATTATACCATACACTCAAAATGTGTGAGGTCAAACTCTTATCTACGGGAAATTTAAAATATGATGATGTTTCATCATCTCTTTCTAATAGGTTTCAAGTTAAATCAGAATTCAAGCCATCTCCTAAGCCCACCAAAGAATAGGCAATGGTTAATGTCATATCTCCACCTGAAAAGCTTCAATGGAAACCTCCAAAGCATACTTCTACCAAATTACCTTATGTACCTCACCTTTTATTCCCATAACTCATCAAAATTAATCTTATTACTCTTCCAACGCCACTCAATATTAACCCTTCTCACTCCCATGGCCACAATTATGATGAAAATGTAAGATGTGATTATCACCAATGTGTTGGGAATTCTACTAATAGTTATTTCAAACTCAATAATATTATTCAAGATATCACTAAAAATAATTCACTCGAGATCCCTAAGCCATCTACTTCGAAGCTAGTCAACGATAAGAAAAGCTAAAAAATTTTAATGCAAATTTTCCCAAGCATGACACGCAAGCTCTTGATTCCTCTACTAATCATACATATTGATTTGTTCCTCCTTCATCAAGGCCTCTTGATTTCCTTGTTGCTTCCACTAATGTATCACCACCAATCATTATATTTTCGGATCACAATTATCATGTTACATTTACTTTTGATTCCTTGTACATCAATGCTTGTATCAATTCATATACTGTTAATAATATTTTGATCTCTCAAGTAGCTTCTATGAACATGTGCTCTATTTCACTCCTCATATCTATCAAATTTCCTCTATCTAATATCACATTCCCTATTCCTAATTATTTTGGCTACATTCAGCTTCCCGTTATTATTGGCCCTCTTACCATGTTTGTGCCAATTTTTGTGGCATCTTTAATCAAGGGATGTGACACGATCTTAGGTTTATCTTGGCTCTTATTTACCTTATCCATCCCTTATATGAATCATTTGTGTCTTAAGTTCATTCACAATAAGAAAGATGTCACTCTCAAAGGCATCCAACAACATACATCACTACCTAGACCTACTCTTAATGACATCTATACATCAGTCACAATACCTAGGCCTCCCATGCCTTTCAATTCTAAAGAATTCTCTACACCTAGTTCTCTTATAAGTACATAACCTAATTTATGACCTTCTCATCCTCATTAGTCCACTAGTACACTTCATTGACCTAAGTCCCCTAATCGGGAAACCCCTTCACATAGGTGTTCACCACCACCTTACCCACATAGGTATCCTTCATGTATACACAATTACTCTCCAACACCACTAATTTTAGAGCATTGTCACATGGGTTTGTCTCCTCAGACATCAGGTGGAGGGCCATTTCCCTTCACTATCATCTGATAAACTACGCTTCCTCACACACTTGGGGGGCATCATGCTTTCTTCCCCCCTTTCGATCACCATAACTTATTTCTAATACCTATTACTACACTCTGCGCTCCGTACATCATGTCTAGTCTTTCTAAGAACTTTCAAACCCTTTGATACATGCATTATATCATCATTACCCT
Organism: Taxus chinensis; assembly: GCA_019776745.2. Classification (NCBI taxonomy): domain Eukaryota; kingdom Viridiplantae; phylum Streptophyta; class Pinopsida; order Cupressales; family Taxaceae; genus Taxus; species Taxus chinensis. Next base: position 462,980,203 of record CM034156.1, on the reverse strand, counting down.
ATGGCACACTCTATTACCATGGTTCATACTTAACCACTGAGGGTCTAATTATAAAATGAACCTCAGATCATTCAAACTTCATGCTCTGCGCTTCATACATCTTTCTAGCATCTATTCACACAACACACACATTACCAGATGATGTAATCTTGTTCTATGGTTCATTCTTGACTATTGAGGGTTCTTGTAAATGAACCTCATCTCATACACATTCCCTGGGGGGAACATTATTCCTATCATCTTCACACTTTGCATACAATTCCATCACACTCATACATATCATTTGCATATCTTGGTTTCATATACTCTTGTTATCTTATTCTATTTACATGTTACACTTTGTTTTCCATGCTAGACAAATTCTTAGTATGTCATCATCTTTCTATATATACACATGCACATTCACTTGGTATTTTGTGGTGAATGCAGATCTCTTACAGGTTCTTCCATGGTGCAATGATGCTTGGCTCTGTACCTTTTACCAGTCCCACCGAGGCTCCTAGGGGCATCTAATTTCTCTACTCTCACATACTACACACGTTCTATTGCTACATTTTTCATTACTTCTCATTATGGTTACTTTACATTTCATTTATTTACACATGCCTTGACATACTACTTATATTTACAACATGCTAATGAGTTCTTTATGTGTAGCATTTGCCTTATAGAACTATATGCCACCGTGGTTGTTTGATTCACTTTGCTTGACATTGTTTGCAATATTTTCCCTATGTCTTGTATGCTTTTGGATACTTTGGCCCTAATATTCTTGTGACATTGTGAGCAATGTCCCATGTTTGAAACCTGCTTCTTGCACGGTCTATATTATCTACACACTTACTTATTAAATTGTTTTATACTACATGATTTTCTTACAATAACACATATTTCTAGCCCACTTTGTTCGCATGTTCCTTGGTTTCTACCATGCACATCCCCTACCCACTGCAGGTATATACTTTAGATTATCATTAGGTCCTCTCCTTTGTGCCTCATTCTCCTATTATCGTCACATGTACCAAAAATGAGGGGGGGAATACATTGGGTGAAAAAATGATCTCTACAATAGCTCAAAGCTACAATTTAGATCAGAACAGTACATAAAAATCACATGCATACAATCACAAAATAGTCAAGAAGATGACTTGGACCTCAAAAATAGTACAGACACTAGCACCTAGACTCATACACTAGCACCTAAGTACTCATGTCCTCCCATAGGAGATAATGTTTTGGGATAGACACAATCATTTTCTCAGCACATCTCATTCTACAGTAGTTTACAGAGAAATTATACAGTTATAGGACATGCCTCCATTCTATCTCCTACAATTGATACAATTTGGAACAATCAGAATAAAAGAGACAATAGAAACAAATCAGGACTGCCATCTATAGTGGTGATTATGAGGTAGAGACATGGAAGGAGCGTAAAACTAGACCTCTCTCCCCAACACTCACACTTGGCATGAGATTGCCTAAAAAACTCACACTTGGCACGAGATTTCCCAAAAAACTTGCACTTGATGTGAGGTCGCCCAAAAAACTCACTCTCGGTACGAGATCGCCCAAAAATTCTTACTCTTTACAGTATTTTAGGACACATTTCTATCCTTACACTCTTTTACAATAGGTGCACACTTTCCTTATACTATTGTTTTTACACACTTTTACATACGTTTGCACTCTTTACTCAGGTTTATCATATATGGAACTTTGAATACTTTCTTGCTCTTATTTTTTAGGTTTGTCTTTACAAAAAGAAGAAAATACAAGCATAAAAACAGGTACAAGTAACACATACACTTCACACCAAGGGTCACTTTCCTTCCTAGTCTCCACACTTCACTTTGCAATCAATCCACACTTCACTTGTACACTTAGAACGCTATTCAACACACAATCTATAGGATCATAAGGTATGCATCTTCTATCTACTTTATTTTATCGAGTATACACTTAGAAACATAAAGTGAGGGAAAATGTAGACAATAAATCAAACACTTGGGTACATTTTTAGGTCCTAAAATGATGCTAGCATTTAAATGATTCATAAGCAAGAAAACTAGTTGTTGAAAACTATCTTTGGCCTCTTTTATTTTTCTCTTGTTTTCTATTTGGTCTTACACACCCTACATCCCAGTTAGAACTTTACTTGTTTATCTTTCATGGATTCAGAAACCAACACCCAGCCATGACAACAATGCATAGGCATTCCTGTTGCTCCTGGATGCCCTTGACCCTTTCCTATCTTACACACTCTTTTTGGGTCTCTTTAATATTTTGGGCATATTTTTTACTTATGGGTTGGCCTTCCAGTTGTCAATTATGAAATTAAAACAAGGGAATCATATAAATACATGGTTATGTGTTTAAAATCAAGGAAACACACTAAGCATTACTATAATCACCTAAGTTTGCATTATAAAGGCACAAAAACACTCTAAAGGCATCCATCTAACATGAATTCAAAGGAAAATGGATGCATACTTATGTATAGGAAGGGGAAATATATTCTATTCTATCCAAACATACTACTACATTGCTACATTCTAGCTATAGTGCGCTATCGAGTGTAACTTACACAAGGGCATCATTTCTACACACAAACACACAAGAACTACATGCAGTTTGAGATGTAGTGCATCACTCGGTCATAAGTTCACTCTCAGGGTGACCATCGGGGTCAGTACGACTCCCAATTCTACATTTTCCTTTTTAGGTTTGATGCGGTTTTTGGATTTGTGAAGGTGAACTTCTAATTTTCAGGTTACATGTATCATCAACAATCTTGGTGTGAATATTAGGCGATCAACAAAAAATAATTGTGAAACCCCAGCGACACAAAAGAAGCCATATTTCGAGCATCCATACAGTCACTAGTTCCCAGTTCCAGTCTTCAGTGCGTAGGTGGCCCTATCCCATTACAAACACCTATGTCTAGCTCTATTCCTACATTCTATATTTTTCAGTGATCCGCAATGGCCCTGTTTGTATTCTGTTCATCAAGCGCACCTACCTAGATCACTTCATGTCCATTCAGAAATCAACTAAGTCATATTGTCTCCCTCTGATTATGATTTTACATTATTGCTCAGATCTTATTGTATATTATCATTGTGTACATCATTTATTTCAGTAGCTACTCTACGATTAGATTTAATTCATATTTAATTAAATCAACATGATACATGGAAAATATGTGGATTGTCAAATATGGAAATAATGTTTTCCATAGAGTCACTCAATGCATGTTTGAAGAAACCTTAAAACTTCCCGAGTTTACTACATAATTGAAACTTTTTGTAGCTCCCCTAGGGTCCTTTACTATTATCATAGGCATAAATTAGATGTCTCAACACCAAGCATCCATATATTCCCTAAGAAAACAAATAATATGCCTTGATGATTAACATAAAACAACAATAATCCAAGGTATAAAAATATATTTCATAGTGAGACAAATCTTTCCCATACAGTTAAAAAAGGCTATGAATAAAGGTTGTATGTTATACGTAGTAAAAATAATAGATTACAATGAAAAAAATGAGCTAATAATAGAGATTTTTCCTCTTTTAAGTGAATTAAAATATATTTTTCCTTAAGAAAATCATGGATTACAACTTAGATGAGAGTTTGAACTCTTCATAGACCTTAAACTAGGAATTGAAACTTTATCAAAAGAACCATACATAATGAATACAAATGAGTTGGGAGAGTTAAAAGCTCAAATTCATGAGTTGTTGTCCAAAGGATTGATCCACCTAAGTTTATCACTTTGGAGGGCACCAATAATATTCGTAAATAAGGAAGGTTCCCTAATACTATGAATTAATTACTGCATGTTAAACAAGGTAACAATTAAAAATGGATACCCCTTACATGGAATTGGTGATATTTTTGATCAATGAGGGGTGCTTTAGTTTATTCAAAGATCGATCTGCCATTTGGTTACCACCAGTTGAGAATTAAAGATGAAGACATCCATAAAACAACTTTTAGATCACACTATGAGCATTATGAGTTTACTATTTTACCTTTTAGACTCACTCATACATATGTGACCTTCATGCATATGATAAAAAATGTGTTTTAGGAATACTTATATTAGTTTATGTTAGTGTTCCTTGATGATATATTTTGATTTGTGGAGCTCAATTACTTCGGATTAACATGCAATCTGAAACTTGCTAGAAAAAAAAGTAACCGACATCAGTTATGGAGGGACTGGCATCAATCACCTATGACCAACATCATTCAGGAAAGGAGGAACCAACATTAGTTAGGGCTAACCGGTGTCAGTTACCTATGTAGGATTTTTTTATTTAACTCTCAGGAATTAGATCTATTTTTAGTATTAAAGAATATCTATTGATTGTAATTACATGGCTAAGTGCCCTAAGTTTGTATATTCCTATATAAGTATAAAATTTAGGGTTTAGAAGTAAGAATTAAGAAGAACTTGCAAAACTTGATGATTATTGTGAGAATAATTGTGAGAGAGATAATTCTTGGAGAAGAAGCAAAATCTTGAGAGAAATAAAGTATTGTACATCTGAGAGGTGTGGAAGATTGTAAATCTTGTCAAATCTTTGTATAATAGATTGACTTGTTTCTTGGCGGATGTAGCCCACACTAGGTGAAGCACATTAAATCTGATGTTGATTTATATATCTTGTTTTATATATTTCTTCTGGTAGAATATCTTCTTTTATTTGCATGTATGCTTAGATCTGATATATTATCTGTACAACCAATGTGCTAACCCCAACAAATGGTATCATATCTTTATTTGAGGGTTTTGTGTGTTGAAAAATTTACTCACAGAGGGTTTTTTGATTGAGTGGGAGCCACAAAAATAGCAGAAGAAAATAAATAAAAGGTAGAAAATTTTGGCAAACAAAATTAGCAATTATGAAAGATGCAGATTGAGGATTATTTGTATCAAGGAGATTTGTATTTACCATTAGATGAGAAGTATAGACCTATGAAGATGAATGGTGAAGAATGGAAGATTCTTGACATAAAGGCTTTGGCATATATAAGATTGATCCTGGCAGCATCCGTGGCTTCCAATATTACAAAAATGAATTCTATGGTTGGGTTAATGAAATCTCTTGATAATTTATATGAAAAACCTAGTGCTTCAAATAAAGTTTATTTGATGAAGAAACTATTTAGTTCTAAGATGCACGAATGTGGATTTGCATGGAGTTATTTGAATGATTTCCAATATATTGTAAATAAGTTAAAATTGGTTGATATACCATTTGATGATGAAGTGAAAGCAATTTTATTCTTATGTTCTTTACTTGATAGTTGGGATAACTTGGTAATGGTTGTTAGTAATACATCTGCTAATAATATTTTTAAGTTTGATTATGTGGGAAGATTATAGAGGAATCATCATCTGGGAATGCTTTGAATGTGGAAAGCAGGGGTAGGCAGAAGGAGAGATCTAAGAGTAAGAGTAATGGAAAATCAAAGTCAAGGGATAACAACTCTAAATCCAAAGGTAAGGGAATTACCTGTTGGAAATATGGAAAGAAAGGACATGCAAAGAAAGATTGTTGGTCAAAGGATAAAGAGAACTTACAACCAGACAAAGGTAAAGAAAAAAATATTACTGCAATAGAGGTAATAAAATATGCTCTTATTCTTTCTTTAGATAATATAATTGAATCATGGGTTTTAGATTTAGGAGCTTCTTTCTATGTAATCTCTAATAAGGGTTATTTCAGAAATTATGTCTAGGGAAATTTTGGGCATGTTTATTTGGGTGATGATGAACCTTGCAGTATTATTGGTAAAGGGGAAGTTCATCTAAAATTACAGAATGGAAATACATGGGTATTGAAAGATGTGAGGCATATGCCAAGCCTCAAGAGGAATCTTTTTTTTGCTGGGCAACTAGGTGAATCTGGTTGCATGGTTATATTCATGACAGACTCTTGGAAAGTCAACAAGGGTTCTTTTTTTGTGGCAAGATCTAAGAAGGTATGAACATTATATTTATCTACCTGTGTTACTAATTCATTTTCTACATTATCTACTTCAGATTTAGATGCATACATGTGGCATAATTGGTTGGGCTATATGAGTAAAAAAGGACTACAAATCTTAAATGCTAAGGATAAGTTGTTAGATTTGAAATATTTAGATCTTAATTTCTATGAGCATTGTGTCTTTGGAAAGTAAAAAAGAGTGAGATTTCTCAAATTTGGGGCAACTAAGAAGGAGTAGAAATTGGATCTTGTACACTCAAATGTGTTGGGACCATCTCAGGTAGCTTCTCATGGAGGATCCCAATATTATATTACTTTCATTAATGATGCTACAAGAAAGTTATGGGTTTATTGTATTAAACGTAAATATGATGTTTTTGAGACTTTTAAAAGATAGAAAACCCTTATTGAGAATGAATCAAATTAAAAGTTAAAGTGCCTTAGATTTGATAATGATGGTGAATACTTTAGCAAGACTTTCAATGATTATTGTTCAGTGAATGAGATATGTAGAAAAATAATGGTTCCAAGAACACCACAAGAGAATGGTGTTGCAGAGAGAATGAACATGACAATCATTGAATATGCTAGAAGTATGATGATACATTCTAGATTGCCTTTGCAGTTTTAGGTAGAAGCAGTTGATACAACAGTTTATTTGATTAATCACTGGCCTTCAAGTTTACTAGATGGAGGAATACTAGAGGAAGCTTGGACTAGAAAATAGGTATATCTTTCTTTTCTTAAAGTTTTTGGTTTAGAAGATTTTGCGCATATTGATAAGGAAAATAGGAAAAATTTGGATGCAAAATCCAAGAGATGCACTTTCATTGGTTATGGATATGGTGATTTTGGATTCCATTTTTGGGATTTAGAGAATTCTAAAATTATTAGGAGTCGTGATATTGAATGAAATGAAAAGAGAATGTACAGGGATCAAATTTTGGTACCCAAAGATGAACCAGTTAAGAAGTTTGTGAATGGAAATCAAATCTCATATTTAAAAGTAATACCAACAGGGTTACACAGTAACCAATGTTAGTTGATCCTTGACCGAAATCGGTCAGCAAAACCGATATCAGTTACAAAAGATCCAAAAAGATACCAGTTAGCAGAACTGATGTCGGTTATAGGTGACCGACGTCGGTCACTGAAAGTTTTGGATATGAATGTCCAAGAGGTCTAGAATGAACCTCCGACACCCCAAAATTTTGTGAGAAGGCCACAAAGGGTAAGTAAACCTCTAGAAATATTTACACCTTCTCTATTTTATTTATTATTGACTGATAATGGTGAACTAGAATTTTTTGAAGAAGTAATGCAGGATAAGACCCATGTCCAGTGGGAGCATGACATGGATGAAGAGATGGAATTATTGGAACAGAACTAGACTTGGGATTTAGTTAATTTACCAGCAGGTAAAGAGGACATTGCAGAACAAGTGGGTTTAAAAGATCAAGGAAGAAGAGGGTGGACATAAAAGGTATAGGGAAAGACTTGTAGTAAAGGGATTTGCATAGAAATCAGGTATTGAATTTGGTGAAATATTTTCTCCTGTTGTAAAAATGAATTCTATTTGTACTGTATTGAGTTTAGTTGTAGTAGAGGACTTGCATTTAGAGTAACTGGATGTGAAGATGGCTTTCCTTCATGGTGATTTAGACAAAGAGATTTATATGCAGTAGCCACTTGGGTATGAAGTCAAGGGTGAGGAGAAATTAGTGTGTAGGTTGAAAAAGAGCATATATGGGCTCAAACAAGCTCCAAGGTAATGGTACATGAGATTTGATAGTTTTATGCATGAGTATGGTTACTTGAGATGTGAATATGACCATTGTGTTTATTTAAAGAAGCTTGGAAATGGGAGTTATATTATTTTGTTACTATATGTGGATGATATGCTTATTGCAGGATCTAGTATGCATGCCATTGGTGAGCTTAAGGGAAATATAGCTCACACATTTTCTATGAAGGATTTAGGAGCTACAAAAATAATCCTTGGCATGCAAATACACAGAGACAGGAAGAACAAGAAATTGTATTTGTCTTAGGAGGATTATATCTACAGGGTGTTAGAAAGGTTCAAGATGCATAATGCATAACCTATTAGTACACCTATGGTTGGACACTTCAAATTGAGAAAAGATCAGTGTCCTTCATCACATGAGGAGGTCAAATACATGGCATGAGTGCCATAGGCTTCAGTAGTTAGGAGTATCATGTATGCTATGGTTTGTACCAGACCAGACATTGCACAGGTAGTGGGAGTTGTGAGTAGATATATAGCTAATCTAGGTAAAAAGCATTGAAAAGTAGTCTAATGGATACTCAATTATTTGAAAGGGACATATAACATGCATTTATACTATAGAGGTTCTAATATTTCATTATGTGGCTATGATGCCCGCAAAAAAACCCACTTGATACCTAAGAAACAACCTAGGATTAGTCAGGAAAATTATGGAATAAATTTTTTTGATTAGAAGTGTCAACAACCAGGTTGCAAGGCAACAACTATCACTAAAAAGTTTTAGAACAAGTTTAATCTATTAGAACATACTTTTATTTTATTAACAATTATCAGAGGTCACAAGGTCCAAATTTTAGGGTTAAAAGTTTCAGTTAGGTTCAGGGGGTAATTTATCCCCATACCTGCTCTCTAACAGGATCATAGATTCAACTTGATTTTTCTCACACTTAATGCATTAAAAATTTCCCTAAATCATTCTCATTGGATAGGAAAATTTCTCACCTTTCCGATGATATAAAGGATTCCTCCTAACTCCTTTTAAAACTCTAGTTATGGACCGATGAACCTTAGGGGTCAAATTTTCCCAAAAGGGACACGTGTCGAGTGGGGGAAATTGCACTTTTTTCAGATTGGTGGGACACGGGGTGGTGTTTGGAAATTTTCCCCGTGCGGGCGCAAAGTCCACATTTCTCTTGCGCCTCTCCGGGTCCTCTAAGGACACGTGTCGAGCTCCTAGCACAAACGGGGATAAAAAGAGGAAAGGGTGGGGCGGCGGAGGTTTAGTCGAAATTTTGCGAAAGGGGGAGATAAGGGGGAAGTTTGACGCCTCTGCCGATGGGCCCATGCATTCTCTCCAAAAAGGTTTTAAAGTTTCAAGGTCAAAAACAACTTTGCTCCTCCGGGGTGATAACACGTGGCAGCCCCTGATGGCTAGGGCCAGTGGAAGGAAAAACAAAAATTTTGTAAAACATTTTTAAAAAAAAAAACGACAAGGTCGCTAGGGTTCTGCCCCTCCGTTGTCACCCCCAAGGTGCCACGTGGAAGCCTATGATTGGCTATGAGCTGGTGGGGGAAATTTTAAAAATTTTCCCCAATTTTTTTTTCAAATTTTTTCTAAGGATTTTCAAAGGGAATTTTAGGGCCGCGGGCCTGTCAGGGAAAATTTTCCCAAATTTTCCCGCCAAGGAAGGAAAAACTTCAAAGGGTCATAACTTTTCCTAAAAAGATCAGTTTTGGGGAAATGAGGACTTTCTAGAAATCTCTCGACGTCCTCTTTGCACAAGAATCATTAACTTTTAGATTTTGATAAAGTTTAAGGGGTCAATTTTAAGAAAACGACCTGCAGGATTTTTAAAAGAAAACTAGCAAATTTTAACTTATAAATTTTGTTCAATTTTGTCATTATTTCTCCTTTAACATGTCAAATGAACATGGAGGATTGTTCTAAGAAGAATTTTAGGATGATATATGGAAGGTAATTTCATCTTGATTGATTTCCAATTTGCAATTTCCAACATTTGATACAAATTCAGGACAACAAAATAACTGTGAAAGGTTTGGGCCCGATTTTGCCATGTTTGAAGGATTATTTCCTTAAGTATTTTTAGCCCAATTTGAGTTCATTTATATCATAACATGTTAGATTTCAAAGTTTCCATATAATTTATTGTTTGCATGTTTAAACTGCGCATTTTAGAGGAAGTATTTGCCAGCTTAAAATTCAAAACAAAGGTTAATTTCTAAAGGATTTGTTTATCATTTTTCTTCTTCCAAATATGGAAATTCATTTCTATTCTAGTCTAATACATTTGAGTTGATTTAAAAAAACCATTTACTAGCTAAATTATGCAAAGTCTGCTTTCCAATTTTAACGTATTTCAAGAGTATACAAAGTTACATGCATATTTCCTTCATACGTATTTCCTCATTTCAATTTTCCAAACAGAGAATTTCAACTACACAATTTAGATGATAACAATTTCAATACTGAACAATGTAAGACACCTTCCATAAAGGTAGTGAATCTTTTACATCTCCTTTATATAGATATATTTTCAAATACAACATATTCAATATATTACATTCTTTTCTAATTATAGTATAAATATCTTTCACATGCTTTCAAAGCAAAAGATCTATCAATTTTCATTTCATTTTACAAATTTCATGTCTTTCTTTCAGAACCCAGAGTATATGTATATATATCTTTCACATTTCAAATTTACAACTTTCATAGCTCAATACATACAGTATCCTTCCATTAACCAAATAATATACAGATTTCATCCACTTCAAAGCGGGAAAGGGTTACAAATGAGATTTCATTTCACAAGGGACTGATCAAACTGTCTTTCTCCTCTGCTCCAAAATAGCAACATGAATTTCTCCTTCATCCAATTTGATCACAACAAGAGTAGGGGAAAGGTAATGCTCTCAACCTAACCAAGACATCAAATGAAGAGGAGAAGCCATCCTTCTTCATTGGCCCCCGAGCCCCAACCACAATGCAATAAGAAATGTATTTCAACTCATGGAAACAACAAGCTTCCACATCACAAAGAAATCTTTCAACATGCACATTTCAAATCAAAAACATAGTCCAAAACAAAACATCAATTTTGCAACGACATGAAAGACATCACATAAGACTCAAGCTTCACCATCCAAGCCAAAGGAGCAAGAACTATGGGGGATGCTACTTATGGCTTCCACATGGGACCACCTATTTATCAACAGCGCCAAATACCAGTTTATCAAAATTTCACCACTAGCATATCCTTATACCTCCCCCAAGTAAACCTTATCCCTCACATTTCCTTGTACCTCCCCATAATTTTCCTTATGGCACCCCATAACGAGTAAAGAAATGCAAGCTATTTCTTTGTAATGGTGGAACCCAAATCCCAACTTCCCTCCACACTAATATGATGCCACTGAAATTCCCTTATGCCCCCCCACATGGATTCCCCATAGTCTTCTCCTACACCATGCCTAGGCCATTTACCCAAACAACCCAAAAACATGCTAAAACATTCACACAATAACATGTACATTCATAAAGAAAAGGAGTATCTCAAGAACCAAGCTCTTACCTCTCCATGATGGAGTTTTCTAAGTTCCCAAACAGCAAGCTTTATCCCAATGCAATCAATCCAAACATACAAGCACAAACATGTAACAATCTTCCCAAAAATTCCTCCAAGGCAAGAGCTCCAATCAATAAGAAAATTTTCCCCAAGAAAGCATTCCAAAAGTTTAACAACCCAAAACAAATCAAAGAGTTCCAATTTTATAGAAGAGGGAAGAGAAGAGGATGAGGTGGATCCATGTAGGATGCCACATCACTCATCCTCAACTCCAACACAAAAGTCAAATTCATTTTCCAATGCACAATAAAGAGGTGGGTGAATAATATGACAATAAACTTGCACACTCCAAAAAGCCCACACCCCAAAGGACCGAATTTAATAAAATGTAAGAAGAGTGCAATTAAAACTTACAATTAGTCAAATTAAAATGCATAAATAAGGTCTAAATTCAACCCTCCATCCACAGGCATGGTTGGTAAATAAAATTAAGAGGTATGGGACAAGTTTTACTTGTCCCACAAGCCTCCAAAATTGGCCTCCAAGGACAAATTCGAATTTCCAATAAGGTGGAGTATTTCATACTCCAAAATCTGACTTACACAACTCTTACACATACTTACACATCACTTACCACATTTAATACAAGAGCAAACAACTTCTATAATTACTTTCTTATATCCCAAATTTGATTAATTTATTTATTTTAACAATATGATTACTCACATTAATTCTCCACAATTAAAAGAATAATGAAAGGGGTAAATGCATCACAAAATAAACACATGCAAACAATAATAAAAAGGAACCACATTAATAAAATACACATAACCCCTTGCTCACATTCAAAGGTAATCCCCCCATGGGAATCCCTAACAAAATACAACAAACATAACAAATACAGTTGCCATGGTGACCTTGTTGAATTCATCTAGAATTCCAATGTGGTTGGTCTCCAATCCCCTGATGTTTTTTGTGATAGTTTAACCTACAAAACACAAATACTTTCTTCGACCTCGTGGCCATATCAGAACATCCAAAGTAATATAATAGAATTACCAAAATCATCTAGATATATGAATCACAACAATCATCAAAGCAATTTTAAAAAAATTATTATAGTTTTATCAACAACTATATCATCATCCAATAATTTTCCATTTCTAAGTCTACTCACAATATCCAAATATCACAAGTTCGAACAACATCCATCATACAACCATTTCCAATAGTATAACACCATCAACATATAAAGTGTCTCTAATAATCATCATGCATCATAACTAAATCAAGATCAACAATAATCCATGATCAAATATCTAACATCATACTAAATCAAAACTATAATAATGTCCATAATGTAGTCAACAGTATAAAAATCAGTATCAAAAGGTGTCAAAGGGAAGTGGGCACTACAATGGCTATGTTGATTCGGTTATGGTTGGAGATCTGGATGGTAGAAGGAGCACTATTGGATATATTTTCACAGTAGGTGGGATGATAGTTAGCTGGATTTCAAGATTGCAGAAGGTTGTGGCTTTGTATACTACAAAGGAAGAGTATGTTAGAACTACATAGGCTAGCAAAGAGATGATATAGATGAGTAGGTTCATGAAAGAGTTGAGAAAGGAGAAAGATGATTGTAAATTATTCAGTGAAAGTCATAGTGTAATTCATTTAGAAAAGAACTCAGCGTTTCATTCGAGAACGAAACACATTCAGTTGAGGTATCACTTCATACGACAGGTATTGGAGGATAGGCAGTTGAATCTGGAAAAGATTCATATAAGTGAGAACCTTGTAGATATGCTAACAAATATGTTAGAAAAGGAGAAGTTGGAGCTGCACTCCAATTCTATTAGTCTTCAAGTTTGAGAATTGAAGAGGAAGAAACAAAGCTAAGGAAGGATTCAAGAATGACGTTGTATAGGTATGGTGCGGTAATTAATCTCCAAGTGGGAGATTTTTGAGTTGTGGAGCTCAATTATTTTGGATTAGCATGTAATATGAAACTTTCTGGAAAACACAGTAACCAACATCAGTTATGGAGGGACTGGCATCGATCACCTATGACCGACATCGATCAAGAAAGGAGGAACTGACATCAGTTAGGGCTAACCGGTGTCGGTTACCTGTGCGGGAGTGTTTTCTTTAACTCTCAGGAATTAGATCTATTTTTAGTATTAAAGTAGATCTATTGATTGTAATTGCATGGGTAAGTGCCCTAAGTTTGTAAATGTCTATATAAGCATAAAATTTAGGGTTTAGAAGTAAGAATTAAGAAGAAATTACAAAAGTTGATGATTATTGTGAGAATAATTGTGAGAGAGAGAATTATTGGAGAAGAAGCAAAATATTGAGAGAAAGAAAGTATTATACATTTGAGAGGTGTGGAAGATTGTAAATCTTTATTGTATATCTTGTCAAAGCTTTGGATAATATATTGGCTTGTTTCTTGGTGGACGTAGTCCACACTAGGTGAACCACATTAAATCTGGTGTTGATTCATATCTCTTGTTTTGTAGATTTCTTCTGGTTGAATATCCACTCTTATTTGCATGTATTCTTAGATCTGATATATTATCTATACAACCGGTGTGCTAACCCCAACAATATCCTCATATATTTAAAAGATATAGATGAACATGATAAACATTTAAGAACAATTTTACATATTTTAAGGAAGCATAAACTGTATGGTATGTGGTCCAAATGTACTTCTAATAAAAAAGAAGTACAATATTTGGGTCACATAATCAGTAAAGAAGGAATTTTTGTTGACCCGTCTAAGATAAAAGATATTATGGAATGGCCAACTCCTAAAGATGTACATTAATTCAGATAGCTTCATGGGATTGGTTGGTTATTACAAGAAGTTCGTTAAGGACTTCTATAGAGTGGCAAGTCCAATCACTGCCCTATAGAGGAAAAAATAAGAAACTTGTTTGGGATGATAATTATGAAGAAGCCTTCAACTTATTAAAGGAAAAATTAGCCTCAGCTCCAATTTTAAAGGCTTTAGATCCAAACATAAATTTAACATTAGTAATTGACGCCTTTGGAGAAGGATTGGGAGGATTCCTTCTTCAAAATGAACATGCAGTGGCTTTTGAGAGTAGAAAACTAAAGGTGCATGAACAAAACTATATTCCCCATGACTTAGAGCTTGTTGTTATTGTCCATGCATTGCAATTTTTGAGACACTATATGTTGGGAAAACCATTTGAGTTAAAAACATACCATTTGGGTATGAAATACATCTTTTCATAGTCAAATTTAAATGCAAGACAACACAGATGCTTAGAATTTTTATCACAATATTATTTTTATATAAATTATATAAATGGAAAAGAAAATAGTGTAGCAGGTGCCTTAAGCCATAGGAAACATATTTATGCTATTTTTTACTTTAAGAACTCAATTCAAATATGAATTTAGAGAAGAAATCCAGTCATTTCCTTACTATTAACAAGTCAAAACAACACTAGAAAATAATCCTACCGACAAGAGGTATGATGTATTTAAATTTGAAAATGATGGAATTCTTCTTTATTTTAGCAAAATATATGTACCCTTGGGAAATGAATTAAGAAAAAAATACTTAAGAAATTCCATATTGCCCCTTATTCAGGTCATCCGGGGGTAACAAAACTGTTAGTTGACATAAAAGACAATACTTCTGGAAAGGAATAAAAAAGAATGTAATAAATTATGTAGCTCATTGCTTAGAATACCAAAGGGTTAAGGCAGAACATTTACATCCAGTGGGGACTGTCTGTATTCACATAATGTACCATAGTATAAATAACAAGTAATTAACATGGAATTCATCCAAGGATTGCCCTTGTTCAAAAATAAACATGATGTAATTTTGGTTATGGTGGATAAGCTAACGAAAGTGGCACAATTTATACCTGGGAATATGAAAGATGATTCACGGGTACTAGTAAGAATATTTTTTCAAGAATTATTTAGATTGCACAGAAATACCAGAGCTGATCATATCAGATATAGATCATATAATGAATTACTAAATTTTAGAAAACACTTAAAGTGGCCTTAGGAACAAAATTGAATTTCAATTCAACTTATCACCTGGAAAAATGATGGACAAACAAAAATGATAAATCAAGTCTTGAAGGATATGGTAAGGATGTATTGCATGGATCAACAATACAAGTGCAAATAATACCTTCCACTAGTTGAGTTTGTCATACAATAATATGTATCAATCATCGCTAAAAAATGGCTCATTTCGAATGCCTTGTGTGGAAGAAGGTGTAGAACACCCATCATCTGAGGATAACATTGAAGATAGGGAAGTTGTAGGACCTAACACTGTTAACTGAAATAGAGGGACAAATGAAACTAATCCATGAGCAGTTAAATGAAGAAACAAACAGAACAAAATAGCTATGCAATGAATTTAAAAGGAGTAGTAAAGGAAATTTAATGTGGGTGATAGAATATTTTTTAGGGTAAAACCCAACAAGAGTTCTATTAATTTTGGCAAGGTTGTACCAAGTTGTCACCTAGATTTGTGGTACCCTTTGAAATTTTAGAAGTTATAAGTCATGTAGCAAACCATGCTAGCTTTACCTCATCCCTTGTCCAAAATGCATGACGTCTTTCATGTATCATTGCTAATGAAAAAGTACATTGCTGATTTAACTCATATAATAAACTGGGGATTTGTTACAAGTGTAGGATCCCAGGGATCATCACATAGTTGAACCTATAAGAACTTTGGAAATGCATGCAAGTTGCAACTTAGAAATCATGAGATTTCACAATGCAATATTGAATAGGACGAAATACTATGAAGAAAGTGAAAATTCGGGAAAATATGGGTGACATGTTGGCTATATTTAACTTTTTTGTTTGATCAAGTTTTTTTTAAAAAATAGAACAATACCTTTTATTACTACTATTTGATTTTGGGTTAACTATATTAATGAAAATTTGAGTCATGACTATTTATTAAGTTCTTAAATACTATGCTCTTTTATCGAATACTGTTATGACTTGAAGAAAATTCTAGAAGGGATTTTTTTTTTGAAAAATTTGAGTCACAGTCAATATTTTATTTGAAATATATTTCTTGTTGAATTGGTTAAGTGTTTATCTTTCTTAAATACATGAAATTTGTCATTAGGACGATGAATGTTTTTAGGGGGGAAGTATGTAACATCCCATCCTTTTCGAGTACCGAAATTTTTGATCAAATGCATAGATGGCTAACAAATTGTCAGTTGATTTAAATGAATCTAGTAAACAACCATGAATCTTATCTCGCACTAGTATTTTCTATCGTATATATGTTTAAAAGTTGATTCTGGAAAAAACATGATTAGAAGGAAATAATTATACCTATATTACTCTCTTGTTGGGAATCTTTATGTAGCGTCATTTTATAGAAGACTTAGCCTTGGTTGTGGAATATTATGAGTTATAACATCACTTGACTTTTTGCGACATGTATCAATGATGTTAGCTAGATAGCATGCGAGTATGGATATACATAATATGGGTTTTAATTATAAATACTGAAGCTTGACATACTAAACCAATCAATATAAGTGGGGTAGTATATAAAAATGTTTTATTTTTGGCCTATGTTTCATATTAACATGGGTGGCATGTATTAGTATTTTTCTTCAAATTGGTGGCATATTTAAATGGGGGCATTGAGAGCTTAACCAAAGTCTAGGCAAGAGTTATGCGAACCATGTTTGGTTAATATGGAAGGATAAGTTAAAAAGAGTACATGGCAGTAGAAAGCTAAAGTGGTATGGAGGGCTTATGGGTTTATTGGACATTTATTGTGGGCCTAAATGCTCGAGAATGGTTAGCTTCCTCGAGAAGCCAACACTAAATTGTGGTCACATTCCTCTCTATTCTTGCTCATTTGATCATTGTTTTCTCTACTCTGGGCTATTTTTTTTGGGGATTATGGAAGATAGTGGAATCCTCTTCCACCACTGTGCATTATTTTGCGGCCATGAATGTGATTTTTAGATATGGTTATAGAGAAATTTCATTTGTATAGAGGAATGATGTGAAGTGAGATGCATTGGTATATTTTGATTTTTGGAGAATGATTGCAAGAGATCAAGGAAGCCAAGTTGAGAAAGAACGGGGGTCTCATAAGCATAAGATTCTTCCTAATTTTCTAAATCCTAATCATTCTACATTGTTAACAAAATTATGGGGGTTTTGTGAGTGTGAGTTTCATTGCAAATTTTTTTATAATTGGTTATTTAAGAATTTGTGTAATGGTTTTTATAGCATACTATTCTAAAATGTCTTAGAACCGTTTATTTCGAAGGCATGTTGAACTTGCATATAGATTTGGTAGCATAAGTGTTGTAAAACTTATTAGGCATGCATATTTTTGTTTATGAGATGGAAGAGTTTGTGAGTTGACTATATTATACTTCTAGGCATGCGTTTGATTATAGGTTTGCTTATTTTTAAAAATAAATAAATGAAATGAAATAAAAACGTTATGAGATTCTATATTTTTGAGTGGAATGATTTTGAGAAGTTATAGGAGATTTTGGAATTGTGTTTAATGTTGAGTCAATATATTTTTAAAAAAATTAGTATGATTTCCATATGGGTATGTGTTTTGTTATAGGAATAAAGAATGTGAATATCCTAGTTGGGACTACATTTCAATGTTTAGAGTCACTTGTCTTCTGTTAGGTAGTTTGAATACACCCATAATGGTTCTGCATGCTAAGGATTTGTTACAAGTATATATACGCATATTCAGATACAAAAACACACTATATGATTTTTCTTATTTTGTGGGTATGTGAAATAGGGAAAATAGGAGGATGTTTGGTTGTTTTTCTATCTTATCATATATATGTCCATTTTCAAGGTATTAAGAATGTTATTTGTTCTTTAAATTTGAGTATCTGTAAGATATTAAGTTAGATGTATGTTTTCTCTCTCGGGGATATAAATAATTTGCAGGTAAACATGTATTTCAACTGTACGTGCTTATAACTTGATAATACAATACTCTATGTTGAAATTTTGTATAAATTGGTTTTATTGCAAAATAAAATAATTAACAATTATTTAAATATTATTGTTACAAGAAATTGATTTTGGTTTATAGATAATAATGCTTTTATGATTGAATTATTGACTGTGGGGATTGCGGAAAATATGAACATTAGGTATAAGCCTATTCTAGATGAATGAAATGGATGTTGTGTATTATAAGATCAAGATCATTATTCTATGATAAAATGTGGTTTGTTATGAAATAAAAATAAAATTCAATATATATATATATATATATATATATATATATATATATATATATATATATATATATGAGTTATTTCAGATTGTTGTAAAAATGATGATATTATATTTGTTGACTTAATTTTTTAATTCCATTTGATAAAATGATTTGATTTAGTATAGGGTCAAACCTTGATGTGTGTTTTATTATATAATGATTATAGTGTAGGAAATGAGTGAGTTGACTCATGCTAGCTCTCTTGAACTGACCCATGTATATTTATCTCTCCTAACTGATGTACATGTAAATAAGAGAAGCTATGAAGTGAATACTTGGACTGATTTAATACTTTCTGTAGATTTTGAACTTTTGTTCATATGTAAAAGGGATCATTTTAATTAGTATCTTGTTTGTATTAAATGATTTCAAGAAGAAATCCTAATTCAAAGGATGAGCATATGACCCCGATGTAAAATCCTAATTATGGAGTTTATTAACTTTATAATGATGAAAGTTGGTTTTGCAACTTCGTGATTTTGTGTTAATAAATATATGAATGGCCTATTTAATCAACCATGATATTATCTATGTTCCTATTTTGATGGCTACATCTTCGTACAAACAATTCTTGATCTATTAATAAGATAAGTGGTCAAAGGACCTAAAATGTATTATTAAGTCATTACTTAATTTGAATCCCTTACTTAACTAGCCTTATGATTAAAATAGAATAGTAGAAAGATTTTTTTTTGAAAATGATGTTTATCATAGAAATAATACTAATGATTATTATTGAGTTTATAAAATAAAATGTATATTGACCGTGAATAACAACGATATAATCTATACTTCATAACAAGAAGATATGATAATACTAAAGATGGTTAATAAACTCCTAGTTGAGAATAAAAATGGGCATGGTTAACACAAAATGATTATTCTTAATCATTATTTCCTTAAGAAATATTAAGTTAACCAAGTTGCAAGTAAATGATATTATCACCTCTATCATATATGACAATAGTTAGTAAACTAAACTGACCTTTGATTTGGGCATCTTATAACTATAAAAAGATAATAATTATTAAAAAGGGGCAACTCATAATTATCCCATAGTTCCCATATGTTATTAAGGCCGAACTGAATCATAAGAATGAATTAGAGAATAATTACAAAGATCCTGCAGTTATAACTAAGATAATTCATAAAATAACTTGAGTTTTCTTAGGAATTGTTGTTTGACAAAGTTTGATTAATGATAGACAAACCAGTTACAATGTAGATTGGATATAATCTCATGTCATCATACAACATCTTGATATAGTTCTAACTAGGGGTAGTTACGAAAGAGGGAAATAGGATGTAATGGAAGTAATTCTATTACGTGGTCTCTCCCTATTCCGTAAAGACCCAAAGTAAGTTGTGGTTATTTTAATTTATGGAGATGGTCTTGTAAAGAACACACTTCCTCTTTCCTAACATGTTCACCTTCTTAAACAAAAAGATTCAGATAACTGTGTCGAGATAATTTTTTAGTGATAGAAGACTATATCCCTAAGGATTTTGTGTGGTCTTGGGATAAGCTATTTATGCATGGCTGGAAACTTTGGCCAAGGTAATGCAAGTATCTGATTGCATTATCTGTTCACCGTATCATTATTTTATATATGTCAGATACTAGAATATGAAGTTAAGAAATTGACTTTCCTAGTAGACATTTAAGGATGGAAAACATAGATTTCTCAACCTAGAAAAAGGTAAACCTGAACATACTAAATATTGCATGGTTTCTCATATAGATTGGATTGAAGGGAGGTAAAGATAAACCCTTTTCAGCTGCACAAGGTTTATACTTTGAAATTTTTTCAGATGGATAAAACCTAACTAAATAACTAGTTTTTAAAATTTGTCAACTAGTTTATTTATAGTTAACTCTATTGCATACCTTGTGATTGGAAGCGAAGAGTAATTTAAAAACATTATTTAGTTTTGGGGAAATAATTGAGGTTATAAAATTTTACACATAAAACAACTCAATTGTTAAGTAGAAGTATCCTAACATTTATGCATCATGATTTTTTTTTTTATATATATAAGAGTTCAGATTTTCTCAAATTCTTGAACCCACCATGAATATTTCATATTCATTTTTTATAGCATGAGCACGCCTAAATAAGTTACATATACTTTTAAGTATAACTTTATTCCTAAACCAATATCTCATTTACTCTTTTCCTCATGACATTTACGTTGTTACTTTGGTCTCTTAGTAGTGTTCTTTTAAAACAAAAATGAGTTACAAAAAATATTTTCTTAACATCTTAAAGAAATACATGATTGGAAGCATTATTAAAGTATGAACGAATCACAAGTGGTTTTTGTTTAAGGTAAGATCTCATGTTTCCATATTTTATAATCCCACATGGGGAACTAAATTAGTTTTAGAGACCTTGAATGAAGATGACATCATTGAAAGATTATTTCTTTCATTCATAGAACCTGATTTAGTTGTTAAACCTATGGAGGAGGAAGAGAAGGATGACGAAATTTCAGTCATCATGAAGGTATGATAATCCTTTCATGAGTTATTTGTAGAAGCACCACAAGAGCCAATTCAGTTCACAAACAACTCTATTATTCCACAAAGTCTGCAGGATGTCCCTAATCAAAGGGATGAAATTTAAAGAGATAGGCATATCAAGAGGATCAGTCTGTGGTTTCCCAAGGCTGCATGCCCAATCAAATATTTGGCTAGATTAGAGAAAAAAACTGAGCCACCACCGGTCATGTTCACTGCAGAGCATGAGGATGATCATCAAGGTACCAGAGATCAACTACAACACCTTCAAAAAATTTTAGAACAACTTGAGGAGGTATAAATATTGTTTGTAGTTGATACTTTATTGAAAGAGGAAGTGTGGATCATGTTTACACTTCTTCCATGTGGTTTTATTACAAAATTAATTACATGAAAACACTTTGTAAAGAAGGGAAGCTACTTCTCCCTACCTATTGCATGATTTTTTTAGCTTTTATTGTCGCTAGTTTGAGTAGAGTAGGAGTAGATTTGTTTTTTGCAGAAGAAGTGCATTGTGCATACTCTGCATGTTCCACTTGGGGCATGTATGTTTTTCCCTTTTGTATATAGTTTTGCGGGTTCATGGTGTAATCATATTTTGGGGAAGCTTTTGAAGTATATTTTTCAGCCCCAAAAAATCATTTGCAAAGGTCAAGTCTAGCAGTGCTTTAAGCGGTCTCAAGGGTGGCTTTTCAAGTTTTAATATCAGATTATCAAGCTGACTCCATTCCAAATGAATGCTTTAGGTCACTGATCAATTCATCTAGCAGGTGGATGACCCCTGCGAGTCACCAAAAATGTTGTCTATTTTTTCACCCCATTCAAAAAATAGAACAAATTATACTACAATGGACTTAGAGTAAAGGCCGCGAAGAGTTAGAGATAACCACAGAAGTAAAACTGAGTCATGAAAAAAGGAATGTTAGCTGCGGAAGCATTTTAGCATGCTGCGAATGAGAAGTGAAAAGATGCGGCTAAGAAAATAGAGTCTTTGAAGTCAAGAAATCTGCAGATACAATAGAAGGCCATGGAGTGAAGAAAAGGAACTGCGGATGTTATATCAAAGCCACACTATAATGGACGAGGTTGCGGGTCAAAGTAGAAGAGATGGAAAAGATGCAAGATAAAATAAGACACATAACATCGTAAAGGGAAAAATATGGAGGGATAACAAGGATGCAACATGGAAATAAATACCGTGGAAGTAAAAATCTGTGGAAAACATGATGATCGAGATGCAAAGGTAAAAACCACACAAAACTGAAAGGAAAAGTTGCATATTAAAGAAAAATGATAGTTTTCTGCGGGAGACTAAAAACACCATAACTTTTGATTGGTTGATCTGATATTTACAAAATTGATATCGATGGAAAGGTCTCAACATCTTCTTTGCACTGGAAACTATATTTATTAATTTTACTAAGGATTGATAAGAGGAAATGTGGAATAATTCTCCAACACGTAAAAAGGTACAATTCCAAGTGACACAACTACTAGTATTTAATGAAGTATGGGCGTCCAACAAGGAAGATGGCGTGTGACAGTGGATAACCAGAGGCACCCAAATTTCTCATAAAATTTATTGCTTGCTGTTGGTGGTTAGGAAATTTGAAATCTGATTTCCCTCTCCTTTTTCCTTTCCTTCTCTTATTATTTTTCTATAAATGTAAGATCTTGACTCATTAAAAGAGATCTCTTTTTTTTTTGTAACGACACCATGTCAAAATGGTGGCTGACTTCCCATGGGTTTTAGACATTGGATTAGTCTCTGTAATGTATTTTCATCTTCTGCCATGAATGTAATCGAATGTGCATCCCTTAAGCAATAAAATTGGATTTTGTGGCTATCTCTCTGCCCTGGTCTCACGTTTTATTTCTCCTTGCCTCTCTGTTTACATTTCTTGGCATGTTGTGTGTTCCCTCCTACTTGTAGGCTCCATCTCATGTGTTTTTTGTGTGAAGAAAGCTAGATCTACATGGTTCTTATTTTTGGTGATATTTTTTTCCCTTTCTACCGTGTTTTCCCTCTTTCTATTGCCTTCGTGGAGAGTGATCGACCCTTCTTCTAGTGTTATCGCCCTCTTAGCTTAGGATTTCACCTTTTCTACATCTCCTTCTATCCATGGTCCCTTGGCACATTTAGGTTAGGATTTTATTTCATTTTTAGGAGTAGTGTTAGCATTAGGATAGGTAGAGGAATCTAGCCTTCTCTAGAGATTTGTCTTAGTTCACAAGTCCCACAACTTAGAGACAGTCCCATGTTGCCTCAGAATTTTTGGTCATTCACGATCATATCTAGGGTGTAATTTTGAGCTCCAACAGTTACCAAGATATAACAAGAACAATGAACTCTAACTCATCCACGAAGATGAGTAGCCCTATGATATCAAGAATTGTTAGTCTTATTTACCCCATAATGGAAAGGTCACACATCCTATCCATTGCTTCATGCAAGGACACTTAGGTTATATAAATGGTCTTTTGGAGGAATTATAGATGTATGAAAGTAAGACACCCTTGTTAGCTCTAAGTCATGTCTTTAAAGACATTATAGGTTTTGAACTAGACATGACACAACTAAGAGACAAGATATGGCTGAAGGATTAAAACTTATCTATCTTTTGATAGTTTAAGTGAAATGAATTTCTATCATGCTTTGTGATCCTTCTGAGGGGATAATAATAATTATAATGGTCAATAATTGCTTACATGAAAACAAAATAACATGAGCTTCTGCATCTAGTACAACTGATTACAACTCAACAATTTATACAAAACAAATAAGATTATCATTTTATCACGAAGGTAGTAATATTTCTCTTTCTTGATACACCATTGTTATTATGTAAATTTGCACCAATTATCAATTTACATTGAATTAATCTAAGTAAAAGATATCATCACAACATATTAAACATGATATTGAATCCTCCTATCTAAGGTACCTGCAACCAAAACATGGTCAATACAATGATGGCATGTCATGTTCCTACAATGTAGCATAATTAACGATTTCATAGTTTTCCATTCATGATGATAACAACATATAATATGCAACAAGAGAGATTAATAGACATTAATTTCATTTCATTTTCAGAAATGGAGAGAGAGAGAGAGACACCATTTTTACAAAATTGATTTCTTTACACAAAAAACATCATATAAATTTTCCTCTAGTCATATGTTAGTGTTTACATGGTTTCTTGATAGTTATGTTTCTTGAATAAGGTCATACAACATTTTTCTCCATTTTTTTACAAGTTTCCAAGAATGTGAATTTTGATAAGTAGCTCAAAAATATACATTCAAAAACAATCTCCAAGTATTCAAATGATAAATCCCTACCTACTCCGCTATATACAGGGAAACATTCAAAGCTGTCAGAATCAAAAACTGGTGAACTAGGTTCAATTAGCGTCCATCTTTCTGGAGCTTCCAATCGCAATTGCACTCAAATGGCCTTGTTTCCCAATGACCAGGCGCCTACAAAACCCTGTAGACACCCTAAATTACACAATTATTCCCAATATTATCAAAATACATCCCATTGTTCACCCCTTTTTGATTGATTGATTAAATCATACACATTACACCCTTTGGATTAACTAAATTAGTCATTAGTACCCGTATTAGCTAAGTTAATTATCATTTATTAATTTAATGATTAATTAATTAAGTGCGCACATTATCACAACCACTTTGGACCCTCATGGACTCCACTTAATAATCCCAGTTAACTCCACATGGACTCCACTTTACCAGTCTAGTTAACCACACTTCTAGAATCCTAAAAAGGTGGGCATAATTGAATTGCACGTACAACCACCTTTATGGATGTAGATTTTAATAGTAAATTTCCTTTACTTCCCCTAAATGGAATTTACCTTCCTAGAGCTGCTGTAACTTCCTCAACTACTATTTTTAGCATATGCATTCAACCACGTTTAACCAATTTCCAACCACTTTTTCCTCTATAAATTCAAACTCATCCTCTTACAAATCCTCTTGGATTTAGAAAAACATTACTCTGTCAACTTACTCTCCAATATCTTCATACTGGAGGATTTCTTATCTATGTTTGTAGCATTGTCCAGTCCATGTTTAGAGGTCACTTAGGAGCACCCACAATCAGTTTCTAACAAGGTTACACAACTTCAAAGCTCACACAACCTTACTCGAGGTTGCATTGGAAAACTGTAGGAGGCTTGTAAGTCATTGGTTTTTTGTCTCCATTTCTACTAAGGTTTCTAATGTCTTCATTTTGGCACGCTTGTTGGGACATACCCATCTTATTTCATTTTTTTTATATTTGTTATTCCTGTGTTTCATTTATTTCACATCAAATCTCTTATTTGTGTACAACTAAATCCCTAATTTATGTGCACCTTTCACAAGTTGTTTGTAGGTGTTTTAGGAAGCTGGAGTTAGTTGTAAATTTCAAATAATTTTTTTTTTCTTTGTTTTATTGTTTGGGAGTTTAACATTGTTTGTAGGTGTTTTTGGAAAAAAATAATTCATTTATAAAATCACAATTTTTTTTGATATACTATTTTTTTTGCAGATTGTTTTTTTTCTATTATTTTTGTAGATTATTGTTTTATTGTCGTTGTTTCTTTTGTGTTTCCTGCTAAATCCTGTAAAAAAAAAGCTAAAAAAACAAAAAAAAAGAAGTCAAATTTTATTTCAAAAAATAAGATTTTATTAAAAAAATAAAATAACAAAAAAAATTATTCCTCTACTATCTTACTTGATGGGGCATCCTAATGCTTCATTGCTTACTGCTCATTACTTTGTATATTTCTACTATATTTAAATTTTTTTTACTTCACAATAGCAATTTAAAGAGGGGAAAATGTAAAGACCCTAAATTACACACTTGTTCCCAATGTTATCCCAGTACATCTGCATTCCTGAATAACGAGATGGGTAGAAGAGAACCTCTACCAGGAGTTGTATAAAACTTTCTTCTGTTGCTTTCCAGTAGAGCTGTATGAATGGCTCTCATCATATAAGTCCAGATCAAGCTGGTGTTGTAGATCGCGTGTGTGGACCCAAGAAGAGTACCAGAGGCTGCAAGATGCAGATCTAATGTGGAATCATGTTGTGGGTCATTGGTGGAGAGGAGTATTGGCTAGCTACATTCTGGAATATGCTATTTATACATATTCTTGTCTAGAAGTCATTGAGTTCAAGTTTCTGTGGGAGCCCACAAGATCATTTCTATGTGTTATTCCTTTGGCGATGAAGATCTTGATCATTACCTTGAGTTTAGAGCCATTTCTGATGGCCGGCTAAAACTTCCTAAGCACTGGGTAAGGAAGCTAAGGTGGAGGAAGATGGCAGACACATTGCACCCTTTAGATTCATTAAATTAGTCCTTAGTATCCCTATTAGATAAGTTAATTATCATTTATTAATTGCATGATTAATTAATTAACCATGAACATTATAACAACCACTTTGGACCCCACATGGACTTCACTTGGACTCCACTTCCTCATCCCAGTCAAATCCACATGGATTCCACTTCACCAGTCTAGTTAGCCGCACTTATAGAATCCTAGAAAGGTGGGTGCAATTTAATTGCATGTACAACCACCTTTCTAGATGTAACTTCTACTAATAAATTCCCTTTACTACCCCTAAATGGAATTTACCTTCCCAGAACTATTGCAACTTCCTCAACTGCTATATTTAGTATGTATATTTAACGATGTTCAACCAATTTCCAACCACTTATGCCTCTATAAAATGCTAGCTCACCCTCTTACAAATCCTCTTGGATTTACATCACAGTTAATTTTTCAAATGTATCTCCAATATCTGTATATTGGAGGATTTCTTATCTGTGTTTGTAGCATTGGTCAGTCCATGTTTGGAGGTCACTCAAGAGCACCCACAATCATTTTCTAAGAAGGTTACATAGCTTTAAAGCTCACACAACCTTACTTGAGGTTGTATTGGAAAGCTACAAGAGGTTTTCAAGTCATTATTTATTTGTCTCCATTTATGATAAATTTTCCATTTTCTTTATTTTCGCATGCCCAGTGGGATGCACCCATATTCTTTCATTTTATTTTCATTTTTTATTCCTTTGTTTCATTTATTTCACACTAAATCTCTTATTTGTGTGTAGTTAAATATCTTGTTTGTGTGCAACTTTCAAAAATTATTTGGAGGTGTTATAGGAAGCTAGAGTTAGTTGTAAACATCAAATAAAAACTTTGTTTTCTTTTTTGTATTGTTTGGGAGTTTAACATTGTTTGTAGGTGTTTTTGGGAAGCAACAATTCATTTATAAAATCACAAAAAAATTGATATACTGTTGTTGTTGTTGTTTTACTGTTGTTTTTGTAGATTGTTGGTTTACTATTGTTGTTGCTTCTGTGTTTCCTAATAAATCCTACAATAACACAATAAAAAAAGCAAAAAAATATAAGTCATATTTTATTGCAAAAAAATCATATATTATTAAAAAGAAAATAGCAATTTTTTTTTCTGAAAATAAAAAATCAGATTTCTGAAAAAAGAAAAAGAAATCCTAATACATACCCCTTACCCTCACTCCCACCCCCTCCCCTGCTAGCTCAGCCCCTAGCTTGATTGAGCCGGTTGGTTTCCCTCCCTATTTCCTAACCCCCTATTTTACCCACTCGAGCCATATTCTACCGCAACTCCTGACCCAACAAGCTAGCTTTTTGAGCCAACTAAACCCCCCTCCTACTAAGTTAAGCCCATACAATCTACCCATTCCCTCCCACCCCCCATTCCTAACTCCGTAAACATGACCCAATCCACATAAACCCTCAAATATTCCACTTGGCGAGTATGGCTCATTGAGCCAACTCCTCGGCACCCCCAAACACATCCCGTTCCCATCACTCCCCAATGCCCCACCCTGTGACTCAACTCCTCGAAACCATCACCATTAGACCTCCCTAGACTTTGCGACTCACACCCACCCCGCGGTCTATCACACCGCACCCAAAATTGCCTTCCATGTTCTACGAGCTTACAACGCTCTCCCTGCTCCACACACCAGCATCAAACTTGCCAAACAAAAAATCAAAAACCACAACAATACATGGCCTGCTTAGCATTAGTTCTTTTAGGGTTATTCCAAATTTTCCTAGGTTTAACTTTAGGTTGGGATTTTATCTTTTAGGGTTATTACATTTTTTAAAATAGATTGGTTCATTTTTAAAACTACCATCTTACCTTAGGTTTTAGTTTTTTTTACTTTCTTTAATTGTTAACTTTGGTTTAGATTATTTTAATCATTTTCTTCATTAATTTTAAATTAATCTCATTAGCTTCAATCACCTTAGTTCATTTTATTTTATTACTTAGTTGTTTTACTTAACTAATTCTCCTAATTAATTTCATTCCACCTTTTTCACTCTAAATTCAGACCCTCTTATTTCCTTTTTTCGTTGTTTTACATCAATAAGAATAAATGTAAAACTTTCTTGTGCAGGGTGCCTGGACATTTTTCAGTCCAACTTATTCCCTGTTTTGAGACTTTTTCTCAACGTTTCCTTGTTTCGGTCCATTTTTTTCTAAATTTTCCCATCGGTTTCTTCTTTTTGACTAATCGTGAAATTTGTTAATATAGGGTTATTGGACATTTCTGTCCACTTTTATTACTTTTTAGTGACTTTTTGTACACATTTCATTGTTCTGCAACATAGACTAACCCTTTGTAACATGTTTTGCATGTGTTCTCCTTGTTATTTTTTCATTTTTTGTGAATTTAGTCACAACACACTTCATGTGTATGCTCTTCTCTCATGCTTGTTACAAGTGATCTTGAGAATGAAAAACGTAACTGTGTTGTTTTTCATTGTTTTCTTTTTTGAGATACCTCAACAAACTACTAACACTTATTTGCAGGACCTCATTACGAAGACCACTCAAAACTACTAACTGCATGTTTCCTTGGTCATGAGCTCATTCAAACTACTAATTTATCATGTGCAGGGAATCCTTTTAATCAAAATAAAATTAACACTACACACTATATTTACAGGTGTGGTTGACAAGGCTATTGACTAACCACCATAACTGTGGGAGGTGATTTGGCTTAAGCCATAAAATTCACTTGAGGAGTACCACAGGAACCCCAAAGTAGTCAGCACATTGAGGGAAATGGATGAAGAAATGGGTATCCCCATCCCTACTTTTTAGTACACTTTGTGAGATTAGAGTCACATATATACTTATTGGTAACCCCAGTGCAATTCATTTGATCAAGATCTTTTCTCATTGTTTCAAAGGGGGTAAATTAAATATGAAAGCTAGCAATAACACTGCGCTCGCTTGGGTATATTGCTGATACCTAGTTGAGTGAACCACCTAGGAAGCCATGCCTTTTCCAAGCTAATCTAAGGTAGAGGCCAAAACTCTCACTATAACATAATTTTTCATTTTTCTCATGTGTTACACACTTGTGTTTCACTTTTTTCATTCACGTTTCTCTCTCATTCACCTTGTTACTTTGTAAACATGTCTAAATATTGGGATTACAGACATCCATATCCACACTTGATCACTTTCATCATTTTAATCTAAGTCTTGACATAGTGATACTCACTTTATCACGGTCAAACACCCTCTTGATCACCTTGATCTTTCATTGTTGCAATTCTTAAGTTTAACGTTATCTTGTTGAACTTTAAACTTCTCATACTCTTATGTCATTGCAATGTACATTCACTTTGTTAAATTGACAACATCTTCAATATATCTCTCCCATCACTCTTACGTCGTCGCATTTCACATCCACTTTGTTGAATTTATGAAATCTTTCATATCTCTCCCCCATCATCTTACATTGTCGTAATTTTCCATCACTTTGTTGCAATTTTGACATCATCATCATTTCTTCACTTCTTTTGATGATATTCACTTTGTCATTATTTTAGTGCTCTCATTTCTTTGTTATGTCTCCTCTTTTAACATACTTTTATTAAGAGTTGGCATCCTACATCATATTTCTAAGTCTCTCCCCTTTTAACACACTCTTGTTAAAAGTTGAGTAAAATAATCATCTTTCCTTAATGTCTTCCCTTAACACATTTTTTAAAGCATTGCGAATCTTTCATCATATTCTAAGTCTCCTCTTGTCGCACTCAATTTATTGCAAGTTAAGAAAAATCACTTATTTCACCTTTTCCCTCTTTACATCCACTTTGTAAAGGGTCACGAAACCATTTTAAACCTCTTCATCTTTCTTAACACTCATTTTTTAAAGAATCATCTAAACTAAAATTTCAATCCATATTCCACCTTAACATCACTCATTTTGTTAAGTTTTTCGAAGTCCACCTTCTTCATCACTCTTATCACTCATTTTGATTAAGACTTGATCACATTCACTTTGTTAAGTCTCTTCCACCTTAACATCACTCATTTTGTTAAGTTTTGTGAAGTCCCCATTTTTTGTTCCTCTTAACACTCATCTAGTTAAAAGTAAACTTTTTGCACCCTCTTTTTTTCACTATTATCATTCATTTTGTTAAGAGTTGATCGCATTCAACTTGTTAAGTCTTATATCCCTTAACATTCATTTTGTTATGTGTTGAGAACATTTCAATGTTCACCTCTTGTTTATTTCTCTCAGCCCTCATCTTGTTAACAATTCCCCTTTTCACCTCTTTCATCACTCTTATCACTCATGTTGTTAAGAGTTGACTGTGTTCACATTGTCAATCCTTTTCTCCCTTAACATCCATTTTTTTTTAACTAATAGAGAAAACCTTACCTCATTTAGTATGTTTCCTCTTGAATCTCATTTTGTTAGGAGTCAGGCAATCAACTAACCATTTTTGCCTCTTCCTTCTTAGCACTCATTTTACTAAGGGTCGAGCTTTCTCATCTTTTCCCCTCATCCATCTTAGCCTTCACTTTGCTAATGGTTGAGTTTTCTATTTCACCTCTTCTCATTCCTCCCCTATTTTAAAAAATGGCGGGAACAAGAATTCATGATTATACCCCTTTTTAATGGAAGGAAAGAAATCCTTTCCATATCAACTCTGATGAAGAGGACAAAAACCCACTTCAATTTTTCCAAAGAACAAAAAAAGATCAATTCAATCTTTGTCTCATCACAATGGGAGAAATATTTCCCTCATAATTTTATGAGGATGAATTTAAAGCCTTAAAAGAATGACCTAAATCCTATAAGGGTCCACCACTTGAGTCAACCAAACATGAAGAAATAGAACCAAGTAAAATAAATGCTGATAATAAAGGTAAATCTAATGCTTCGTACTCTAATCCCAACCAAGTCTTTCTTGATCAAATCAATGCAATGGAAAAAATATTGACTTTCCTATCCTCTACTGTCACTAAAAATGATACCAAAGGTATCAAACACATAAATAAAAGTGATTACACCTACAAAAATAATTCTACAATTGATAACGAGAACAAAAATCATAAGAATGATAAATCATCACTCATACCACAAAACAATTCACCATTTTATCAAGAGTGGAAAATAATGAAGGAAACCATTTTAGACATCCAAAAATAACAAAAACAATTCAATTTTGATGAATTGTGTCCATACCCTTTTGACATGGACATATTACACATACCCTTTCCACGCTCTTTCGAAACACCCAAATTTGACAAATATAAGGGAAAAAATGATCCTAGAGAGTATGTCAAGGAAATTTTCATGGCAATCCAAGAGGTGGCTTACAACGATATCTTTCTCTTGCACCTCTTTCCTAAGAGTCTAGGATGACAAGATTGGGACTGGTTCTTGAACCTTCCAAAGGGATATATCTTTACATTTGTGTACCTCTTAGAGAATTTCTTTAAACACTTCTCTTTTAATATTGACTCTGAGATCACAATGATGGATTTATGCATAACCAAACAATGAAAAAACAAAAGCTTTGCAAAATTCTTACAATGATGGTGAGGAATTATAAGTTGATTCCCATGTTTATTCCCTGAGAAATAGATGGTTAAAATATTCATTCCTAACCTTAATGACAAGTTTTCCTTTCACATGAAGATGCACCACCTCAATAGTTTTAAGGAATTTATCAAAAAGGGAACTCAAACTAAAAAAACCCCTCATTTCTAAAGGCTTGATCAAGCCTCATTATAAATATAATGGGCATAATCGTCACAACAATAATAACCCTATCACTTCTCATGAAAAACCTAGCTACATCAATCATAACCGTAATGTTGTCAATGATGGTGTCACAGATAATCACAACGTGTAAAAATTACAGAGCAACCGATTAAATCATATTAAGTCCAAGTCAACTGTTATAATTCCAAAAAGAGAAATTATTAATCCTCCTTGTGATTACAACCAAAGACAATATATGTATTTGGGGGAATCTCTTTCAAGCATACTGAAACAACTAGAAACACTTCCTTGAAGGTGAGCCTAAACTAGGGTGGTATAAACCCAACACATATTGTGATTATTATCGCATTGATGGTCATCAAATAGACAAATGTAAAAAAAAATTCAACTACATCCAAGACCTCATTGAAAACAAAGACATAGTGGTCGGAGACCTACCAAATAACCTTGATACAAAGGGAAAATATCACAAACATGGAGAATCCTTAAACAATGTTGATTATAAATCCATCAGTTCTTGTATTGACGACACTAATTAGTGCACTATTGAATGTCAGTTAACACATATTGGAGAGATTCTATCTAGTACCTTTCAACAATTAGTAAAGGATAACATGATTGAAAATCCACCTACAAGACCCTTTTCTAATGGGGAACCTGATCCTACATCGTATAATGCATCTGAATATTGTTAATACCATTGCATGCATGGCCATTCTAATGATAGTTGTATAACTCTTCCTCATTATTTCTAAGGATTAATTGATGACGAATCCATCTCCATAGAGCTTACCGATGAAGTTCTCACGTCCGACGACACGTAAAATTCAACAACTTCAAACGAAGAGTTGACTGTTTTCCAAACTTTTTTATATACTGACACTCAATGAGATCATGAACAAGGTCAAGTATATCTCCCTCCAACCCAATTTATCTCTTTTGTATATTTTCTTCCTTTAGTCCAAACAAACATTGACATTATTTCAAACAACAACCTTCTAAAACCTAACAAGAGCTTGAAATTTCTTCAAGACTCCCCTTCATCCCTTGCTATAACTGTAGACATTACAGAAGAGGGTCCATCATCAAGCACCATTTATCTTGATTATAATATTATACTTCCCACTCCTACACCTAACATCTCCAGTCTTGTTGTTGACAT
Organism: Taxus chinensis; assembly: GCA_019776745.2. Taxonomy (NCBI): domain Eukaryota; kingdom Viridiplantae; phylum Streptophyta; class Pinopsida; order Cupressales; family Taxaceae; genus Taxus; species Taxus chinensis. The sequence continues at coordinate 462,946,739 of CM034156.1, read as the reverse complement.
ACAACCAAAAAAATCTTGGACACTTGCAACAATGTGGCCTTTCGTGTCCATTATACCTCAAACGATCAATCTTGTAGGCATTTATTTAACGATGATTCCTACCTATCAAGATATCTACATGAGTACATTACTCAAGGTGTGTATACATAGGAATATCCTTATCCAACCTTTTATAGATTTAATCACAGATATTTCATCTAATAAACTAATTCTCAACCTAGAAGGAGAAACATTGAATATTTCCTCCCTGCAACATCTAAGGAACCTTGGATCCACATCTAGATATAAATCATTCTCTCTTCGCACTCTTTCACTCATAGATGAATATGAATCTCAACATATTCCTCACATCAACAATACTCTTCTAACATCACATAGGTATTTTGATATCATTGAAGACTTATCTAATCACACATCGTTTGACTTGGAAAGTGTTTACCCAAGTCTTATACATCAGGACTCATAAAATCCTTTGATTTCCTTTGACTTGGAACCTATCTGCCTAAGTCTCGTATCTGTGGACTTATCAAATCTTTATATTTTCTCCTTTGACTTGGACTTTTTCCACCCAAGTCTCGTATTTACAGACTTATTGAATCTTTGAATTCCCCCTCTCGAATTGGATTTCGTTCGTAAAATTATCGTATTCTAGGATCATTAAAATTTAATAAACATGGACCTATTTCTTGAGGATTACATTTCAAATCCTTATCCACAAAAATTTATAAAATTTAAAAAGCATAAAAATCGAATAAAAATCCGTATCAAACCGTTCCTTAAAGCAATGTTTGCAAATCATAAACAAAAAAGTGAGTCTAAATAATGTTAAGCATTCCATCTATTAGAAGAAATATTAATTATACCATTATCATATGTTCAATTTCTTCACCTATTATGAAACAAGTTAAAATTTTCCCTATTGGGCATTGTGTGTCTCATCTTTGCTATGGTTTCTACTGTTTCAGGTTTTTTCACATGCATTTTTGTCTCGAAGCTCACTGATGGAAGCTAATCCTTTCAAATAAGTTCCCTCTTTAATAGAAATCTCAAAATTCTTTACCTAGTCCTTTTTTACTTCCCATATCAATCTATGGTGTTGAACCCTTGCGTCCTACTAGATGCATGAGGCTAAGACTTGGGGGAAGAATATTACTTCCCAATAAGCACACTATCAAATAAACAAGGAAAATAAAATCAATCTAAAATACAAAAAATAAATCATTACACCTTTCCTCCTTCACAGTCTTTGGTGATAAGCCCATACTTCTTACTGGTAGTATGATATTAGGAATGGAGGAATCCCTTACTCACCTGGATTTTGTCTTAGTGTTGAGCCCTTGCCTTATAATGATGATGTAGGGAAACATGTAGGGGGTCCTTCATAAAAAAAATCAATCAACAATTAATCAATAAAGCCTTTATCAAAAGTAATTAATCAAAACTATCGCAAGATGTAATTTAGCTTCTCATGTTAAAAAGAGATAACAATTCCTTTAACTAGATTTTTCCAATCAATAGGCCATCTAAGGATCTAAGTCAAGTCAAAACTTTTAAAGTGGAATCATCTTGGAATTGGTCAGATAATCTTGACTAGATATGAGTTACATTTTTCTCATATGGATCATTGTCACACCTTGTGTTTTCACATCCATCATCTCCACTTTCATATTACTATTCACCTCATTTTCATATCCTTATTGGCTCTCGGTGATGACCCCTCACATCTTCTTAGTTGTATGGATTCACAAGTAAGTGAAACACCCTATCATTTTATCATCTACATTTCTTCTAATGGAATGTAATGTGTTTAATTATTTGCACCTACTTTCAAGAAGTGTTCCCTTTAAACGAGTTGTAAAATACAAAAACATTCAAATATATTTCACAAAATTACAAAAACAATATAAAATTCTTCAAAAATAATATAAAATTGTTTCAAAATACCAAAAAAAATAATATACAACTGTCACAATCAAAACATTAAAATGATGTTTGACCAACTTTTAGCAACTAGATAACACAGTTCAATAATTTTTCCATTTGAGGATGTTCCTCATGATCATTCTAGATCATATTTTTCTAATCATCTTTATTACCCATGGTGTATATCTATGCTCAAGGAAATCATTTACCCTTTCGCAATATAACTTTTCTTGGGGTACACTTAGATTTTGTATTTTAATCCAATATAGATAAAACCTCAATGGGATCCGACAAGAGTATCTTTTGGACTATCTAAGCATCACTCTGATATTCATCTCGATCCAATCCTCTCGCATTATAATCTATTTCTTGAGGGTATTTATATTTTTCTATTTCTTAAATGTGGAACACATTCAAAGTGTCATTAGATGTCGTTATTGCACATTATGTTGTATTGTTGTGGTTTGTCAGCATTTTGAAGATGTTTTTGTTGGAAAAAAATGGAATGAGGGGGGGTGAATCAATCATAAAATTATTTTTACTTGATTAAGAAAACCATACATTCATCAATTAGATTGTCCATAGATAATTTATAACAATGAGTGCTTATTAAGATATGCAACATCAATCAAAAGATCATGAAATAAAAACAAGATGCACAACACAAGAACACCATATGTAAGTGGGAAACCCTCATGAGGGAAGAAAAAAAACTAAAAATATGCCTGATATTACAAAAAACAAATATATTTAGTGAAGCACCAACTTCACAAGAAGCACCAACCCCTAATTTATTATAACACCAAACTTACAATGAGCACCAACCCCTAATTTAGTGAAGCACCCACTCCAAAATGAGGCTACAATGCCCTAAAGATGATAAAGAACAAACTTAGCCACCTAATTATGATGATGATCTCTGAATTTTTTTTCTACCACAGCTAACGGAGATCTTCTAATTTAGCTCACGCACTTACACCTTCAAAACCTCATTCACATAACTTGATATTTATTTTTATTCTTCTTCAACTTGTCTTGTATCTAGAATCTTGCAAACATGCTATAAAATATTCCTCAACCTGAAATTCATTTGACTAGTCTCAAACCTATAAAACACTCACACTAGGGTCACACTTTTCCCTCCAAAAGTACTAGCCCATAAATGACACTAAACAAACTTGTTTTTATATGATTAAATTCGATTCCAAAATCACCATAGGTCGGTATGCCCCTAAAAACTAATTCATGAAAAATAAAACTTAATAATAATTCCATTAATTTAATAAAAATGGTCACATATGACCCATATATGTCATTCATGCCCAAAACCACTCATTTTACACAAAAATGCCTCAAAACCCCATCAACTGGGATGAGAAAAATCCACTCTTACTAAAAAACATGATTAGTAAAGCTCCATTAAATTCATAAAAAATGAGTAATATAGCATATACAAATCATAAATTGTCGTAACATATTCTTAGACCAATCAAATATTTCATTAAATGGGCCCACATGGCTCATATCATTCTTAAAATAGTTGTTTTTAACACCATGTCTTTACCTTTGGGCATTCAAGAACCCCATCAAGATGAACTCAAATATGGAATGTTATCACTATGTGGAAACATAATGACCTTGTATAACACATATACATTCAATTTAGACCTCATGAAACATCCATATGCATCAAGCTCGATAACAACTTTACTCTTCACCACAACAAGTTTCCAAAAAACCTAGCCTTATAAGACTTAACTGAGTTTACACCCTTTATGTCACTTCCAAGAGCTACTAAATTCCTTAAATAAGAAAAAAAATTTAATCCATATTTAATCATACAAGTGATATAAAGCATCAAATAATTCAGTCTAATGCCTCAAACAACTTGAATATTTCAGCTTGAACAATTTTTTTCCTGAAAATACAGCTTAACTTCTTCTTCATAAATCAAAATTGAATGATCCAATAAAATAAACTCAGAAAAAGACAGAAAACATATACCACTTGGAATTATATCTGAAATCACCATTTCTATAAAATATTATAAATCCTTACAAATCTAAGTGGAAGGCCTTCAACCAAGCTCAATATCTATGCAAACTACTTTTTATACCTTCTTGGATTCAAAAACTAACCATTAGCACCAATATGCTCCATCATACTAAAAAAACACTTCCAAGACTCATCCAAATCATGTAACACATTTATAAATGATGAATTAAGAACTTAGAAACCTTCACCAATCATTTAACAACTTATAATCATCAATTTTCCTTATCATAGCTACTTGAGCACCCTGCTTAGAACAAGCATTATTCCAAACTTGACCCTCAAAGAATCATATCATAAATTTTGCATAGCTTATCCAATCATCATGTTCGATATAAAAATGTAACAATATCTGAACTGGGATCATAAAAATCCTTGAATCATCTCCTAAATTCATCATGTAGGTCATGCAGTGTCAAATTGTACTTGAAAGATGCTTCAAAACTACCGCAAAAAAAGTCTTCATAAATAGGGCACACTTCGAAATTTTTGACCTCAACCATGACTCTGAAACCTATCATGAGAAATATAGTAAAAAATTAGGGGATAAAAAAATGTCAATTTATTATTTACATTATTTGGGATAACATTCTCTACAAACCATAGCTTATTTAGATACAAGTCCATTTAAGGTGGGGCCCACATACTGATCACATGTATCTATCTGTACCTTTCTATGGAAATATAGAAGAGTCCTCTATATAACATGAAATAATTAATTTTTCAAAACCAATAAAAACTAGGCTGGTACAAGTATACTCACTTTTTTCAAATCCACTCCTAGCTAGGGTTTAACTAGGGTTTTAAACCACTTTACCTTCTTAACAATCGTTCATAAAAATGTGACAATCAAACCAAATAATTATTTTTGTGAAAGATTCATAACTGACCTAATAATCTATTACAAAGAGATAATGTCCCCATGAAAAACATAAAATTCACAACAAGAATAAGAAATTCTAATTTTGTCTTAAAAACACAATATCACTTACCCAATTTTTCAAAAACTTGTATATCTTTCAATTACCATGTCAAAATGACCTGAAACTTGTCATGAAGCATCATGAAAATATCCTCTAACTATGCATACTCACCATTTTATCCAAAAATATCTTAAAATCTCCAACCATTAAGACTTACATGTGCTTACTTTCAAGTTTCTCACTATTTGCATCCCAAGGACCCTGAAACACCTCCAAACCTCTACGTTATGACATGAAACTCACCATAAACTTTAGGTACACTACCAAAATACTTATTCCATGATCCACCATGATTAATTAGGTCCAAATATCATACCTCCTTACCAATATGCATGCAATAGGGCTAGGAATAGACTTGGAATGACCCGACTCAACACTAATAACTCATGAATTGACCTTTCCAACCTCATGCAGACTCATGTACACCTGAAAAATACCTCATGGACCATGAATGACATCATACTAACCATTAATCAGCTTGGAAGGACTCAAACCATGACTTAGCTCAATCAACAATGGACCTCTTAGAACTCACCAAACTTGGACACTACCAACCAACCATCATCTTTGACATCTGAATGAAACCTCATGGAGACTCATGCAACATCATGAAACCATTTTTCATAAATGAAGTTGACATCAATAAAAACATGAACACATAATGGCTAACAATCTCCCCCATTTTCATTGATGGTAACCACCTTAAGAAATATTGATGGAAACCAACATGACCAACACCTCCATGACCTCTTTTCCATGTTTTTGATGCCTCTCTCCCCCTTTTCCATCTATGACAAAGTATATATTGACTACCAGTGTTTCACCATTTTCTTTAAGTTTTTAGATGAAACAAATAAGGGTGTAGGCCAAGGAGGAATACCTGTTGTAACGATCGGTTTTTTATGTTGTTGCATGCGTTCTGATGTCTTGATCTAATGCTCTATGAGAGCTTCCTTTTAACTAAGAGGAACCATTATCCATATTTTTCCCCTGGGAAAAATTGGATCAGCCACGACCCCGCATAGAAGAAACTAGAGAAATCATGTTCAAATCATACAAACAGGTTGTAGAGGGACTTTACAATGGAGTGGCGGGGCCTGCAAAAGATCAAATGACTCATGCAAGAAGAAATTCAAGAAATGGATCTGTCGAGAAAATCTCGTGCCTTAAATCCATTAAATAGATTACAGGCAGTCTTAGAAATGGAATAACAGGGTCAGAGGAAGGAGAAGACAATGTCAAAGAAGCCAGAAGCTCAACAGAGAAGGAACGACAAAGGTTCGAAGTCTTCGGGCTCTGAAACAGGTTCATAACAAGTCAAAAAATTGACTAAGTATGGGGGAGACAACAGGACGGCTACCAAGTTTCCAAACAACATGTCTCCAAATATTGAATCCAAAAAGGGAGACTTGAACAAACGCGAGGTCCCCGACATGTTCCAGACCCAAAGCGGGGGGAATAGTCAAAGCTAAAAGTCAAAAGGCAAACAGGGTGGGCCTAAAAAAAGACTAAGTATAAAAGTGCTAGTGGAAGCCGCCACACGTTAGCTTGACGCATCCCCAAAAGTTAATCCAAAAGCGGAGACCCAAATGTGCATGGGCTCGCCACATTATCCAGGGTCTCGAAAAGGTAAGAGAGGCTAATTGAAAATGTCCAAGAACCTACAGAGGCTCCCACATGTCAACCCAACGCTCCTTCAAAGGCAAATCCTGAGTGGGGTTTTTAAGTAAGCATGTGGAGCCTCCACGTATTTTGTTTTGTAAAGGGACATGGTCGGGTTAAATAGTCAAAGAATTGAGGATAGAACAACAGAGGGTGCCAAGTATCAGCATAATGCTAATTCAAGAGTAGAGTCAAGGGGAGGTTTCTAGACCAAGCGCCAGGCCTTCGTGTGTCCTCTGGTTAGATATGTGGACCTTGTCCAAGCAATAGGACTTAGCCAACAACATAAAATGAAAAGTTGAGCAAGCTCGCAAAGGAAACCATGTGTCAGCACTCATCGCCACTCCCAAAAGCAAAATGCAGAGGCTACCCTTAGACATGCACCACCCCTCCACTTGTCTAATTTCAAAAAGGGGCCCATTTTCGAAGCTGGTTTTCCCACTATTTTGTATAGAACTGAATTCAAATTTAAAATAGTCATATATTTCAACTCAGGGCTTGAAATCTAGTAAATCTGGCACTGTTGGAAAGATCTCGGCCTTGTCTACGTCATGGAGATCTGAAACTTTAAGTTTGGAGAGATTAGGTGGGGAAAATAAATAAATAAATGTCTTTGGGCCATTAATATAGGATCTATCTTCCCCAACAACCAAATTGGATTCGATCTCATCCGTCATTTCCTCCTCCTTCAAGGCGCCGAACCAGTAATTGATGTAGGCACACAAAATTTGGGGCAGATTTTGTAGGAGGCATTGATTGCAGTGGTTGAGTTTTGAACCAGTTTTTCTGATTCTCTCTCCTTCTTCCCTCTTGGGTTCCGAATCTATAAAATTAAGGTCAAGGACTCATTGTAAAAGGTTGGACATTTCTATTTTTTTCCCTCCCTTCTTCTTTTGTTCACAAAAGGATTTGTGGAGTTTTTCTAACCTCTCATTCAGGTTGTAATGCAAAGTTTTACTCTCTTGGCTACTGTAGTATACTGTATCGACTCCTGAGCAATAATATATATGTCTATGGATGTTTCTCAACCCTCTCATGTATTCGTTATTATCTCCCTGATCTCTTATTGTGATTTTTGTCATCATATGTGCATAGTATTTTTGTATTAAATTCCATAGTGGTCTGTGTTTAAACTGCAAAATTGAGTGTCTAACATTCTTTTGGTGTATCACCTCATTAGCTTAGGTTTATTTTCTTTCATCTCTTTAACCCTGTCTCCTTGGTAGATATAGATTAGACTTAGAATAGATCCTCTACAATTTGTTTGTGTACACTTGAACAGAGGGATAGGAACTGACCTTCAATCCACAGAACTCTCTCAACTCATAAGGTCCCACACCTTGAGAGATGATCCATGTTGTGCAATCAAACCGAGAGTCTCAACCCACTTCACACCCAGGCCATTCAGGGGTGCTAGTGATTCCATGCACTGACAGTTTTGACACGTCTGGTGAGACCAAAGAATTCTCCATCTTTATTACAGTAAGATTGATGTGCACTTACTATGATTCTAGCTTTTAAGAAGCTTTAAAACTATACATCTGACGACTCCAAAAGGGAAAAAATCCACTGGTTTCAGTAGTCTAGGCTTGCTAAGTTCATGAGAAGAATACAAACAAGTTTAAGAACCATAGAAGAGGGACAAATTTGTCCACCTGCACTTGCCTCCTATCAGAAAAGGAGAAGGGGGATAGAGGAGCCTAGAGGTCTCAATCTCTACCAAACAAAGCCATATCAACATAGACCCCCGTATCAGCAAAATAGTAGTCCATTCTTTCAATCAAGAAGGGTGCGCATGCTGATTAGGATGGATCAGAGTCACCAAATCCTTATGTTAATTTCAAGCTGGCAGCAGCCCACTTCGGGTCTTAATGCATCCAGAATCTAGTCCCAACTGGCAACATTAAAGAGCATCCCATGGTTCTCAGCTAAAGAGAACCAAACTTCTCTTAGTGACCACATTCAAGAATATTGTAAATGTCAGTGTAATCACATGCATATCAGCTGAGATGGAAATTGTAGTTAAGTTTCTTTCAATCTTGCACTCAACTAGGAAAAGCTGGTACACACCACTGGTTTAGGATCCCAAGAATCAAGCTCTATTCAGAAGGTGGGACCATCTAGCAGCAAGGAGCTCATTTATGAGACAGTTTGGAGAAAAATGAGATAACTATGTCCTTGTTAGAGCAACTGACAATGATGGAGAATATATCCTAACGAGTAGTTGACATGATTTCAAACTCATATCTTCAAAGGACTTGGGATAAAGTTACCATTGGCTGTAAGGCCCATAGAAGCAGGTGATTTCTGGAGGACAACCATTAGAGCTCAGTAAATCCTCAATATTGCTTTACATGATTCAGTCAATGGGATTGGTAAAACATTACCGATAAATTATATCATTTCCAATAGGAGCTGAGAATTGTTTAATTTAGGCCACCTGGAAAACTTTCTCCTAGGCCATCCAGTTGCCTAATATACCCAGAATTAGGAGGTCCAAGAGAAAAATGTGCTTCTAGGGAAGGGGGCAAAGTTCAACTAAGAATAGTCATCCTTTAATATCATTAATAAAATGAAGAAGACAAATGTGAACATTTCAACCTATGGGAGTCACTTAGCCATTTCAAGACATAGCAGATCTATTACAGACTGTTATGGCCAATTGGTCAAGCTCAAATAAGCCCCCCTGGGCTAGCAAGAGAAAGTAGACTTACCAATGCAGGCTCAACTTGAGGGAAAAACATGGAGGGCAACAAGGCAAGAATCTCAAGCCTCCTCCATTCTATGTTTCATTGATCATTGGGGAAAAATTGGTACATAATCAACATGATTAAGATTTGGGGGCAAGTAGTTCTGTAATGCCACAAACAAATAGCTGATCAATGGGTCTTCAAAACAAATTCATCTCCAAGGGGGTAGTCAATTGGATGGGAAAACAGTGAAAACTATTGGAGTCATTAAAGAGTTGAGCCTCACACTGCATGCTTGACATAATGTGACTGAATTACAAAATGTATCAGTCATAAAATTTCCACCACATTTTGCATTGTGTTTATCCAGGGACTTCACTACAAAAATTGTAGGCTATTTGTCTACTGGTTGGTCACATATGCTTTTTAGAACAAGGTATGGAGCTAAGGCCACAATCAGATTTGAGCCCATAGACTCAGATTACCATATTGAGTCTTATATACCCATCCTGATTAATGCTAATTGTTCATCCCAATTGATTAGGAGGACCTCCTAAACCACTTGTGAATCAGATACCAAGGTGGGGTGTATAACAACCCATGTGCACTTGACTCTTCGATGAATGGGTGAAGAAAAGGCATGCTTTTTACCCCTATAAGGAGATGGAAGAATCTGAGCACTAGGAGTCTACTATATGTCTGCTTGACAAGGAGAATCATCCTCTTCCTAACATCATTAAGCTCAGAACACAAAGATGACAATGAAGTATGGAAATTGTTCTTTAATGGCTCAAGAAGTAGGTAAGGCGCCGGAGGAGGAGCTATGATTGTGTCCCCCAGAAGGTATGAAATACTACTCAGCTTTCTGTTTCTAATTTTCCTATTCAAACAACATAGAACATAACTTGAGGCTTTGGTTCATGGATTGTAGTTGGGAAAGGGAAACGAGGAATCAAGAACTTGATCAAGTGTTTGGTGACATAATGAACTAGTTACTAATCAGGTAATGAGATAGGAAATGCTGTCAAGAACGACCTGTTAAAGAGTTACAGCAGAACTGGGTATGGGACCTCATTGAAGATTTTGAGAACATTCAACATCAACTCCATCCCAAGGAAGAACAATGAAGTAACTATCAGACAGAATTAGAAGCTATTTTTCTGGATTAGTCATTTGATGTTGTGGAGAGTATCAAGAAGGCCAATAAGCATCATGAGCCCCATATCAACCATAGTTGTAAGACCAGCTGTCCCAGAAAACAATACAAGTTGGCAAGTCTTTGAAAATGAGCAAAAAATTGTCAAGCTTTATACTAAGAGTGAAGCTGAGTTCTCTTCCAGGAATCAAGACAGATTGGAGTAACAGTATGGAACGATCAAGTGGTACAGCTATAAGGACCAAAAAACTACCAAAGGGTCTTTATCACTTTGGAATCAATCTTCAACCCAAATGAAGCCAATTCCAAAAAGAAAAGGTATGAAATATTCATGTAAAGGGTCGAAGATTCAGAACCTAGATTTTATAGAAGAAGGTCAAAACATTGCAGATTGAAAAAGTACTCAATAAGAAAAATTTGAATTTGTTCAACTCTATCTCAAGAAAATCCCAGATGTCTTTGCCTGGACTTATAAAGATTTAAGAGGTTTCAACCCAAGGCTGGCATAACACACCATCGAGTTGGATCCAAGAGCCAAACCTTTCAAACAAAAACAAAGGCCAATAAATCCCCACATTGAGCCTCTCATGAGAAAAGGATTGAACAAATTAATTGAGGCTAGTATCATCTTTCCCATCAAGCATTCGAGTTGGGTTGCCAACTTGGTGCCTATGAGGAAGAAAAATGGATAAATCAAGGTGTGTGTGGACTTTCATGATCTGAATAGAGCATCACTTAAGGATCACTACCCACTCCCATCAATGGAATAGATCCTACAAGTTGTAGCTGGTTCTGAGAGGTTTTCATTATTAGATGGATACTCAGGTTATAACTAGATAATGGTGAAAGAGGAAGATCAATTCAAGATAACCTTCACCACCAAATGGGGAACCTATGCTTATAAGAAGATGCCATTTGGACTATCAAATGCTAGAGCAACATTTTAGAGAGCAATGGACATGGCATTCAAAGGCTTAATTAACAACATAGTCCTAATATATCTTGATGATATCACTGTTTTCTCCAAGAATGTTGCAGATCATCTCTTTCACCTAAGACATGTATTCTAGAGATGTAGGAGGTTTGGGGTGTCATTAAACCCAAAAACGTGTGTGTTCCTTGCTCATGAAGGGAAATTGCTAGGCCAATATTGTCTCAAGGAAGGGGGTTGATAATCAATCTTGAAAGGGTTGAAGCCATCTGGACCCTTCCATTGCCACAACATAAAAGGTCTCTCCAAAGCTTCTTGGGGAGGATAATTTTTTTTTTTTAGGTTTATACTTGAATTTGCTACGCTTGTGAAGCCTTCAACAATGATGTTAAAGAAGAGTCCTATGCATTCAAATGGACAGTTGAGGGCAAGGAGATTTTTGAGGCCATGAAACTCGCAATATCACAGGCTCCAACTCTCATTAACCTAGAATTTTCCAAAGAATTCATGCTATATGCTTTTGGAGGGTCTAGATACCATCTCAACCATCTTGGTATAGCCCAAAAATGAAGGTTCAGAGAAACACATAGCTTTCTTTAGCCAAAGCTTGGAGGAATACGAGGTTAAATACTCTTTCATTGAAAAACATGTCCTTATTGTTATTAGGAGCTTAAAGAAATTTGGGAACTTGGTCTCAAATAACATGATTCAATTGCTAGTATCTCATGTTGGTGTTAAGGATTTTATTTTAAATAAGGATTTGAATGAGAAGAGGGTAGGGTTAGATGACCCAGGTAATGGAATATGACATTGAGATCAAGGTGAACTAAACTGGTTAGAGGTAAGGGACTATGTGAACAACTCATCTCTAAGCAACAGGCTGAGTCAATGGGTGAAAAGGAGGATGTCCTATTTCTACATAGTGGTCAAGAACAATCAGCTAACGATGCACCTGCTCCATGTTGGACCCAAGCTTTGGTGCATTACCTTCAAATAGGTCTATGCCCTCTAGAATGGAACAAGGCAAAGACAAGATACTTCAAACTACAAGTTATCCCTTATGTGCTTGTTGGTGATGACTTGTTTAATAAGGATATCAATGGTATTCTATTAAAGTGGATTGAGATAGGCCATATTGAGAGAGTGTTGCATGAATTCCGTGATGGAGAAGAAGGAAGTCACTTTGCCCCTCGAGAAATAGCTCTCAAGATCATGAAGGCTAGTTATTATTGGCCTACAATGTTTAGGGACTGCTACCCATGGGTCAAGAAGTGTAAAAAATGTGCATTCTTCATAGGAAAGGAGAAGCTAACAGCCCTACCCCTTCATCTCATTTCAGTGAATCAACCATTCATGCAATGGGGGCTAGACTTCATTGGGGTGATTAACCCAAATTCAAGCCAAGGCCACAAGTGGATACTTACAGCCACATATTATTTCACCAAGTGGATTGAAGTAGTGGCACTGAAATAAGCAAATGAATCCAACATCTTGGATTTTTATGGAGTAGCCATTAGGTTTGGAGTCCCTGCCACTATTATATCAGACAATGCATTGACATTCCTTGGTACAAGGCTCACTGAATGGGTAGTTAAGAATGGTGTGTATCTCAGCAACTCATCAAATTATTACCCTTAGGGTAATGGCCAAGCAGAGTCCAAAAATAAGAACCTATTAAAGATTATCAGAAAAGGAATATTGATAAAAATTAGAGGACTTGGCATACAAGGCTCAAATTAGTTTTATGGGCTGATAGGATCACATTAAAGAGGTCCATAGGTAGCTTACCTTACATAACTTGTATATGGAAAGGAGGTGGTATTACCCATCTCATTGGAGTTTCCCACTTTAGAACTCATGAAATAGTTAAAGCTAGCCGAGTTTGAACCCATGGTAATCAGATATGCAGAGCTGATGGAGGTAGGAGAGGCAAGAGAGCATGTAATGTAGGTCGTGGAAAATGATCAGGCATTGATAAAAAAAAGTTTTGATAAGAAGGCAAGGATGAGGAAACTTTTAGGAAGGAGACTTAGTCCTAAAGTGGGACACAGATTGGGAAAAATCTAGGAAAACACTCCAAATTTGATGCTATCTGGAGTGGCCCTTACATGATCACAGAATGCAAGAGTATCAATGCCTTCTAGCTAGCTAAATTAGATGGTGAAGAATTACAGATCCCAGTAAATGGGATCCATCTCAAACATTGCTACTGAATGAGAGGTTTCCACCCTTGTAAATATTAGAATAGGATTTTAATTTCCCTAAGTGCGTATGCACATTGTTTTGTTGTAGAGTAATTTTTGTTTCCCTAAGTGTTGTGGCATAGGTTCTTCGTTGCTCCAGGTTACATTGTTACACAGTTCAAGTGCCTCCAAGTGGACGTGCTATCCCTTTCAGTATTCACGATGGGGAAAATCATAGTTGCTTGTAATAGTTGTTATCTTCAAAATAAAACAAATGCAAAGCAACTAAAAAAAGGTTGTCTTCGAAACATTCCATTCAGGGATAGATGAAAGCCCCAAGTCAAAGTAATTTTCTACTCTTAGAAACCTTTGTTTTGAGATTTCTTATGAAAATAGAGAGTGTAAACAGTCAGGCTCATAGATCAAAGGCATGATCAGTATCAGGATGTCATTCTTGACTCCATGCTCAATGGATATAACAAGGCAACTGGTCCTCTCATCTAGCAGGAAGATACCCCTGCGAGTCACCAAATTGTTTTCCATATTTTACTCCCTCGTAAAATTGGATCAACCACGACCCCACACAGAAGGAACCAGAGAGATCATGTTCAAATCCTACAAATAGGTTACAGAGGGACTCTATAATGGAGTGGCGGGGCTGGAAAAAGATCAAACAACCCTGTGAGAGAAGAAATTCATGAAAGGACTATGTCAAGTGAATCCGTGCTTCAAATCCAACAAACAAATTACAGGCGGGCTCAGAAATGGAATAGTAGGGTCAGGAAAGGAGGAGAATAGTGTCAAAGAAGCCAAAAGTTCAAAAGAGAAGGAACGATGAAGGTTTGAAGTCTTCAGGATTTAAAACGGTTCAGAACGAGTCCAAAAATTGACTAAGTATGGAGGAGACAGTGGACACTGCCAAGTGTCCAAGCGGCACATCTCCAAAGATTGAATCCAAAAGGGGGAGAATTGAACAAGCACTAGGCCCCCACGTGTCCCAGACACAAAGAGGAGGTAGAGTCAATAGCTAAAAGTCAAAAGGAAAATAGGGCAAGCATAAAAAAAGACTAAGTATAGAAGTGCTAGCGGAAGTTGCCATGTGTCAGCTTGGCGCATCCCCAAAAATTAATCCAAAAGTGGATACCCAAATGAGCATGGGCTCGTTACATTGTCCAGGGTCTGAAAAGGTAAGAAAGGCATTTGAAAAGTCCAAGAGTCTACGAAGGCCTCCGTGTGTCAACCTGATGATCCTTCAAGGGAAAAATCTTGAGCGGGTTTCTAAGTGAGCGCGGAACCTCCACACATCCAGTTTTATAAGGAGACAAGGTCGGGGGTTGAATAGTCAAAGCATTGGGATAGGAAAATAGAGGGTGCCAAGTGTCAGCATGATGCTATTCAAGAGCAGGATTAAGGGAAGGTTTCCAAACAAGTGTTAAGCCTTTGCGTGTCCCTGGCTAGATATATGACCCCGCAGAGCAAAAAGAATTAGCTGAAAACATAAAATAAAATCGAGAAAATTGTGGAGGAAACCACATGTTGGCCCCAAGCCACTCCAAAAGTAAAATACAGAGGCTTCCCTCAAACATGTGCTAGCCCTCCACGTGTCCGGTTTGAAAAAGGGGGCCCATTTTTGAACTAGTTTTCCCGCTATTTTGTACGGACCCGATTCAAATTTCAAATGGGCATATCTTTCGACTTGGGGCTCGAAATCTAGAAAATATGACATCATTGGAAAGATCTTGGCCTCGTCTACGCCATGCAGATTTGAAAGTCTAAGTTTAGAGAGATTAGGTGGGAAAAAATGAAGAAACATCTTTGGGCCATTACTACAGGATCTATTTTCCCCAACAACCAGATCAGATTCAATTTGATCCGCCATTTCCTCCTCCTTCGAGGTGCCGAACTAGTAATTGATGCAATCGAGACAAATTTGGAGAATATTTTACAGGAGGTTTTGATGACAGTGGTTGAGCTTGGAACTAGTTTTCCCGCTTCTCTCTCCTTCTTCCCTCTGTGCTGAATCTATAAAAGGAAGGGTCGGGGCTCATTGTAAAAGGTTGGACATTTCTATTTTGTGCCCTCCCTTCTTCATTTTGTTCATAGAAGGATTTGTGGAGATTTTTCCTAACCTCCTTTGGGTTGTAATGCAATTTTTTCCTCTTGGCTACTACAATATATTGTATCGAGTCCTAAGTAATAATATATATGTTTGTGGATGTTTCTCAACCCTCTCATGTATTCATTATTGTCTCTATGATCTCTTATTGCAATTTGGTCATCTGTGCATGTTGTTTGTATTACATTCCTGTGGTCTATGTTAAACTACAAAACAAGTGTCTAACATTCCTTTAGTGTATCACCTCGTTATCTAAGATTTTTTTTCTTGCATCTCTCTAACCTTGTCTCCTTGGTAGATAGAATAGACTTAGAATAGATCCTCTACAATTTGTTTGTGTACACTTGAACAAAGGAATAGGAACCAACCTCAATCCGGAGAGCTCTCTCAACTTGCAAGGTCCCACACCTTGAGAGATGCTCCATGTTGTGAAATCACACTGATAGTCGCAACCCATCCGGTTGCATACATTCGAGGGTGTTGTGATTTTTGCACTAACAACTACATCTAGCTATTTCTCGCTAATCAGGTGCATCTTGCACAAGAGCCTCCTAGGGCAAAATTATTACACACACACAAGAAATAGATGGAGTATGAAATACAGTGCAATGCTTGGTCGTAAGTTCACTCTATTGGGTGACCGTCAGGGTTAGTCCGACTTCAAGGGAAAAAATATTGAGCGGGTTTCTAAGTGAGCGCGAAACCTCCACACGTCTCCAGTTTTATAAAGAGACAAGGTCAGGGTTAAATAGTCAAAGTATTGGGGTAGAAAAGTGGAGGATGCAAAGTGTCAGCATGATGCTAATTCAAGAGCAGGATTAAGGGAAGGTTTCAAAACAAAGTGCCAAGCCTTTGCGTGTCCCTGGCTAGATATATGACCCCGCAGAGCAAAAAGACTTAGCTGAAAACATAAAATAAAGTCGAGAAAATTGTGGAGGAAACCACATGTTGGCCCCACGCCACTCCAAAAGTAAAATACAGAGGCTTCCCTCAAACATGTGCTAGCCCTCCACGTGTCCGGTTTGAAAAAGGGGGCCCATTTTTGAACTAGTTTTCCCGCTATTTTGTACGGACCTGATTCAAATTTCAAATGGGCATATCTTTCGACTTGGGGCTCGAAATCTAGCAAATCTGGCACCATTGGAAAGATCTCGGCCTCGTCTACGCTATGGAGATCTAAAACTTTAATTTTGGAGAAGTTAGGTGGGAAAAAATGAAGAAACATTTTTGGGTAAACATTACTACAGGATATATTTTCCCCAACAACCAGATCAGATTCGATTTGATCTGCCATTTCCTCCTCCTTCAAGGTGCCAAAACTAGTAATTGATGCGAGTCGCGAGACAAATTTGGGGAATATTTTACACGAGGCATTGATGACAGTGATTGAGCTTGGAACTAGTTTTCCCGCTTCTCTCTCCTTCTTCCCTTTGTGCTGAATCTATAAAAGGAAGGGTCGGGGCTCATTGTAAAAGGTTTGGACAGTTCTATTTTGTGCCCTCCCTTCTTCGTTTTTTTCATAGAAGGATTTGTGGAGCTTTTTCCTAACCTCCTTTGGGGTTATAATGCAAGTTTTTCCTCTTGGCTACTACAATATATTGTATTGACTCCTAAGTAATAATATATATGTTTGTGGATGTTTCTCAACCCTCTCATGTATTCATTATTGTCTCTATGATCTCTTATTGCAATTTGGTCATCTGTGCATGTTGTTTGTATTAAATTCCTGTGGTCTATGTTAAACTGCAAAACAAGTGTCTAACATTCCTTTAGTGTATCACCTCGTTAATCTAAGATTTTTTTTAGCATCTCTCTAACCCTGTCTCCTTGGTAGATAGAATAGACTTAGAATAGATCCTCTACAATTTGTTTGTGTACACTTGAACAAAGGAATAGGAACCAACCTCAATCCGAAGAGCTCTCTCAACTTGCAAGGTCCCACACCTTGAGAGATGCTCCATGTTGTGCAATCACACTGATAGTCTCAACCCATCCGGTTGCATACATTCGAGGGTGTTGTGATTTTTGCACTAACAACTACATCTAGCTATTCCATCTCACTATCAGGTGCGTCTTGCACAAGAGCCTCCCAGGGCACAATTATTACACACACACAAGAAATAGATGGAGTATGAAATGTAGTGCAACGCTTGGTCGTAAGTTCAACTCTATTGGTTCCTGACCGTCAGGGTCAGTCTGCACTTCAAGTAGAAAACACATGAATTTAGTTTCTTACCTTTATTCCATGCCATGTAGTGAGTTCAAACACTTTGTTACACCCTTGAAGATCTATTTTAGCCATATTAGACTTAGGTCTGGGCTGTTGATACTAGTAAAAGTCATTGGAATAGCTAACAATAGAGGGTTCAAAGTGTCAGCATGATGCTAATTCCTAGCCTTAGCTAGGTCTTTTAGGGAAGGTAATCCAAACCAAGTGCCAAGCCTTTGCGTGTCCCTAGACTAGATATAGTGACCCTTTCAGAGCAAAAAGACTTAGCTGATTTTCATAAAATAAAATGGAGAAAATCGTGGAGGAAACCATGTGTTGGTCCCATGCCACTACTCAAAAGGGAAAAAATACAGAGAGCTTCCCTTAAACATGCGCCAGCCCTCCACGTGTCCGGTCCTCAAGCATAATGGGGCCCCATATTTTGAACTAGTTTCATACCCGCTGATTTTGTACGGACCCGATTCAAATCTTCAAATGGGTAATATCTTTCGATATTGGGGCTCTACAATCTAGCAAAGTCTGACATCATTGGAATGATCTTGGCCTCGTCTGACGCCATGCAGATCTTGAAATACTTCGTAGAGGTTTGAGAGAGGTTAGGTGGGAAAATAATGAAGAAACATCTATTGGGGCCATTACTACTAGGATCTATTTTCCCCAACAACCATTTGATCATATTCGATTCAGATCCGCCATCTAGTCCTTAAGACACTCCTTCGAGGTGCAAAACTAGTACATTGATGCAAAACTCGAGACAAATTTGGGGACATCTTAGTTTATATCATGAGGCATAGTGAGCTGACAGTGATTGAGCTCTAGAACTAGTTTTCTCGCTTCTCTCTCCTGACTTCCCTCTATGTTGAATCTATAATTCAGGTTAGGGTCGGGGAATCATACCTTTCTCAATGTTGGACATTTCTATGATCTTAGATAGCCCTCCCTTAAATCGTTCTTTAACTAGAACCTGTAGTCCTTGTGGAGCTTTTTCCTAACCTCCTTTGGGTTGTAATGCAGAATTTTTTCCTCTATGGCTACTACAATATATTGTATCGAACTCCTAAGTAACCTAATATATATGTTTGTGGATGTATTCAAGAGATACACTTAATAATGTTAAAGATAACACCTTACACTTTCATAGATCTTTAATGGATTAACAATTTGGTCATCTGTGCATGTTGTATATGTAATTACATTCCCTGTGGTCTACTGTTAACTACCTTAGAGAAAACACAGTGTCTAACCATTCAACTGTTAGGGTTTCAAAAATTAATACCTTTTTTTCATTGCATTCTCTAACCCTGTCTCTTGTTAGATGTGAATAGACTCCGAATAGATCTCAACATCTTGTTTGTGTACACTTGAACAAAGGATAGGAACCATAATTCAAATACTTTGAGAGCTCTCTCAAGTACTCAAGTCACACACTTTTGAGAAATGCTCCATTTGTGCAATCACTACTGATAGTCTTGAACCACATCCTCTACATACATTCGAGCACAATTTGATTTAATAATAACAACACATACATACTATTTCTCGCTTCAAGTGCATCTGTGTAACAAGAGCATCTAGGAACCTCACAATTATCACACATCACATGAAATGAGACACTGAGTATGAATGGCAGGTGCAACGCTTTGGTCCATAAGCTTCATATCTTCACACAGACCACTCATGATCTTGATGGTCTCAGTCCTTTAAGTTAATCACATCACTGTAGCTCACTATTTCCTTCAACTTCACTCTTTAACACACCTACATACGTCCAGTTTTACTTAAGATATCACCTTTTATCCTCTTGGCATATTATAAGCATTGATAGTAGGATAAATATAGGGTGCCAAGTGTCACATTGATGCTTGCATTCATGAGACCTTGTGCTTAATCTTAAGGATATTCATAACAAGTGCCTGTAGCACTTTGCGTTCCCTGGCTAGATATATGACCAACATCTGAGCACTATAGACTTATGTTTCATGATAATTTTACCTATCGATGATCTCTTTGAAACCAACATATTGAGCCCCATGCCACTCTTCAAAAGTAAAATAATAGGCATTCCCTCAAATATGAGCATTCTAGCTTCCTTCACGTGTCCGGTAATCACCTTATCAGTCCCGTTATTGAAGTTCTTGTTGCACCGTTATCCCTTAACCCGATTCAAATGTCAAATGGGCATAATACTTTCGTACTTGGGGTCTTTGTAGACCTTCAGCAAATCTGACATCATTGGAATGATTTAGAATCATACTACTACCATCAGATTGAAGATTTCACTTTGAGAGGTTAGGTGACTTTAAAGACCTTACAGAAGTACATCTTTGGGCCTTACTACAGGATCTATAAATTCTTCAACAGACCAGTATCACTATTCGATTTGAAGCCATTTCATTTTTTAGGTCCTTTATGGTGCCATAGCTAGTAATTGATGGGGTAAGACTGTTTGGGGAATACCTACTTGAACACATTGAACATGACAGTGGTTGAGCTAATGGAACTAGTTTTCATGAAAGATCAAATATTCATACATGGAACCTTGAATAACACATCTCCAAACTATAATAGGGCTTAATTGTACTACAATAGGAGCTCAGATGCACAAAACCTCTTTTCATACATTAAACTATCAACTTGAGACCTTAAAGACATCATATAACCCTTAATGAGTTAATGCAAAGCCTTCCTCATGTTCCATATACCATATTTGTATAACTCCACAGTAATAATATCATATGTTTTGACACCATGTTTGACCATCAACCCTTGCATGTATTCATTATTTCTCATACCCATCTCTTATGAATTTGAACATCTGTGCAAAATACCTGTATTAATTCCTGTGTAAAATTAGTCTAACATTTTAAACTTTAGTTATCACTTGTACAAGATTGGTAATACCTCTTGACTCATCTGACCCTGACTCCTTATAGACTATATAGAGCTCTGAGACACCTATTATCTTCTACAATTTGACCCTTTGTTTTGATGCAATACTTGTAACTTACAAACTCAACTCAATCCGGAGAAAACTCTCTCAACTCAAGGTCCCACACCTTGAAGAGATACTACATTTTGTGCTTCACACTGATAGTCTCAACCCAGACTTCATTCTTACAACTTCTAGCTAGTATGCTTGATAATTTCCTTAGACCTAACAAGAATATCAACTCCCCATAGGAATATCCAGTTAATTTCTTACCCACACACATTAAATAGATGAGTAGAAATGCAGTGCAAGCATTGGTCGTAAGTTCCTCTATTGGGTGACCGTCAGGGTCATTTTTCAATCCTCATTTGACAAATTTTGACTTTCTTATGAAAATATCATGTGTTAGAATTATAAAGGCTACAAGAAAATTCTGATGACCTTATGAACAAGGACTCACTTATAAAAATTCATACTAGTAAAATGCCACTGACCATAGAGTACCTCTTCAATCATTTCTCAAGAAAAGAAAACTAGTAAAATTCCCTTAATCCATTTCAATGAGAAATGTCATAGAACAAATACCTAGACACCCTTATTTTTGGAACCTAAAATACTTATGAATGATCAACACAACAACACACACCATAAACACATGATCAAAGACCACCTGACCTAAAACACATACACCTACAAGTAACCAGAGCTCAAAAATGCATGGGAAGAGTCACTTTCCACACCTTATCACTCTAGAGGTATCCCCAAGACCTAATTTCTTCAACTTGTCATGCATTGGAGCTTGAATGGCTGAAAGACACATATGATCTTATTCAACAAGTGTAAACATACTTCCTTGAATTTATTTGGGCTTGTTGACTATGTTTCCAACCTTGATAGCACTAGAATCCTCCTTGAAAAACTTCATACTGTGTATAGTAGAATGAGAATCAACTCTCTTGACATATTTAGCTTGAACAACATCCTTCTTGACCATAGAAGTAGACCTTACAATGAACTTATTATTTCTTTCACAAAATCTTGCTATATGACCATATTTTTGACAATTAAAGAAAAAAACCTCTTTCTTTCTTCTTATCTCAAACACACTAAGATTCCATCCAAAATCCTTGACCCTATGACCATACTCACAATATGAAAAAAATTAACCATTCAAGATTCCTTCATTATTCCTAGGAGTCCTCCTTTTGCAATCTATATCTCTATGACAAAAATCATGACAAAATAAAAATATCCATTGAAGGAAGTACCATACATCATAGTATTAGGTTGTCTAACTGAGTTAGATCTTCTCAAATAAGCCTTCTTGGTTACTTTCACATCTGGTTTATAACTTGGACAACCTTCACCATTACTCTTCACATGTTTTCCTTAAAACCCTAGGCCTATTTTTTCATTTTTGGCTCTTTGACCTTATAAAACCCCATCAAGAGCTTTAGAGATCTTCTCAAGCCTCTCATACATCCTAAATCTACTAGATGTAATCTCTAAATCTGATTCTAAGGATTTTAATTTTTCTTCATACCTTAAACAAGAGTCTTATTTCTCCTTTAGGGCTTTAGACAAAATTTTCACTTGAGATTTCAAACCCTTGATGGATTGATCATGCTCTATCTCCATATCCTTCAAATAAATTTGTAAGCAATCAAACACTGACTCAATTACTTCATTATTATTCCTTAATGTTCCTTCAACATTTGAAGACTTACCCATTTATTGTGCTTTAAAACATCTCCTTCAAGTTGCTAAAATTTCTTCACAAGGACCTACTTTGATACCAATTATTGGAAGCACAATGGGCTGAGAGGGGGGGTGAATCACTCCGACAATTATTTTCACTTCATTAACTAAACCATACATTCATCAATTATATAGTCCATACATCATTCATAACCATGAGTTATTATTAAGATATGTAACATCGATCACATGAGCATGAAAAAAAGTACACAACACAAGAACACCATATATAAGTGAGAAACCCTCATGGGGAAGAAAACCCACTGAAAATTTGCTGATATTACAAACAACAAAGAAATTTAGTGAAGCACCAAATTCACAAGGAGTACCAACCCCTATTTTAGTAGAGCACCAACCCTACAAGGAGCACCAACCCCTAATTTAGTGAAGCACCCAATCAATAAGGAGGCTACAACCCCCTAAGATGACCAAGCCCCAACTCAACCACAGGGAAAATTTTAGTGGCATATCTTTGTTAATTTATGAATACTCCAATTTTTGAAATTTAAAATTAGCAAATTTTTAGGGTAGGAATTAGGACTGGGTCACCAAAATTTTATGGGTTCAAGTTAATTTTAGGGGTTATTCTCCATCCCCGTGAAAGAGAAATTCACAATATTCTCCTTAATATTGTTGTCAAGTAGCATATTTTATGCTACCGACTAGTAGCATTAAAAATGCCATTAACCGGTGGCATAAAAAATGCCACCAGACGGTAGCATAAAAAATGCCACCGAATGGTGGCATAAAAAATGCTACTATCTGACAACATAAAATATATATGATGTCATTTGGGAGCATAAAATATGCTACCAGCCAGTAGCATTTTGTATGCTACCGGTCTGTAGCATATAAAAAAGCTACCTTCCGGTAGTAATAGACTAATTTTAAAATTTGAAAAAAAGAGTCCATATTTTGGGAGGAAAAATTTTTCATTGAGATGATCATTTTAATTACTAGCATAAAAAAATTTCAAAAAAAAATTTCCATACAAAATTAGCAAAATCCTTTTTTTTTTTTTTCAGAAAAAATCACTTTTTTTTTTTGTTTTGTTTGTGCCATATTTTGTGAGGGTAGATTTATCATCGAATCGTTCATTTTAACTACTATTATCAAAAAATGAATTTTCATAAAAATTACATATATTTTTGGCTGACATCATATACTATCAGGCAACAACATAATATATGTTGTTGGCTGGTAGCATAAAAGATGGTATCGACCAACATAATATTTGCATTTTCTTCATATTCGCCATTAGTGAGAAAGTCAATTTTCCTAGATTTGCCAACAAATTTCTACATTTTTTTTTGGGGGGTATTAAAATTTTCCCAGCCTAGCCACCTTATGATTATGATGTCTGATTTTTTTTCTGCCACAACTGATGGAGACCTCTAATTCAGCTCATGCACACACCTTCAACCCCTCATTCACACAACTCACTCTTTTTTATTCTTATTTAACTTTTCATGGCTCTAGAATCTTGTACACATGCTCTCAAATATTCATCAATCTGAAAATCATCTAATCATCCTTCAAATCATGCCTTCAAACCTACAAAACACTCCCACAAGGGTCACACTTTTCCCTCCAAGAGCAATAGCCAAAAAATGACCTAGAACCTTGCTTTTATATGATTCTCTTGATTTACATCCAAAGGAGGTCAATCCCTCATGACTAATTCAACCAATAAAACTTCATAAAATTCAAATAAACTATTACAATGGTCACATATGACTCATATAGGTTGTTCATGCCCAAAACCACTCATCATGCACCAAAATGCCTCAAAACCCCATCATTAGGATAATAAAAATCCACTCATATAAAAATAATGTTTATTCAAGCTCTAAAATTCACCACACATGATTAATATATCATATAAACATCATAAATGGTTGTAAATTTTCTTACCAATCAAATATTTCATTAAATGGGCCCACTAGCTCATATCCTTCTCAAAACAGTTATTTCCAGCATCGTGTCTTTACCTTTGGGCATTAAGACCCCCAAGATGATCTCAACTATGGCATATGACCACTCTATGGAAACCTCAAAACTTTTATGGAAAATATAAGTAATTTATACCTCTTTAAACATACATATGATCAATCCACAACAATGTTATCCTTTACCAAAACAAGCTTCCCAAAAACAAGTTTTACAAACTAAACTGATTAACACCCTTTCTGTCACTTCCAAGACTTTCAAATGCCTTCAATAAGAACAAAATTCATCCATCTTAACTCTCCAGGTGATATAAATCATTAACTCATCCATATCATTCCTCAAACAACTCAATCTTTTAGCAAGAACAAACTTGTCCTTAAAATGAATCTATCTTCTTCTTCAAAAATCAACCTGAAAGAGACATCAAACAAAATTACCAAGACACAAAACATATACCAATGGAAATATATCTAAATCACCTTTCCATAACATATTATAAATGCTTCTAACTCCAAGTAGAAGGCCTTCAACACAGGTCATCTCTGTAAACTAATTTTTATGCCTTCTTGGATTGAAGAACTGATCATTAGCCCAACATGCTCCATCATACCAAAATACACTTCCACACTCAAAAAAAGAATATAAAACCCTTACACATGATTCCTAAGCACTCAAAAACCTTAAAAAATTTCGAACAACTCAAAATCATCACCTTACCTTATCAAGCTACTTGGCAACCTGCTAGAACAAACATCCTTCAAACTTTACCCTCATAGAACATCCCATAATTTTTTCGTACATTATCTAATCATAAAATTTGATATACCAATGGAAATATCTATAAACCATATTCATAACATAACTTGAATCTTCTCCTAACTCTTCTTTTAGCTCCTACAATGTCAAATTTACTACAAGCCACTCCAAACTACCCAAAAAACCAGTCTTCATAAATAGGGCACACTTTGAAATTTTTCACATCATCCATGACCTAAAACCTTCATGAACATGTAGTATAACTCTAGGGATAAAAATAATGTCAATTTAATCTTTACCTTCTCTAGGAAACTTCTCCACAAATACAACTTCTTCATAAAAAATCTATTTCAAGTGGGACCCACATACTGTCATAAGAACTATCTTACATTTATGGAAAGATAGCAGATTCCTCTAGAAAATAAAATCATAAAATTTGAAAAAGTAATAAAAATAGAAAGGTATACTCACTTTTCTCCAATCTACTCTTAGCTAGGATTTCAAACCACTTTACCTTCTTAACGATCATTCATAAAAATGTGATGATCAAATCAACTCATTATTTTTGTGAAAGCCTCATAACTGACATAAGAAGCTAATACAAATATATCAGCTCCCCATACAAAGAATACAATTCAAAATGAGCATCAAAAGGTCTAATGTTTTCTTTAAAAAACACTGTCACTTACCTAGTTTTGCCAAAACTTGCATATCTTTCAATTTCCATGTTAGAACGACCTAAAAATTGTCATGAAGCATCATGAAACCATCCTCTAACTTTTCATACTCACCATATGATCCAAAAATATATGAAAATCTCCAAAAATTAACACTTACATGTGCTTAATTTCCTGTTTTTCATTGTTTTTCTTCCAAATGACCTGTTATAACAAAAAAGTAGCACCCTGGGATTTTCTTATTACAGACCCCTAATTGTTTCTAACATGGGATGATTTCACAAGTGTGGGACTTGAAAAGTGAGATCAACCTCTAGATAAGGCTGGTTCCTCTACTAAATGTTAAATTACTCATAAGGAAGGAAATTCAGCTATTTGCTATTGTTCTAACAATCCAAGGGACCAGGTTTAGAAAGAGATGCATGGAAAGGGAAATCCTAAGCTAAAAGAGGTGATAGCACCAAGAAAAGGGTGATGAAAAATCTATGAGGGAAAATGGGGAAAGATGGAAAGAGAGAGGGCAAACAAAAGTGCCACAACTCAAAACAACATTTAACTTGCCACTTTCACATGAAACACAATCAAAATGGAGCCTGAAAATGAGAGAGACATGGAAAAAACATAACAACAGTAAAAGAGAGAAAAGATGAAAATAAAACACAAGTATAGGGTAGAAGCAAGCCACAAACACTTTATTTTATTGCTTTAAAATATGCACAACCCATTACATTTGAAATAGAAGGCAAAAACACATCTATAAAGGCCAAAATGAAGGTTCACGGCCCATAGCTTCTCAGAAGACTATTTTGACATGGTTATTTTACATATTATAATGTCCATCCTTTAGAATAATCATCATTTTACAATATATAGAGAATGAGAGAGAGAAGAGGGAACACAGAGAAAGAGATTGGATTTGATCTTATCATCAATGAAAATATTTGTATTTCCATGCTTCAAACATCATCAAACATGCATTAAATCTCTGAGAAATAACATGGGAGGCCTTACAAGACCATTCCCTGATGTCTTTTTACTTGTAGAAGAAGGAAGGAGGCCAAATCGGATCAGATTTGGGTGGTTGAGCTAACATAATCTTCACATTAATAGATTGAATGTTTTTCCTTTTTTTTATCCCCCAAACATCATAAAAAATTTATTATGATGATGCCAAATTAAAGTGCTTGAGGATAAATTTCCAATGAGTCCTAGTTTGCATGATTTGGATCTCTAGAGAAAAATTTATGGTCATTTGAATATTTACATGTCGTGGAGCATAGGAATGTGACCCGTTGAAGTGTTTGATTGGCTCGGGGATTGCATTTTTCTATGTGTGCATTGATTTTCCTTTTCCACATGTTTTCCTTTCATTGGATATGAGGTCAGGCCTTATAAAACCTCCATTATCCATCGCAAGTCTTAAACCAAAGAGAAAGCTCCATGCATGTCTCAATATCAATCTTCATTATAAAGACCTTGTCAAAGTGTGAAACACAAACCAATGAGAAAGATCGATGCTCCTTACAATGTTAAATTGTTCCTATCCCTTAACTGAAAATTGTGAAATATGAGTCAATGAGAAAGATCCATGCTCCTCACAATGTCAGTATGTTATTATAATAACCTTGTCAGAGTTTGAAGCATAAACCAATGAGAAAGCTCCAGGCTCCTTGCAATGTTAGACTTTTCTTTTCCCCTAAATGATAACCATGAAATGTGAGTAAATGAGAAAGCTCCATGATACTTGCAATGTTATAAATTTGATAGCCCTATCTAACCACTACAAAAATGATCCAATAGGAAAGCTCCATATATGGCACATGTTCACCTTTCATTGGTTGTGCCTTTGCATCGCAACTTCTATCTTGATGGACTTAAAATTGTTGGCTCCATAGAATTTCATCCATATATAGTTCCTTGACTACCCTCGACTTTCACCTTCACTATGGACATGAAGCCTATTTAATTTGGTTCATTCAATGGACTTGACATCTGCAGAGCCCATTTTCTCTCCTTGTCCCAGAATAATGACGTGTGTTCTCCACCTTGACCATTCATATTGTGTCACCTATCATTGCTTTCACCTGTCACGTGATATTTTACCTTTTAAATCTTCTTGGATGTTTCTCAGACCTAAAAAAATTATCCATTATGGATCATTCCAGGGCTTGACGTCTGTGGATCCTAAAACCTTTGAGGATTACCAGAATGATGATGAGTGTCTCCACCTTGACCATTAATCTTCTATCATGTGACCCATGTCTGATGTTTGACATTGAAATTGACAGAAAAATGAACGTCACGAGGCCTTTTAAATATAACCCACTAATTGATTAAAGTTGAACCTCACATGGGATTTAAATGCCAATAGACATTGCTTTGGAGAGGTGGAATTTGATGGGCATTTAAAAATTTTTTCCCCTTAAAATGGCTAAGTCCATTTTTAACCCTGTTAAAGCCAAAATAACTCTGGGGTTATTTTGGGATAACAATTTGGTGACTTCATGGGGTAATATTCCTATTAGATTAGACCAGTATCCTTTATGCATCCATTGGGCATAGAGTCGAGCTGTTGGGACCCTAATTTATTGGCTAAGTACAAGAAGGTGTGTGGGTGAAAAAGGCCTTGTTAAAGAAGGGTGCACAAGGAGAAAGCGTGCAGGACAGGGTTCTAGGAGGGTTAATAGAACAAGTAGCGCACGTGCAAGGCAAAGTAGGATTTTAGGACTTAGCCATATTTGGCATCAGGTAGGACACGTGAAAATCATGACTCGAATGCACATGCAGAGTGGATAAGGTGCCATCCTAGTGACAAGTTGGCCTAGGAAGGAATATGCCCTGTGATGGAAGCTTCTAGAAGACCATCATGGCAAGGAGTGGAGAGCTCAGGCTTGGAGGAGCATGCTCCCATGGAGGACCACATTTGGACACTTGGTGATGGATCTGAAGCCTTAGAAAGGTGGGTTGGAAGTTCAAGAGGCCTATAAATACAAGCGTCCATAGAGGAATTGGGATATAGATCAATAGAGAGTGGAGCTATGCAGAAATGCTGCGAGAAACTCTATTGGGTTGGGTAGATGACTTACAAGGGAAGGATGTATCAAGGTGTTTGGATATGAAAATTTCCTTTCATGTTTAGGAGGACTCTAATCTAGTTATGATGTATGACTTTGGTCTTCCATACTGTGATATTCTGTAATGGATCTAATGCATGTGATGAGGTTTTCGGGTATGATGGAATATAAATATAATAGACTCTAGTTTATACATATATTTGTATAGTTCTGTTTCATATGTGTTATATGAATGAATATAAACTCCTATACATTTCCTTTTCAGTTCAGTTCTATAAAATTGTTAAGTATCCTTTTGTCTGAAATGACTGCATTGATCTAGAAGCCATTCTGAGCTCTATGATGAATGTAAGTCTTGTATCCACTCACTCTTTTTAAGTTCCTATCATAGATGATGCTTTCCCACTTAACTCACATAAAAGAGAGACTCAACACCTGCGTGTGCCTCGGGTGAGTGCCCAGCACCCGCTGGGTGATAGGTTGGTGCGCATGGGATTCCCTTATTCTTGGTGGGTGTAAAAATGACTACATCTTGGTTCCATTGCTGGGACCTCTTTTCGAAGTTGTAGTGGGAGATAACATATGTCATGATCTTTGCAATGAGTGATGAAAAAATGCCTAACTCTAGAAAGTATTGAATCATGGTTCAAGAGCACAGAGGACTAATTTTCTCAGAGATTCAACATTGGTCCTAAGTTTGATGCATGCAGATGAGTAGAAGAGAACTTCTACCATGAGTTGTATGAAACTTTATTCTATTACTTTCTAGTAGATTTTTATAAATGGCTCTCATTATATGCATCCAGATCAAGCAGGTGTTATAGATCATGCGTATGGACCCAAGAAGAGTACCATAGGCTGCAAGATGTAGATCTGATGTGGACATGTGCTATGGATCATTGGTGGAGAGGAGTACTGGCTAGCTATATTTTGGAATACACTATTTCTACATATTCTTGTCTACAAGTCACCAAGTTTGAATTTCTATGGGATCATAGAGGATCATTTCTACATGTTATTCCTTTGGCGATGAAGATCTTGATCATTACCTTGAGTTTAGAGGAATTTTTGATGGCCGGCTAAACCTTCCTGAGCACTGGGTGAGGAAGCTAGGGTGGAGGAAGATGGCAGACATTGCAACTAAAAAAGAAAGGGAGGAGAGATGACTCAAGTATAGTGAAGCACATGAAAGGGAGATTGCTAGACAATGCGAGGTTGCAAGTGTGATGGATCTATGGAGGCAAACATTATGGGAAGGAGTTGAGGTTCACGTAGAGGATGTGGAACCTGAACAGTCTGTGCTACCCCATCTTGGTAAGTGCAGGAGAGAGACCCCTAATGCTTTTGATGAGATTTCAACGTGTAGAGAGAGAAGAGTTGTTGGCATGCATCTGAACCCACCTAGTGACCAAACCTTGGCACTTGGTTTTCCAAATCAGAGGAGTGTTGATAACATAATTGGTATCGGTGGGAGTGATCGATCAGGCACCTAGGAGGTATAATTTCTCATTTGGAACTTCTATGGCTACATACTCTATTCCAGTGTTTGGAGGAATTTTTGGACAAGGAGAAAATACACAAGGTTTGGGTAATGTGTCGAGGAGTGGCACAGGGCATACATTTGACAGTGGAATGATCTTGCAGAAAATTGGTGCACAGTTCAGCGGTATGTTGGGGACATTAGGCATGACCACTTCAGGCCCATTATTGGCCACATGAGGATCTGGAGGTGGAACTGGTGGATCAGGAGGCACAAGACCTGGTGGATCCAGTGGGTCTGGTGGAGGAAACACCAGAGGAAACCAAGGATCTAGACCAGGAGGATAGGGGCCTCAACCACCTCCTCAAGTAATCTTTGAAATGTCTTTACACTTGTCAGACTACCAAGGCATAGAGGATGTTACAGAGCATGTTCACAAGTGTGAATTGCTATGGCGCGCAAAGGGGATCACAACCCCAGAACGGAAGGCCAGTCAATTTACAAAGATGTTGCAAGGGCACATGCATAGCTGGTATAGGAAGTATGACCCCCATCAGATAATGGTAGATTACACCGCATTGAAAAACACCTTCCTAGCATAATTCCACATCCCTAAGTTTGAACAGAAGAGCATCAACGCCCTCAAGGAGATTAAATATGGAATGGAAAAGAGTGTACAAGAGTATGACGCATGGTTTAAGAATCTCTTGTAAAAATTATCATATGCTAGTCACCCTTCATAACATGCTCAATGGTTTGATGGAGGGTTGATAACACCATTTAGAAGAGCTTTATCTCATAATACTTTCACAGACCCGTGCAAGGCATTAGAAGCTGCTCTACACACTGAAGCTGTTGGAAGTGTTGATACTGGTGTTAGCCTATTCCTGTAAGCTTAAATTGCTGTTATGGCTAAGCAGCTAGAAAATTTATCTGCAAACTCAGCTCATGAGACTCGTAGTGGAATGTGGTGTATGGATTGTGAAGTAGAGGGGCATGCCAAGGATAGTTTCCCTTGGAAGATAGTACATGCCATAGAGGTAGATTGTGAGATTTGTCATGGGGACCATGATGCAAGTAGATGTCCCTTGTTGCATTGTGCAATTTAGAAGAATGTATCTTACTACTGTAAGATCTGCACCTCTACAACCCATGATACTAAGGATTGTAGGCTTATTGACCAGATCCATGAGGCCATTGATCATGGTGTGTGCCAGACCAGCCTTGCCAGTAGTTCTAAGGGTGATGACTGTTGTTATGAGGAGTGCGTAGATGGAGGCATGCATGGAAGAAGTTCTAGTGGAGGATTTCGGGGTCATGGAAACCACGGAGGAGGAAGAAGTGAGTTCCCACGGGGAATGTGTTATAATTGTGGATCCATAGAACATTATAAACTAGAGTGTCCTGATCTATTATAATGCTTGTGGTGTGGGAAGAAGCACAAGTATGAAGAGTTCTTGGAACTCTATGAGCATATGAACCAGCAACACCAGAAAGATAAGGGCACTGCTATGGTAAGCATAAAAAGGGCTGATTCACAATGGATGCCAAGAGTGGTGTGTGAGTCAGAGCTAGAACCTATACTGGTGACAACGCATGCAGAGGTCGCATGCCAAGGAGATGCCCAAACCAAGGACATTAGTTTCCAGAGAAGAGGTACCACATGGAAAGTACCCAGACCTTACCCATCAAAAAGAAGTATACCAGGAGACTATGGACATAATTAGGAGTTTACAAGGGGAGATACAATATCTCAAGGAGAAATCAAGGTAGGTGGGGTAGAAAAAGGATAATGAGGTTCCAAGAAGTGACCTGGATGAGGTCAAAGAAGTATGTAAAATGTTAAGGCAAGAGAATATTATTCCCTTTCTGGGAGAATGGCTAAGGGATAAGGTACCACGCGTCAGAGTGGAGCACGAAAGATAGGTTTTACATGAAAACCTTTCTCCACACAGCCTTGAGTATGACAAAGAAATTAATTTGAATGCAGTTGTTGATGGATGGCTCCTGAGCAATATCCTCATCGACATAGGAGAAAAAGTGAATGTTCTTACCTTAGATGCTTGGCATCAGATGGGAAGGCCCGTGTTGCAGCCATATTCAAATGTGTTGTATATGGAAAAAAAAAAAAGGCAATGCTCATTGGGGTATTAAAGGATGTAGCTATTACCATTTAAGGGGCCAAGTATACTGGGGACTTTGAAGTCTTGGCACTCGCTGAGGAAGAAAATTTTCTAGCATTGCTTGGGCACCCATGGTGTTACAAGAATAATGTTGACATAAGGTTTAACAAAGGATATATTAGTTTCAAAAAAAAGGAAGAACAGGTGATCATCCCTTTGACAGATAGGAATTCGGTGCCCTACACAGAGCCATTGGGAGAAGAAGTCCTTGATAGAATATACATGCACTCAATTAGGGATCCAAAGATAATTCACCCTACAGAAGGAGTTATCCAATTTGAGGATGCCCAATCTGTGAGTGATACCATGAGCATGACATGTGAAAATTGGGCACACGGGACCTATGAGTTGATTGGATGGCATTTAAGAGGATTAGTAACCAAGGTGACAAAGGTGCATACAGTCTGGTGCCTGG
The DNA here is from genome assembly GCA_019776745.2 of Taxus chinensis. NCBI lineage: Eukaryota > Viridiplantae > Streptophyta > Pinopsida > Cupressales > Taxaceae > Taxus > Taxus chinensis. Next base: position 462,913,591 of record CM034156.1, on the reverse strand, counting down.
GAGGAAGAAAACTACCAAGTTACTTGGGAGGGGCTAATCTGGAAGATTTCTTGCAAGAAATGGAGGCCCATTGGAGAAATGAGAATGAAAGGAGGAAAATTTTTAACTACATCCTACTCAAAACTACTACGTATTGGTGGGAGACATATCGGGAGAACCTCTTGGAATGGCATGAGGTGAGAATTGCCTTCTCCATAAGGTTTTGTAAGAGAAACACACCCATGACTATAAAATACTACCATGGTAAAGAGATCACTTCCTTCCATATCCAAGCATGTGAGAAAACCTAGATGGGAAGCGCAGAAGCATTACTACCTTCATTATGGGTTCACAAGTGTTACTCCACCCTGTAAGGTTATGCGTGCACGTGGTATATCAACTCAGAGATGCATCGTCATATTGGTAATATGCAAGAATTGGTGGCTAATCTCATTCAAACATTCAAGTATCAGAATGAAAAGCCATCAGTACATAAGGAATTGTAGGTAGTCAAGCACCTTACAATAGGGGATAGTGATATGGTGGAAGATAGAATACAATAATTTCTAGGTGAGCCTAGCCTTGAGGCGCACTTTGAGGAAGAAGAAACAGAAGAGATACAGCTTGAGTGCACGTGTATAGAAAAAGAAAAGGGGAAGATGGTGTATGTCATTGATGGGGAAGAAGTGGAAATCTTGGATGTTAACCATTATATAGGGAAGAGCGAGGTCATAGATAGTGTTGATGAATAGGTGTGTGCCTACCATGAACCTTTAAAGATGAAAAATTTTAACATCAGCTCAGAAGAAGAACCTAAGGAGGAAATCATTAGAGACTATTGGTCAGAGAAAGAAGTCTCTAAAATCATTGATTTGTTACGTGAATTCCAATATTTTTTCCCACGTGGGTATCCTGAGCTTAAAGGTATCCACCATTCCTTGGGGGAGATGAGGATAAAGCTGAAGGAAGGTGTGTGCCCAATCAGGAAGAGGCCATACTTAATGAATCCCAATTTGTGCATAAAGGTCAAGGAGGAAATAGACAAAATGATAGCATCATGTATCATTAAGGCTGTGGAAGAGTCGGAATGGATAATTCCAATGGTGATTAGTATAAAAAAGGATAGGAGGATAAGGATCTATGTTGATTATAGGGACCTGAATGCAATATGTGTAATTGATCCTTTTCCAACCCCATTTATTGAAGAAATCTTAGAGGGAGTGGAAAGATGTGAGGTCTACTCTTTCACTGATGGATTCTCGGGCTATCACTAGGTAAGGATCGCAAAGGAGGACCAGAGCAAGATGAATTTTGCCACTGAATGGGGAAGTTTTTCCTACACAGTCATGCCTTTTGGGTTGAATAATGCACCTATTGTGTTCTCGCGCATTGTGGTGCAAGCTTTCCAGGACTTCATCCATAAATTTCTTCAAGTTTACCTAGATGATTGGACAGTATATGGGTTAGTGAAGGACCATTGTGACAACTTAAGGTTAATGTTTGAAAGGTGTCGACAGTTGAGGATATTCCTCAACATTAAGAAGTGTGTCTTTGCTACCCCATTTGGAACCTTGTTAGGACATATCATATGTAAATAAGGCTTGTTAGTAGACCATGCCAAGGTTGTAGTCACTATGGGATTGGGAGAGCTTACTATTCAAAGCACAGTGCGTGGATTCCTTGGACACATGAGTTACTACAAGAAGTTCATCAAGGGATACGCCAAGATCACTGCACCTTTAGAAGAGTTACTTAGACACAAGAGTGCCTTCCTTTAGGGAGAGGCACATCAGAAGACATTTGACACTTTAAAGGATAGGCTTATCACTGTGCCCATACTATGATTCCTCTCTTGGGATAAGCCCTTCCATATTCATTTTTATGCCTCAAGAACCACCATTAGAGTAGTACTTTCACATTCTAGTGAAGGGATTGTTGATCATCGTTTATGCTTTGCAAGTAGAAAGTTGACACCAGTAGAGAAGAATTATACTATCACTGAGTGTAAGGCATTTTCAATGATCTACACACTTCACAAGTTTAGACAGTATATGTTGGCAACCCCTTTTATATTTTACACTAACCATATGACATTGAAATACTTAGTGAACAAGCCTATTCTACAAGGGCGCATATGTCGGTGAGTACTATTGTTCCAAGAATTCAGGTTAACGGTGGTTGTCAAACCAAGAAAAAGTAATTCCAGATCTGATCATTTGTCTAGAATCGATTCAGGGGAGGATGTCCAAAGCATTGAGGATACCATGCCAAAAGAAAAACTATTTAGGTTGCTGTACAGACCCTCATACTTACAAAATATTGTGGTATTTCTCAAGAGAGGTGTAGCACTGGAAGGAATGAAGGCATTGGATAAAAAACATTTATCTATACGCTCCATGCCGTACATGTTGATTAGTGGATATTTATAAAAATTATGACGTGATGATATTTTTTTCTAGTGTGTGCTAGAACATGAGCACCTAGCCATAATAGAAGAGGCACGCGGAGGTAGTGTAGGTGGGCACTATGCAGGTGATGTTGTTGCATGCAAGATATTAATGGATTTATTATGGTGGGATACCCTATATCAAGACTACAAGGAATATTGTAAGGCGTGTGACCATTGTCAGTGCATTGGAAAACTAAGGCGGAGAGATGAAATGCCTTTATTCCCTATTCCTAGCACTGAGCCATTTGAAAAGTGAGCTATAGACTTCGTAGGACCTATTGCACCAGCCGTGCATAGGAATGGGTCACGTTATATAATCAATTACATAGATTACTTGATAAGGTGGGTTGAAACAACACCTACTAAGGATTGTACAACTACTGTAGCAAGGTTCCTGTGGGAAAACATTATTACAAGGTATGGATGCCCTTTGTGTTTGACTAGTGATAGGGGAACACATTTCTTAAATGAGATAGTAAGGATTTTGTTAGCATAATTCATGGTGTCTCATCACAAGACTACCCCTTACCATCCACAAGTAAATGGAACTACGGAGGCATTTAAAAAGATACTAATTCATACCCTAACCAAATTTTTTGACGTTGGTAGGCAAGATTGGGATGACAAAGTATCAGCAGTTCTATGGGCATATAGGACAGCCTACAAGAGGTAAAATAAGGCCACATTATTTCAATTGGTGTTTGGCACGGAGGCTATCCTACTAGTTGAATTCATGTTACCATCACTGTGTATAGTGTGTGCATGAGGTTTAGTAGATGAACAAGCACTAGAAGAAATAATTGACAAGTTAATGAAATTGGATGAAAAATGATCACTTTCTAGGTGGATGCAGAAGACTGAAAAAGAAAAACAAAAGGCATGGCATGATGATCACATTAAGAACAAAAATTTTGAGGTTGGGAAGATGGTGCTACTATATGATTCCAAGTTTATGTGCCATCCTAGGAAGTTAAAATTCCATTGGTTGGGTCCCTACATCATCTCGTACATCCTTGATTCAGGAGCATTTCAGTTACAAGTGTTGGATGGGATAAGATTGCAAGAACACTTTAATGGGAGTAGGATGAAGCCCTACTATAAATAAGTCTTCTTGGTGTTTGTAATAAGGTAGTATTGCCAGATAGTTTAGGATTTCCTTTAGTGATTTTCTTTTCTTTTGTTTCCCCTTCCCATTTCTGTTTTGTTTTGCACTTTGGGCACCGGTAACCTCTTTACTTTTTGAAGGTTGTGAATGCACAGAGGACCACACATCGTTTTAGTGTGGAGTGGAATAATGTGAAGGAAATTACAAAGTGTGAAGTGCCAGGAAGGATTGTGTTGGAAATCTCGGTTGAATGGCCTTGTGGAAGAAAGCACATAGGAGAAAAGGTGAACAAGGATGGTTGGTATCAAGATAAGGCTAAAATTTGGTTCCACATATAAGGGAGAAAGAAGCGTAAAAACAACATGAGGTAAGCGAGAGCAAAAATCATGAGGACAAAAGAAGTACCTTTGGCACTAGTAACGCACGCGTAAAATCCTTCTGTTGGATAGATTGTTTGTGCACCAGAATGTTGTAGGATTATCCACACAAGTATGGGCATGTGAGTGAGGGTACTAGAGTCCAGCTTAGTGGAAAAATCTACAATAAGTGTTAAAGTATGGTGGTAGGTGAAGTAGCATTTAATGCTAAAAAGTGGGAAAAATTATAACTAAAAAGTTGAGCAATTCATTATCAACATTTGTGAATACAAAGAAAGAAGAGTTCTTGCAAACTAGGGTTTCTAGAGTTGATCCGTGTGAAGAAAAAATTGAAAAATTTAACCAAGTGACTAGATTTGATCTGCAAACTAGAAGGAAAGAAGTTCACAAGCTTAGAGAAAAAGAGTTTTGTAGAAGCACCTTCTTGTGGAAGAGGATATTCCAATTAGGGTTTGATAGCTAGGGCACAGGCTAAAAAAGGGTTTCTTCACATGTTTGAGATCTAGGACTAGGTGAGGTAGAAAATCAGAGTAATTAAGAGAAGTTGAAGTACTAAGATAACCTAAATCATTTCACCTAAGAAACAAACTTTATCACCTATGAAGCCCAAAGGCAAGGGCAACAGAAAAGAAAAGGACAAACAACCAGAAACCCCCGCAAGTACAAATGAAGAATGGTATGCTGAAATGTAGTACCCGGATTGGGTTTTTCTCAAGATGGAATGGGAGTCCCATTTAAGGAAAATGGTTGTAATCGATTAGAACCATCACACAAACATAATGGAAAAGGAAATGGCGCTAGAGTTAGTGCACCCAATAAACAAAAGGACACCAGAGGGTTTGCCTATTTATAACAATGAGGTAAAAGTGAAGTTGGAGAAGGCGGGACTATTGCAACTCTATGAGTTGCCTTATTTTGGAAAACCTAAGCACCTCTATCAATGGTTAATGTCACTCATGCATGAGGACCACTTTTACTTCACAAGGTGTAAGATGTGCATAACTCCTTAGCTGATTTCAAAATTCACAGGCCTCATTTGTGAAGGAGAAATTATAGATGATGACTTGAGTGATAAGGAATCTATCAAAGAAACAGTGACCACATACGCTTATAAGAAGGGGTCACAGTAATTTTATATCATGGACATCAAAGATATGGTAATGAAAATGGCCACACACATGGTGACCAAGTTAAATGACCAAGAGAGGTGGATGCAAGTGAACAAGTCCTAGTTAAATGTTTGCATAAGGATATCATAAGGTGCCATCTACAACTTGTCTGCGTATATTACAGATGAGATTATCAGCAGTACGCAAGAAGGTGACAAGATACTCTTTGGAAATGTCCTCTTGACCATCGTGTTTTTAGAGATCAGAGTGCCTGATAGGCCAGACAAAGCTATATGGGAGTACCCAGTGGAGGATCCATCTCCCACAAAGAGATTCACAAAGTACACTTGCGACAGCATGACAACCGTTCATAAGGCACATCTTGAGAAATGGTATAAGTGCTTAAGGGATGTGTTCAAGGTAGAATGGAGGATCCTAGAGTAATTTCCTACACTTACAGAGGGATAAGTTGAATTTGCAGTGTACCATCACTTCTACATTGGAAGATTCAAGCTACTGGATGAAACCATGAGCCCATGGTGTAAAATCCCATTCTCTTTCACAGCCTTATAATTCCAAGCAGCGGTAAACCAGTTCAAAAAGGTAAAAATACTAAGGTTAGACCTTAGTGAGGTGGATCAAGAGTACATGGAGCTACACAGACATGTCTTTTACCCCCAGAAGTGCACATACATGGATAGGTATGTATCCCACAAGGTCCAGATGACAAAGCCCTTGACTTTGCCAATTGCAGGAACGACCATGGCACATGTATATCTATGCATAAGGCCAAATTTTGAGAAGGGTGCATACCTATAATGTGATGTCTCCATCCCTGAAGACCCCATGGGAAGAAGGAAGCATGTTCCAACAAGGAAAGGAAAATAAGAGGTGCAAGGGAAAGAGGCACTAAGTGTCCAGAATATGCCAATAGTGTGCATGTTGGAGACAAGCACTAGGACAAGCATTTACACATGTAGGAAGAAGTCTCCAGTTAGAGAAAAGGTGCCAGAACAAGAAAATCCTATCACAAAGGAGAAGTCACTTGAGGAGGAAGAAAGATTTGAATCTCCCATACTGGAATCCCCAGTTAGGAAGAAACAAAAGGTGATGGAGGAGGCTGAGTCAGAGGACACAGAGAGATTAGAGGCCTATAGGGGTGAAAGGGATGATGACAAAAAAGATGAACCTGAAGGGGCCTAAGAACCACTTGTTTTCAGTGTGCATGATTCAGAGGAAGAGAGCAGAGAAGAGGAAAATGAGTTTCACTTCGTATAGAGGAAGGGTAGCCAGGAGGGGGAAGGCACCCAAGATAAGGGAGGAAGAAAAAAAGTGAGTATGAAGAATCAGATTCCAAGCCCCATATAGGAGAAGGTAAACAAGATGGTAGAAAAGGAAGTGGTGAAAATCATTGAAGCCTTAGTAGAACAAGAGTTGAAGCACATCGCTGAAATAGTCATGAATGAAGATAAAGAAGAAAGCATAGGAAATCATCACGACAACGCAGGAGGCTCCAGTCTGATGGTAACTATTCCTAAGGACACACACACATGAGAAAGGTGCATGGAGATATAGAGACCAAGGATGGGTTACGTTGATGACCCAAACAAGGTGTTGTGCACGTGTTTCCAAGGCATCATTCCAATAGAGTAGCTCCTGTCCATGACATCATTTGATGTGGAAGGTACATACCCGCGGAAAAATAATATGCTTTCATGGGCATTTGAGTCCCACATCAATGAGCCAGAGTTTGAAGTAAGCTAATGGGATTTGATGGAAGTGTCAGAGTCTAAAGGGACTAACCCCCTGGTGAAAACTCAGTAGCTATCTAACGAGCAAGTCTAAATGGTTCTCTGATTGAACTAAAAGCTAGGTTATTTGGGAGGAACGATAGGGTAAAATTCCTAGAGGCAGTGCTAGAGAAGAGGGAAGAAGAGCTCAATGAAAGGACCAAATACTTAAAGCAAGAGGAACTAATCAACACGTTGCTGAAGCATGAACTAAGGGAAGAAAAGGCAAGGGTGTGCGAGGTATACAAGAAGGTAGAATCCATCATAGATGTCATTGTTTTGAAGCATCCAGACCTAACACCACCCTTGCAAAAGTATGGATCTTCCCTGGAATGCCTAGAATACTTAACATGTATCCTCACCATGGAGAGACAACCACTAGCCTTAGATTCCATGAAAGAAGTATTAACACATCTGGAAAGGGAAGACAAACTAAAGGTTGTAGCAATCATTTCCAAGTACAATAAGGCCCTTGCTAATGTTAAAATTGCTACTAAATTTGTTAAGGCCGCGTATGACAACTATGCAGACATGTATAGAGTGGCGAGCATTCTTATCGCCACTCACAAGGTAGAGCTCAAATAATTGCAAGAGAATAAAAAGGGGAATAGAGTGGAGTGGGATACGATCTTAGTTGAGGTTGAGAAGAAGTCTGAAGCTATTGAAGTCCTATGAGGTTCAGTTAAGAACCAGATAAAAGGGTTCTACCCACAAACCACAAGGGGGATGGATGCACTTGAGGATGTGGGAAAGAAACTGGAAGGGGTGGTTAAGGCAATGAATACTCAAGGAGATAGACTGGGTTTTGATGAGGTAAGTGCCCTAGTCGGCGACCTTTGCCAAAGAGCAAAAAATGAATTTTATGCCTAAAATAATTTGGAGGCCGAATTGAAGAAAGATTTTCCTCTCTTATTGCAGCAGTAACAACACTTCCCCATTCTTTCATCTTTCCCAATTCTTCTTTCCCTTATTCTTATCCAAATCATTATTTCTTCCGGTATCTATTGTAATTATTTATTCATTGAAGACATGTTCCTGTGGGTGGAGAACAAGCATAGTGTGGGGTGATGTTGGGACCCTGATTTATTGCTAAGTACAAGAAGGTGCGTGGGCACGTAAGGCCTTGTTAAAGAAGGGTGCGTAAGGATAAAGTGCATAGGACAGGGTTCTAGGAGGGGTTAATAGAACAAGTAGCGCACGTACGCAAGGAAAAGTAGGATTTATGGACTTAGCCATAATTGGCATATAAGGAAAGACACGTGAAAAGCATGACTTGACTGCACATGCAGAGTGTATAAGGTGCCAGCCTGGTGACAAATTGGCCTAGGAAGGAATATTCCCTGTGATGGAAGCTTCTAGGAGACCATCATGGCAAGGAGTAGAGAGCTCAGGCCTAGAGGAGCATGCTCCCAAGGAGGACAACATTTGGACACTTGGTGACGGATCTGAAGCCTCAGAAAGGAGGATTGGCAATTCAAGAGGCCTATAAATACAAGCGCCCGCAAACAAATTGAGATATAGATCAATAGAGAGGAGAGCTCTTCAGAAATGTTGCGAGAAAATCTATTGGATTGGGTAGATGACTTATAGGGGAAGGATGTATCAAGGGGTTTGGGTATGAAATTTTCCTTTCATGTTTAGGAGGACTCTAATCCAGTTATGATGTATGACTTTGGTCTGCCATATTGTGATATTTTGTAATGGATCTAATGCATGTGATGAGGTTATCGGGTATGATGGAATATAAATATAATAGTCTCTAGTTTATACATATATTTGCGTAGTTCTATTTCATATGTGTTATATGGATGAATATGAACTCCTATACATTTCCTTTTTCAGTTCATTTCTATAAATTGTTAAGTATCCTTTTGTCTGGAATGACTGCATTGATCTAGAATCCATTCTGAGCTCTATGATGAATGTATGTCTCATTTCCACTCACTCTTTTTAAGTTCCTATCATAGATGATGCTTTCCCACTTAACTCACATAAAAGAGAGACTCGACACCCACGCGTGCCTCGGGTGAGTGCCCAGCGCCCGCTGGGTGATAGGATGATGCGCATGGGATTCCCTTGTTCTTGGTGGGTGTAAAAATGACTACACAAGCCCAAAACTTTAAAACTGGTCTAAATTTGAATTTTTCTTACCTCTGAGCCCATTTTTAAGCATTGCATGGAATTAGTACAGATTGTGGAACTGATCCAACTATCTAATTTCACCATGAAACCTGCTATGCTTGAAATTTAATCTGTAGTAGCAAAAAAATACCATAGAAACTATGTACAAAATTTTAAAATCATATATGCCCCAAATGGAAACATGAAGAGTGTACACAAGCACCTGTTTTATAAAAATAAAACCTACGTACTCTACTCTAACTAGAGGAAAAGGAAGCTAAACAAAGCCTACAATGAGTTATGATAAATAACATCCTTTCCTCACAAAATGTGGCCAAATGATCTATTTGGAAAAAATCACATGGTGGGAATGAAAGCATGCCTTGCATTCCCTGTTTCTTCAAAGTATTAGCTAAAAACATCATGTATACCTCCTCAAGTTTCTTTGAATTTGGTTGGAGGTGCTCAAGCTGACCTTTGGGACTTTGATACTCATCCTCATGCTCTAAATTGAGCATGACTAGTTGAAACTCCTTTATCTCTAAAGAATCCAAATACCTGATGGGAAAGGGTTGGTCCTTGAAGTTCACCTATCTTATTTATATGTAACCCCATAAATGGATCTACAAGGAGCACTTTCTTCCTCTTCCTCATCATTGAGTGTGTCTACAAGATGATTTAAAATTTGTTATTCTTCCACAAATAGCTATGTATCTTCCATGATGATTGATTCGGAAATAGTGTCATCATCTTCCTCCTTTTTCTCATCCAACATGAAATTTGAAAGATCAAACTCTTCTTTTTGTTCTTCATGAGGAATTTTTTTGGCAGTAGAATTTTCTTTATTGATGTTCTCCTCCATGGCTAATTTTGGGAGTTTTCTATAGCAAGGGGCTCTTTGTAGTGGAAGATAGGTGATGAAAATGCAAAAGAAACGTGTTAAATGGGTTCTTCCTCACCAATGTAATATTCCAAATCTGATAAAAAATCAGCCTCTTCATGATCAAACTTTGTGGGACACTCCCCTTGGATCTCAGCTTCCTTATGTTCTTCTTCTTTTGAATTTGATTTCTCCTCCTATTCTAATTTTACAAGTTGGGATGAATCAACAAACTCTATGAATATGGTGCCAACATGCACACTACACTCATAACATATAGATTGTTGATCATCTCCTTCTTGTGCTTGTTCTTCTACAAAATCAGCCTCTACCTCGTGTTATTCAATCGCAACCTATGTGAAAAGATTAACGAAATGTGGTATCTGATTGGACTCAAATTTTGAATCCCAATACTTCAATTTTTTTATGAGTTCTTCTCTACTGGGTTCTTCGATTATCTACCCTTCTTGACTAATTTTTTGATTATTTTCTTCCCAAAATGGATTTAGGAAAGCAAGAGGAGGGGTGGACTGGGCTACAACATGATTTTTCAATTGTTGAGTTGGAAGGTGAGGTGAAAAATCTTCCTATGGAGGAGAGGGGATGGAAGGAGAAGCCTTGGCGAAGCTAAGAACTTCAACCTTGGGCTTGGGTGATTGATAATGAGTGGGCATTGGATACTGACATGGAAGATAAGTGAGGACATCCCATTGACATGGTTCCTCAACCTTAGATTGACCAACCTCTAATGATTGCAAAGATGAAATAAACTCAACCATTTGAGTGAAAGAATCACTCATAACCTCAAGTTTTTGTTGTGTGCTAAACCAACTAGGTATAGGACCTCCCCATGGACAAGGCTTCCTAAAACCAAGTTGTTTAGCATGCATGATTTGTAGTTTCCCCTTGACATCCTATAAGATCTGCTCCATCTTTTGAAATTACCCTTAAAAACCATCTTCAGGTGTAGGGTGGCCTCCAATGTCTACTTACTCATAAGAATGTGCATACTCCATCTGATTTTCATCATAAATCTGATTTAGGGGTGTCCAAAACTAGTTTGAAGATGGATTTTGGAAGGTTGTAGGTGGATTTGAATGATACTGCTGCTAGAAATGTGGAATCCTTTGAGGAAATGAAGTCATGACTACACAACTTCATGGGAAAGAGAAATGGAATGATGGAAAGAAACAAAATGGTCTGCTGAATGAGAAAATGGGTTGTTTGGACCAGCAGAGTTGCCAGCTATGCTTGAAAATTCCTCCAAAGGCTGAAATATCACCAAGAGCAAATAAAAATTGGTGAAATGAAATGTATACTAGGATGTTGCAATCAAACACTTGTAAGAGATATGACTTCAAAGTAGTCTCACCAGGCATGCCAAAACTGTTATAACAAAAAAGTAGCACCATGGGATTTTCTCATTATAGACCCCTAATTTTTTCTAACATGGGATGATATCACAAGTGTGGGACTTGCAAAGTGAGTTCACCCTCCAAAGAAGGTTGGTTACTCTACCTAATCCTAATGCTAAACTACTCCTAAGGAAGGAAATGCAACTATCTAAACCTATTCTAACAATCCAAGGGACCAAGGTTAGAGATGCATGAAAAGGGAAATCTTAAGCTAAAAGAGGTGATAGCACCAAGAGAAAGAGTGATGAACAATTTATGAGGGAAAAATGGTAAAGATGGATAGAGAGATGGCAGAAAGAAGTGCCAAAACTCAAAACAACATTTAACTTGCCACTTTCACATGAAACACAATCAAAATGGAGCACGTAAACGAGAGAGATATGTAAAACACATCCCAACAGAAAAAGAGAGGTAAGATGAAAATAAAACATAAGTATAGGGCAGAAGAGAGCCACAAACACCAGATTTTATTGCTTAAAAGTATGCACAATCCATTACAACTGAAACAAAAGGAAAGAACACATCTACAGAAGCCAAAATGAAGGTTTGCGGATCACGGGTACTTGGGAGACCATTTTGACATGGTTCCTTTATAGATTAGAATGTCTATCTTTTTAAATAAGCATCATTTTACAATATATAGAGAATGAGAGAGAGAAGAGGGAACATAGAGAGAAAGAGATCGGATTTGATCTTGTCATTAATGAAAATCTATATCTTTCCCTACAACATGACTTCCAAGTTTCAACCACCATCAATCATATATTAAATATCTATGAAATAAGATGGGCACCCTTGTAAGACCATTCCCCAATGTATTTTTTCTTGTAGAAGGAGGGAGGAAAAATCAGATCATATTTAGGTGGTTGAGCTAACTGAATATGCAAATTAATGGCCCAATTTTTTTCCTCTTGTTTCCCACAAAATGCCATAAAAATATTATTTTGATTATGTCAAATTGAAATGATCGAGGAGACCTTTCCAACGAGACCAATTTTACAAGATTTGGAGCTCTAGAGAGAAATTTATGGCCATTTGAATATTTGCATGTCATGGAGCACATGAATTGGACATGTGGTAGTATTTGATTGGTTCGAGGATTACCTTTGTCTACATGTGCATTTATTTTCCTTTTCCATGTTTTAATATTTCATTGGTTTCGCGGTCGGGCCTTATGAAACCTTCCTTATCCATTGTGAAGCTTAAACCAATGAGAGAACTCCACATATGAGTTAATTTCATTCTTCGTTATAAAGACCTTGTCAGAGCATGAAACAAAGACCAATGAGAAAGATCCACAATCCTTGCAATGTCAGACTGTTCTTAGCCCCTGATTGACAACCACAAAATGTGAGCCAATGAGAAAGATCCACACTCATTGCAATGTAAGTCTGTTATTATAATAACCTTGTCAGAGTGTGAAGCACAGACCAATGAGAAAGCTCCACGCTCCTCACAATGTAAGACTATTCTTTGCCCCTGACTGAAAAACCACGAAATGTGAGACAATGATAAATATCCACACTTCTTGAAATTTTAGAACTTTGATATCCCCTTTTGACCACTGCAAAACATGATCTAATAGGAAATATCCATGTATGACACATGTTTTCCTTTCATTGGTTGCACCTTCACATCGCAAATTCTATCTGGGTGGACTAAAAATTGTTGGCTCCATAGAATTTCAGCCACGCATAGTTTTTTTACCACCCTTGACTTTCTCCTTCACTGTGGAACCGAAGCTTATTGAATTTTGTTCATTTCATAGACTTGACATCCACGAAGCCCATTTACTCACCCTGCATTAGAATAGTGACATGTGTCCTCTGCCATTACTATTGATATTGCATCACCTATCATTAGCTTAACCTTCCATGTGTTTTTTGACCTTTCAACCCTACTTGGTTGTTTCCTGAACCCGACATAATTATCCATTGTGGCTCATTCTGGGGTTTGACATCTATGGAGCCCAAAACCTTTGAGACAAGCCAAAATGGCGATGCATGTCTCCACCTTGACCATTGATCTTCTACCACATGGCCCCTGTCTGATGTTTTGTATTGAAATTGATGGCCAAATGAATGGCATGTGACCTTTTAAATACAACCCGCTAATTGATTAAAGTTGACCCTCTCACGGGATTTTAAATGCCAACGGCTAGTGATTTGGAAAGGTGGAATTTGACGGTTGTTTGAACATATTTTTCCCTTAAAAATGGCTATGTCCATTTTTAACCTTGTTAAAGGAAAAATAACGCTCGGGGGTATTTTGGGATAACATGACCCTAAAACACCTTAAAACCTTTGAGTTATGACCTGAAGCTCACCATACACCTCAATTACATTGCTAAAATGTTGCTTCTATGTTCCACCATGACTTATTATATCCATATCTCATACCTCCTTACCAATATGCATGCACTAGGGCTAGAAATAGGCTTGGAATGACCCGAATTAACACTAAAAACTCATGAAATGAACTTGGTGACCTCATGCAGATTCATGTACACCTGAAACATACCTCATAGACCATGAATGACAACATACCAACCTTGAATCATCTTGGGAGGACTCAAACCATTACTTAGCACACTCAACCATGCACCAAGACCTCCTAGAACTCACCAAACTTGGAGACTACCAATCAAAATTCATCTTTAACATATGAATGATACCTCATGGAGACTCATACAACATCATGACACCCTTTTCCATCAATAGATTTGACACCAATGATAACAAAAACAAAAAATGACTAACAACTTTTTCTTCTTTCAGTTTGTTATTTTGTTGTACTTTGTTTACATTTGGTGTAGACCAATCACAGGAAATTTATTCACATCTTAGTTCACATATAAATTTGGTGTGGTTCCTTCCTATTCATAGTGGGTTTGTATGCACTTTTTGTTCATTGTCTTTTTGTCATTTACACTTGTTGTGTTTTTCTCCTGGTTCATTAAATAGGCCATGGAGTGTTTTCCTTTTTTGTTGTGTATTCATGTTTGTTTACATTTTTTATTTCAAAATTTTCAAAACTTACAAAAATAAAAAAAATAAAATATTTCAAAATCCAAAAAATAAAATATTTCAAAATCCAAAAAAATCATATATTCAAAAATCCAAAAAAAAATATTTGGATGATTTTTGCGAGTTGTGCGGGCTGGATTGCCATCATTTTCTTAGCATGGGAGGAAAGCTGGGGAGTTGGGTAATAATAACAAATGTAACATTATAATTAAGCCAGATTTCATGGGAACAACAAATTCAAATACCAAAAACACCGCTCGGCCTTTCCCGCACATTGCAAGCTTTTTTACTGTTGAAAACAGGAATAGGAACAGAGGGAACATGGGGGGTCCGCCATGCAAAACCAAACTGACCCACAATCCTGAGTGGAAAGAGAACATGGAGCTTTGGGAGTACCTGCAAATCGGGGGGCCTGTCAAATTTCATTGAGAGGATTCAAGGCTTTCGACCAAGACATCTCCATCAAATTTGCCAAGGGATGGAAAGAACAAAATTTTCAAGTATAGTAACATGAAAATGGAAATTACAGAAGAGCTTATAGCTCAGATCACGGGTCTTAGCCTGGAAGGAACAAAATTCTTCAATAAGAAGGTCGACAGGGAGGTGGAAACCAAGAAATTTCTAGATGAGGGAGAGAATCTTGGAGTCGATTCCCTATACCTTTTGATGAACTTGCCAAAAGGGTGGTAAGGTATGTTACCCTTGAAGGAAGATATGTGAATATTCCTCATAAGCATCTAATTTTTTTGAATCATTTTCATAGAAATAACTTTATTAGCTTTCCTCATTATTTGATCAACTCCTTGGAGAAATCTATAAGGGAAGTTCAAAATCACTCTAGAGCTGTCCCTTTGCACCAGGGGCCTTATCCTCCTGATTCACCGCCACTTTTCCAGCTGCCCTCCCATGAACCCTATCCCACCTCCCTCCTTCATACCCCCACCTGCCCATATTGCTCCCACTCCACCCCTGCTTAAAAGAAAGAAATGATGAGGTTGGCTCCAGCAAGAAAAGCAAGAAAGCTAAAATCCCTACTTCCCCAATGAGTCCTTAGGAGCCACAAGGACTTAGAACTAGTTGAAAACCTCCCTACATATTAGCATGTTTGTGGAGAAGCCCAAAGAGGAGGATTTGCTGGAGACGGTTGACAAATTGGAGAAGGATATTCAAGAGCTCAAAGGGGCTCTAAAAAACATGGAGAGAGCCAAGGGTAAAAGGATCCTTCAAAGTGAGGAGGAAGAGGGGGTCATTGATGAAGTCTTCAAGAAACTGCAGTCCCTTGATGGCAGATTGGGGAATGCCAAAAAGTCGCAATGACTGCATTTTATCTTCCCTCAAAAGCATTTATAACTTCATTGAACAACATGTCCATAGTGTTTGTAGTCTAAGTGGAATCAATGAAGACATATGGGGGCCCTAAAGAGAATAGGGGACATTACAATCTCCCAGGTAGACATGAAGGACCCCTCTCAGGCCACTGCCATTGCCTTTTTTCATGTCACTGTAGGCTATCAAGACCAAGATTGACAGGGGCCATCAAGTAACGGGCTATTGTGCTGCTGTTTTTTTGGCTACGATCTGGCTGTCCTCGGGTGGGTTCTGGAGCTATTTTTTTGTAGAGCTCGTTATTCCATTTCTCTTTTGGTTTCTTTTTGATCTAGTCTTCTTTGATCTGGATCTCTGTACGTTTTGATCCACTTTTCACCTATATTGTAATATCTGGCTATTGAGCCTTCTTGGTTGACTGTTTTTCCCCTCTAAGGGCTTCTTCTCTCTTTCTCTCTATCTAGATTTTGAGCCCTTTTGTCTACAGGGTATAGTCCCTTCAAAACTATTTGCCCTTAATAAAAAAAAAATCCAAAAAAAAAAACAAAAATTACAAGATTTTTGAATAAACATTCACTTATCACAGAAATTCTACAATTGGAAACCCCTTGATGATTTTTTCAACATTTCAACACAGTCTAGGTAAAGTCATACCTTTATTTACTACCCTAGTGATCGTTCCAATCTTAAAATTATCACTTTCTTCCATTTGTATGATAGGCTAACACTACTTAGGGCAAGTCACAAAATTGTATTTCCTTTGTGATGTAACTTTGCCTAGGGAAATTTCTTTCCGATAATTTTCACAACGGATCCAATAAGAGTGTCATATGGAGCCACTTTACTCCACTCTGAAAACTGATCCTATTCCCTCTTTGGGAGAATTAAATCTACATAATCATAATTGTGACATGCATTAGGGGCATAACCAGTTGTCTTCTTTTTCGACTTCGTGAACTGCATTGTTGATGTTTAATTTTTAGACCTCTTGCAAGTAGTGTGATTACATCTTGGTTCCTTTCTAACCTTGATGCTTGCACCTACTCTATATATTGGGTTTGTTTTATTTTTTTAGTCTTTTCTTTGTTGTGTGTGTTTGTTTATGCGTATATGGGTTAGCCATCTTGATTCTTTCAAAATCATGGTGATAATTCTATTGTGCAACAAAAAAAAAAAAGTTTCTCTAACTTTATCCTCTAAATGATGCTCATGCTATGAGCAGAATGCTTTCCCATCCTTATTCCAATCCCTTTTCTTCTTCCTATCAAGCGGCCATCCACCGCCTTGCTACATCATCCACTCGCTTGAGGGGGAATTCCTCTACTATCTTACTTGATGGCGCATCCTAATGCTTCATTTATTTTTTCTCACTACTCTACATACATCTACTATCTTTAAAGCACTTTTACTTTGCAATAGCACTTTAAAGAGGGGAAAATGTAGAGACCCTAAATTACACACTTGTTCCCAATGTTATCCTAGTACATCTCGTTATTCACCCCTTTGTGATTGATTGATTAAATCGATTAAATAATACACATTACACCCTTTGAAATAATTAAATTAGTCCTTAGTACCCCTATTATGTAAGTTAATTATCGTTTATTAATTGAAGGATTAATTAATTAACCATGCAAATTATAACAACCACTTTAGACCCCACATGGACTTCACTTGGATTGCAATTCCTCATCCCAGTCAAATCCACATGGAGGGTGAGTGCACCAAGTTGGGGGGCCAAAAGGGGGTCTTAAGTGGACACATTTTTCTAGAAAAAAAAACTTCAACTTGTACGAGTTTTTCAAAATAGTTACACTCAAAATTGGAAGATGTTGTAGAAATATGAATCGTAGTATTTTGATTCTAGTTTCTAAGATACTAAATTTGATTGAAAACAAATAATTTTAAGTGGGTCAAACAACTAAAATACCAACAAATGCTCTTGTTTTTGTTAAAAAACATAACAGAGTGACTTTCATGCCCCCACCATTTTTTAGCACCATTTAGTATTTTTGAAAACCCTTTGGTAGAAAGATAGCTAGGAGCATCTAGTCTGGGCTCCATTTGTTTTTAGATTTTTTTAGTGAATATTTTTTATTTATGATTTTTCTAGTACAAAAATTTTATGTTTTGAAAAACAATGGAGCTCCGACCGTGCCCCCCCTAACTACGTCAAAAAATATCGAAAATTAGATTTTTTTTTTTCTGAATATGTATAGAATTATGCCTAGTTTGGGCTAGTATAACTAATTAAGATGAGACCTATAATGAAGACCCTGAGGTTAAGAACATCTAATGTTGTTGATCAAAATGCATCAATTGTTGAAAACATACATAAAACATATCAAACTGTAGGTGGAAAAAGATGCGCCAAAGATAGTAATGCTACACAATGTGCACTAACTAATTGTATAGTAAGTGATAAAACATTTAATAAACACTTGATTAGAAAGACAAGCAGTACTTTGAAGCTAAATAGAAAAACAATAATGAAAGCAATAGAGAGACGTAAATGTCTTGAGTTAGTTAATAACACTGACTATTGGAATTTCTCTAGCAGAATTCTATGAAAAGACAAGAATACATCTGATATTCTAAAAGAATTAATTGTAAAATTTTTGAATGAGAACACAAGGGTGTCACCGAATAGAAGAGATACAGTAAAAAGAAGAATAGGTTCTTGTAATCATGAATTGTGTGCAAAACATTTCTTAGATATGACTCAAATAGAATTGGTCTCTAAGTTTAAAAATGAAAATCCACAAATCAACATTAGCCAAAGATTATTTGAAATGAGTAAACCCTTTTATGTGAAAATTAATCACTCACGTACCACTTGTTGCAGGACTCATGCTAAATTTTCAATGCATTATGATATTTTTTTGTCAAATACGCCGTGTTTTGCATACTGACATCATGTTGCAGGAGTGTGGAATAAATGTCTCACAAAAATCTTCAAGGGAATTTATTTTGACAATATTTTGTGAAAAATTTATAACAACGCATGTTTGGATGGAACGTGCACTGTATGCGGTGGCTTGCCAAATCTGAAAATTTGTATCCACGAGGAAGGTACATATTCAATAGGAAAAGAATTGGTTGATTTCACCAAATATAAATCAGTGGCATATCAATTAAAATATGGAAAATAATCTAAGAGGTGTGAGCTTGTTACAAAACAATTACCTGTATCAGAATATATGGTCAAATTCAGAGAGGAATTTTTTTATGAGTATGCAAGGCACACACATAGAGCTCGATGGTTGGATGAATAATTCAAGTTAAGCAAGGACACATTCTCACTTGGTACTATTGTTTCAGTAGTTGGATTCACAGATAATTACACATTGCAACCACAAATGGAGGTTCAGTCTCAATATTATAACTCAGTGCAATTTTCTATTTTTCGCGCATATAACATTCACGCACTCTCCTGAAAGCACTAAGAAAGATCGAAAAATACTAAGAGAGTATCATTTCTACATTAGTGATGATCGGAAACGTTCTACATAATATGTACAAGGGTGTTTCTAGGTGTTTAATGTAAACTTGAATGAGAGGAACATTAGTTTTGATCAACATTACATTTGGTTGGACAACTGCACATCACAATTCAAGAATGTACGGATGTTTTATTGGCTAAGTAGGATGTAAAAAGAAAAAAGGTACAACATATTTAGAGTTTTACTGAGGAAGGGCATGGAAAAGGAGAGCATTATGGTGCAGGAGCATGTGTGAAAAGAGCACTTGCAAGAGAAGAGTTAAAGTTCAATGATGGTGCTAAATTTACAGATGTAAAAAGCATTGCTGATTAGTGTGTCAAGAATATGGGCCATAAATCTCAAGAGAGATCAATGGTTCATAGATATTTTTGGTTGATAGAGCAAAAACATCTGACAAAATTTGAAGATTTTATGATAGTTGTAGGATCAAGTGATATGCATTCATTCCATAGTTCGGATGTAAATGCTTGGACTATTTATACTAGGTACATGACATGTTTTTGTATATCGTGCATCGATTTTGTGTGGAATGAATGTGAGTCACAATAGTGGGTGGATGAATGGACTTGTAGACCTCTAATTCCACTCAACACACATCAAGTTCCATGATCATTACAACTTGCAAGGTCTTTAGATCAAATGACAACATCACCTGACTTTGACCAAGTCTCTAATTTAGTGCAACAAGGTACATACATATATGTACATGCCATGTTTTAGATGTATAAATTATTAAATGGTCAACTCTTAATGTATTTATAAATTGACTGAAATTTTTTACTTTTTGATACATAGGCCACGTTTTTGTAGTTATTGCGACATAATTTAACAAAGAGGGAATAAACTACTTCTTATCTCGTTGTGTAGAGGGGAAAAAAATTGACTTCCACAGTCATTGATGGTGAAGACCTTGAGTAGTCACTGGAACTTGGCTTCAACGATATCCTATCAAAAAATCAAACATTTGGTTGTTTGAAGAATATGAAGTACATTGGAAGATACTTAACTATTCACATTTGGTCCTTGTAACAAAAATAAAATTGATCAAATGTCGAGGTCGTCCATCAAACAAAAATCTATGTAAGGTTCTTGAATCAGATCATGAAGCAATTATTGCTACTGTCAAGAATAGATTTGATCCTTGTGGTTCATTGAATTGAATTTGCAAAGGTATGTTCTTCATGAATTTAATTTGAATATTTACTTAAATGATTTTGTTTAAATTTTTGTATGATTTAAAATTCTATTTAATTACTTACTAACATATTTATGTAAGTTAGTGGTGCCAAAAAATATTCCACCTTTACGTGGTTAGCACTGTCAGTAGAGAATTTATTATTCTCGAAGCCAAGTGAAGCTAAGAAAAATTAAATATTAGAAAGGAACAACAAACATAAATTCTCATTTCACCACCTATATTGTAAAAATATCTTATTAAAATTCTCATTTCACCACCCATATTGTATGAACCACATATATTATTCAGGTGATTGGCAACGGACAACCTTACACTGACTCAGTTTGAATGGAGACAGAGAAAACCATGAGAGAATTTCATAGTGGGCCCCGACATGGAGTTGTCGGATCTGACGCGACATCTCTAGGTGCCACGGAGTCTGAGAAATCACCCATCAAAGATATGGCATGATTGGGCCTCAAGGATCTTAAGTGACTATGCCCCGACGGGGTAGCCCAAAATCACAAGGAGCCTAGGAAACCAAAATGAATTCTCCACTAGTGTTCACCAGGCCATTTGGACGTGTTGTCCTAGACGCTTCAGTCCCACGAGCTTCCATTTGCAAACTACAGCGTCTGGAAGCCCTACACTGACTCAGACTGCACTATTTCACGCGTTTGCAAACAATAGGACAACCAGAGAACTAGATGGAGATGGAAAAAATTGTGAGAGGATTTCATAGTGGGCCCTGAGGTGGAGCTCTCAGATTTGATGAGACATCTCTAGGTGCCACGGAGTCTGAGAAATCACCCATCGAAGATATAAGGTGTTTTGGTCTCAGGGCTCTTAAGAGACTACGCCCGAACGAGGTAGCCCGAAAGCATGGGGAGAATAGGGAACCAAAAAAGAGACACCAGTAGCATTCACCAGGCCATTTGGACATGTTTTTCTAGATGGTTTGGTCCCACATGCTACCGTTTGCAAACTACAACATCTAACAACCTTATACTGACTCAGACTACACTATTTCTCACGTTAAAAAACAATAGCACAACAAGAAAACAAGATGGAGAAAAAGAAAACCATGAGATGGTTTTGTAGAGGGCCTTGACATGGAGCTATTGGATCTGGCGAGACATCTCTAGGTGCCACGGAGTCTGAGAAATCACCCGTCAAAGATATGGCATGTTTGGGCCTTAAGGCTCTTAAGGGACTACGCTCGGACGGGGTAGCGCAAAAGCATGGGGAGTGTAGGGAACCAAAATGAATGCTCCACTAGCATTCACCAATCCATTTGGATGTTTTGGCTTAGACGGTTTGGTCCCACATGCTACCGTTTGCAAACTACAGCATCTAGCAGCCTTACACTGACTCAGACTGCACTATTTCTTGCGTTTACAAACAATTGCACAACGAGAGAACCGGATGGAGATGGAGAAAATCGTGAGAGGATTTCATAGAGGTCCCCAACATGGAGATTTTAGATCTAACGAGACATCTCTAGGTGCCATGGATTCTGAGAAATCAATCGTTGAAGATATGGCGTGATAAGGCCTCATGACTCTTAAGCGACTACGCCCAGATGGGGTACCCGAAAGCATGGGGAGCGTAGGTAACCAAAATGAATGCTCCACTAGTGTTCACCAGGTCACCTTGACATATTGGCGTAGTTAGTTTGGTCCCATGAGCTTCCGTTTGCAAACTACAACCTATGACAGCCCTACACCGACTCAGACTGCACTATTTCATGTGTTTGCAAACAATAGCACAACGAGAGAACCGGATGGAGATGGAAAAAACTGCAAGAGAATTTTGAAGAGGTCCCCACTATGGAGCTATCAGATCTAAAGATACATCTCTAGGTGCCATGGAGTCTGAGAAATCACCTGTCAAAGATATGGCATGATTGAGCCTCAGGGCTCTTAATCGACTACACCCGAATGAGGAAGCCTGAAAGCACGGGGAGCGTAAGGAGCCAAAACGAATGCTACACTAGTGTTCACCAAGCCATATTGATGTGTTGGCATAGTTGGTTTGGTCCCATGAACTTTCGTTTGCAAACTACAGTCTCTAGCATCCCTACACTAACTCAGACTACACTATTTTACGCGTTTGCAAACAATAGCACAACGAGAAAATTGGATGGAGACGGAGAAAACTGCAAGAGGATTTCATAGAGGGCTTCAACATAGAGCTCTTGGAGCTGATGAGACATCTATAGGTGCCATAGAGTCTAAGAAATCACCCATCAAAGATATGGTGTGATTGGGCCCCAGGGCTCTTAAGCTACTATGCCCGAACGAGGTAGCTCGAAAGCACGGGGAGCGTAGGGAACAAAAACGAGTGCTCCACTAGAATTAACCAAGCCACCCCGACGTGTTGGCATAATTGGTTCAGTCCCACTAGCTTCTGTTTGCAAACTATAGCCTCTAGTAGCCCTACATTGACTCAGACTGCATTATTTCACGCGTTTACAAACAATAGCACAACGAGAGAACCAGATAGAGATGGAGAAAGCCGCGAGAGGGTTTCGTACAGGGCCCTGACATGGAGTTGTCAGATTTGACAAGACATCTCTAGGTGCCATGAAGTATGAGAAATCACTCGTCAAATATATGGCATGATTGGGCCTCAGGGATCTTAAACGACTATGCCCGAACGAGGTAGCCCGAAAGCATGGGGAGCGTAGGGAACCACCAATTTTCAATGATTTTGTCATAGGATGCAACTATGTAGACTATGAACTTAGTTTTTTTGGGGAGACCACCAATGTTCCAACTATTCATTTTGAAAGAATGAATATCTTCAATCAAACAGAGAATGAAGAGCTTGAATTTTTTTGGACATTACAAAAGGTTGTGTGTGCCCAAAAAGAAGTCGAAGGTCATATAAATATTCAGTCTTCAACTTTAGATGACAATGAACATCATGAAGAAAAAAAAATAGGTGAAGATGTCACTATGATTAAGAAGAAATGCCTCCTGAAAGTCATAAAGAGTCAATTTGATTACCCAAAAACATCTGGAAGAACTTAAAGAGAAGATACGAGCAAAAGAAAAGGAAAAATGGGAAGCGTGGAAGGATCACAACTTAACTGGAATGGAAGATCTATGTGATGTTGTCGATAGAGTCATGGAAAATCTTAAGGAAAACATGTCAGGTTGATTATTTTTATTAATCCCAGTTGCTTCAACTTCACAAATCAAACTAGGTAGTTCCAAAAGTAGCACACTGCCAAGAAAAACTGCAATGAAGTATTGATAATTAAGCGTAGTCAATTAAGAGCCCTGAGGCCCAATCATGCCATATCTTCGACGCGTGATTTCTCAGACTCCGTGGCACCTAGATATGTCTTGTCAGATCTGAGAGTTCCTAGTTGAATCCCTCTACAAAATCCTCTCGTGATTTTCTCTGGCTCCATCTGGTTCTCTCGCTGTGCTATTATTTGCAAACACGTGAAATAGTGTCGTTTGAGTCAATGTAGGGCTGCTAGATGCTGTAGTTTGTAGATAGAAATTTTTGGGACCAAACCAACTACGCCAACACATAGGGGTGACCAAGTGAACACTAGTGGATCATTTTTTTTGTTCCCTATGCTCCCCATGCGTTCGGGGTACCCCGTCCAGGCATAGTCGCTTAAGAGCCCTGAGGCCCAAACATGCCATATCTTCGACAGGTGATTTCTCAGACTCCATGGCACATAGAGATGTCTCTTTAGATCCAAAAGCTCCATCTTGGGGCCCTATACGAAAGCCTCTCGTGGATTTCTCCGTCTCCATTCGGTTCTCTCGCTGTGCTATTGTTTACAAACACGAGAAACAATGCAGTCTAAGTCAGTGTAAGGCTACTAGATGCTGTAGTTTGCAAATGCTAGCGTGTGGGACCAAAATTTCTAGGAAAAAAAATAAAAATGGCCTGGTTAACACTATTGGAGCATTTTTTTTGGTTCCCTATACTCCTCGTGATATTGGGGTACCTCGTCCGGGCGTAGTCGCTTAAGAGCCCTGAGGCCCAAACATGCCATATCTTCGAAAGGTGATTTCTCAGACTCCGTGGCACCTAGATACATCTTGTTAGATCTAACAGCTCCATGTTGGGGCCCACTATAAAATCCTCTCACAATTTTTTCTGTCTCCATCCGGTTCTCTCGTTGTCCTATTGTTTGCAAACGCGCGAAATAGTGCAGTTTAAGTCAGTGTAGGGCTGCCAGAGGGTGTAGTTTCCAAACAGAAGCTCATGGGACCAAAGAAACTACACCAACATGTCAGGGTGGCTAGGTGAACACTAGTGGAGACTTCATTTTGGTTCCCTATGGTCCCTGTGCTTTCGGGCTACCCCGTCCGGGTGTAGTCGCTTAAGAGCCCTGAGGCCCAAACACGCCATATTTTCGACGAGTGATTTCTCAGACTCTGTGGCACCTAGAGATGTCTCGTTAGAGCTGAAAGCTCCATGTCGGGGCCCAATATGAAATCCTCTAGTGGGTTTTTCGGTCTCCATCCAGTTCTCTCGCTGTCCTATTGTTTGCAAATGCGAGAAATAGTGCAGTTTGAGTTAGTGTAGGGTTGCCAGAGGGTGTAGTTTGCAAACAGAAGCTCGTGGGACCGAACCAACTATGCCAACACATCAAAGTGGCTAGGTGAACACTATTGGAGGCTTTGTTTTGGTTCCCTACACTCCCTATGCTTTCGGGCTACCCCGTCCGGGCGTAGTCGCTTAAGAGCCATGAGGCCCAAACATGCCATATCTTCGACGGGTGATTTCTCAGACTCCGTGGCACCTAGAGATGTCTTATTAGATCCAATAGCTCCATGTTGGGGCCCACTACGAAAACCTCTCGTAGTTTTGTCTGTCTCCATCTGGTTCTCTCGCTGTCCTATTGTTTGTAAACACGCGAAATAGTGTAGTTTGAGTCAGTGTAGGGCTGCTAGAGGGTGTAGTTTGCAAATGGAAGCTCGTGGGACCAAACTGTCAGGGATAACACATCCAAATGGCCTAGTTAACGCTATTGGAGGATTTTTTTTAGTTCCCTACGCTCCCTGTGCTTTCGGGCTACCTCGTCCGGGCGTAGTCACTTAAGAGCCCTGAGGCCCAAACACTCCATATCTTCGACGAGTGATTTATTGGACTCTGTGGCACCTAGAGATGTCTTGTTAGATCCAAAAGCTCCATGTTGGGGCCCACTACAAAATAATCTTACAGTTTTCTCCATCTCCATCCAGTTCTCTTGCTATCCTTTTGTTTACAAACGCATGAAATAGTGCAGTTTGAGTCAGTGTAGGGCTGCCAGAGGGTGTAGTTTCCAAACGGAAGCTTGTGGGACCAAAAAAAAACACAAAAATGTTGGGGTGGCTAGGTGAATGCTATTGGAGGATTATTTTTGGTTCCCTATGCTCCCTGTGCTTTCGGGCTACCCCATCCAGGCGTAGTCGCTTAAGAGCCCTGAGACCTAAACATGCCATATCTTCGACGAGTGATTTCTCAGACTTCGTAGCACCTAGAGACATCTCGTCAGATCTAAGAGCTCCATGTCGGGGACCTCTACGAAATCCTCTCGTGGTTTTCTCCATATCCATCCGGTTCTCTTGTTGTGCTATTGTTTGCAAATGCAAGAAATAGTGCAGTCTGAGTTAGTGTAGGGCTGTCAGAGGCTGTAGTTTGTAAACGAAAGCTTGTGGGACCAAACCAACTATGCCAACATGTTGGGGTGGCCTAGTGAACGCTAGCGGAGGCTTATTTTTGGTTCCCTAAGCTCCCCGTGCTTTCAGGCTAACCCGTCCAGGCTTAGTCGCTTAAGAGCCCTGAGACCCAAACACGCCATATCTTCGACATGTGATTTCTCGAACTCCATGGCACCTAGAGACGTCTCCTCAGATATGAGAGCTCTGCATTGGATCCCTCTACGAAATTCTCTTGCGGTTTTCTATGTCTCCATCCGGTTCTCTCATTGTCCTATTGTTTGCAAACGTGCGAAATAGTGTAGTGTAAGTCAATGTAAGGCTGCTAGATGTTGTATTTTGCAAACGGTAGCTTGTGGGACCAAACCGTCTGGGCCAACACGTCTATATGGATTGGTGAATGATAGTGGAGGCTTAGTTTTGGTTCCCTACACTCCCCGTGCTTTTGGGCTACCCCATCCAGGCGTAGTCACTTAAGAGCCTTGATGCCCAAACATGTCATATCTTCGACGGGTGATTTCTCAGACTCTATGGCACCTAGAGACGTCTCTTTGGATCCGAGAGCTCCACGTTGGGGCCCTCTACGAAATCCTCTCGCAGTTTCCTCCGTCTCCATCCGGTTCTCTCGTTGTCCTATTGTTTACAAATGGGTGAAATAGTGCAGTCTACGTCAGTGTAAGGTTGCTACCAGATGTTTTAGTTTGTGCAAACAGAAGCTCGTGGGACCGAACCAACTACGCCAACACGTCCAAATGGCCTGGTGAATGCTAGTGGAGTCTTTTTTTTGGTTCCCTACGCTCCCTGTGATTTTGGGCTACCTCGTCCGGGCGTAGTTGCTAAAGAGCCCTAAGGCCCAAACACGCCATATCTTTGATGGGTGATTTCTCGGACTCCGTGGCACCTAGAGATGTCTCATCAAATCCGAAAGCTCCATGGTGAGGACCTCTTCAAAATTCTCTCACTGTGCTATTGTTTGTAAATGTGTGAAATAGTGCAGTCTGAGTCAGTGTAGGGCTGCCATGGGGTGTAATTTGTAAACAAAAGCTTGTGGGACCAAACCAACTACGCTAACACTTCGAGGTGGCCTGGTGAATGCTAGTGGAGAATTCGTTTTGGTTTCCTATGCTCCCCATGATTTTAGGGTACCCCATCCAGTCATAGTCGCTTAAGAGCCTTGAATGAATAGATTAGCTTAAGAATGAATTTGATAGGGGTATGTCTAAGAACACATGGGAGTTATCAATCGCCTATTAAATATTTATTGTTTAGTTCTGGATGGGAGTCAGCTGGCCTATGGCTTAGTGACTTTCCATTCATTGATAATTTATGTTATGATAAACCCATGGATGCTTTCAAAAGTGCCTTAAAAAGGATAGGGGTAGTCATCAAGCCTAGTGAAAGGTGTGGTGTGATTTCCAAATAACGTGAAATGTCTATAGATTTAAAGGTAGTAACACGAATTGGACAAGATTAAACAATCAAGAATCATTGAGTGTCTGAATCAGAATGTCATTGCATCTAGAGACATTCTCAAGCATTGGAGTAATGTATATGGAGAGACATTCTCAAAATGTCAACAAATGAAAGGCATCAAATTGTGATGACTGTCGGGTGTTTTAACCGGGGAGAAGACTACAAAGCATAGAAGAATGTAGTAAGTGCATGATAAGATAGGAACCAGTACAAAGAGACCATGAGCAAGAAGAAGCGCAAGTAAGGTAAATACACATATAGACATTGATAAATTGAATGAATAATTACTCAGATTAGGTTACACTTTATATACATACATTATATAAATATTAATTTCCAAAGTTTGATGCATATTATACATTGAAAATGATAGTACATGTACATCACCAATAAATGAAAAACTAACCCATAATGTCATAAATATTGTCAAGTGCACGTCATATTAGATTCATGCGAAAATAATCTCAGAAATGTAAGGTATCATACAAAATTATCAAGTTCCAAATAGTATTTTAATGTGCATAATAAATACAAAAATGCCCAAATAGGTCATATACCATCAAGTTCAAATGCCATATAGGCTTACAATCAATGCCATGCACATAGGCATACAAAACAATGTCATGTAAGACATATATATTTCCTACTCATCAAAATCTATCCCTCTCTTGGCCTTGCTCGAAGAAGACCCTCCCTTAGGCGAAGATGGAGATCCATGAGATGACTTTGCATCATCCGAGCCCATGCTTCGAGTCCACTTCCGCTGAATACTCGCTTGTAGATGAGCCTGTAAATGTAAACAATATTTTTTTGTCAAAACTTAATTTATATATGTTTTCAACACATATTTAAGACCATGCTAGAATGAAAGTATTTACATAAATACACAAACTTACCACAAGTTGTCAATCACGTTGAATTTGCATCTCACGCTCAGATGAGTCATCGGGAGCTCTTGTAGTACGAACGGGGGTAAGAAGACGACGAGATGGAGGATTCCATGCCCTTGAAGTCAGAATGGAGGGGGTTGAAGTTCCCTACATACACATAAGATCAGAAAATCTAACATCAGAATTAGCGAAAATAGAGCTAAGTACATGTATCTACATAATGATAATATTTTAACTAATTTTATCAATATAGAACTATTGTTTTTACCCCCGCCACGCCTGTGAATCAAATGAACAGGGCTGTGCCCTATCGCAGGTAACTCTTGCATACACACAATGAAGGACATTATTAACATAATTTAATAATTCTACAATGACAGACATTACTAACATCTAATTTAAGATAATATGAATTACACGAGAAATTTAACAAAATTTGCGTGTTGTTTGAATACCTTAGTGAGTTGTTGCGCAGATGAAATCGCAGTGGCAACACCTTTATCTACTTGTCACAGAGATGGTGGGGTGTTTAGTGAAGTCGACATCTGTATCAAACATGTATATCACATGAGTTAGATGGACATACAAGAACATACATATCTTTGACTTCAAAACTAATATATATATATATATATATATATATATATATATATATATATTATATATATATTTGTGTACATGCATATATATATACACACACACACACACACACACATGTATGTGAAAATTTTATGTAATTAACATTCTAAATTACCTCTGTGAATGTATGTGTATGCATGGTGCTCACCGCCTATGGTCGGGATGAAGATGCACCTCCTGCGCGCTGTAATATCAATGCATGTACATGTACAAATACAATTATTTCAAAAATTTAACATATATAAGTAAATCAGATACTCCAAAATTTTTGTAACACACATAACAAAACATAAAAAATTTACTTGTGAAGGTGACGCTGATGAATGTAATCCAAATGTCTCACTCAAAAGGACATCTGACATAGTGACATTATCATGTTCACCCCAGCTCCAGGTGCACCAAAATCATTACGCATGAAAGTATCATCCTCCTTGAGCCCCAAAAATATGCTACCACATGACGAGAAAAGATGTGGCCTCATGCTAGTACTCCCTAAGGGAATACTCAGTGTACCTCCATGAGCATCTGGTTCAGAAATCTCCCTCGTATGTCAAATAAGGGTTGTAGAAAGCCCCTAAAGCGCGTGGAGTGTATTAATCTCTACTGTCTCCTTCACTACTTGAGGGATAATCTTAGGGTGAGGGGGATTCTGTGTGGGGAATATACCCTGCTGAATAGGTGCACAATGTGCACCTGGTCGATCCTGTGCAGATCCTTTTCTTTGGCCCCAGAAATCTCAGAAATCAAAATAATTTGGGATCTCATTGAGGATAAAATCGCAATAGAGTTTCCTCAGAAAGTATAGTGGCACCTCATTGTTATTACAAGGTGGAAAATCAAACACCATCCACCATTAGTCCCAAAAATTATTTTTAATCAAATTATTACTGCACCAATGGATGGGAAATCGTTTATATGTCAACGAAACAAGAAAATTAGTGCAGGGTTCCGTGAATAAGGCACATATGATATCTTTTGAAATTTATTTTTTCTTTACATCCACATATGAAAATTTCTTGGAATAATAAACACGACGACCCTCTCTGTAAGTTTTCTAATGATCAATTTTCCTCGTTTCTGCATCAATTTGAACAAGTAATGCCTCTAATGTGTTTGCAAGAGAGGCGTGGTGGGGGTTTGTAGATTGTGCATCCCTCATTGTTTTGATTAAATCCTTAATTTCAATTTTGTTTTCAACTATTTGGGCTGCTAAATCTTCTTGACTACCCAAGGGATGTTGAGCAACTATGGGAGTGTCAGGAGGGATGATAGGAATAAAAGGGTTTGGTTGTGGTTGATTCCCTCAACCTCTAACTGTAACAATAAAAAATATGTATTTAATTCAAATTTTAATCTATAATTATCATATTTCAATGTAATTTTCAGAAAAGAATTTTTCTTACCTCTTCTCCTTGGCGCCATCATCGATTCATATCTTCTCGGCGATCCAGAAATGATCCTTTGAGCTTGAGATCCAGCTGAATGAAAAAATGTGAGGGCACGGTTAAGCTCTGAAACTCACGTTTGAGGGAGGAAAAATGATAGAGGCTCGGGCCTATTTTTTTATATTTATAATAATCATAACGCGTATGCATTATGTAATGCATACGTGTTATGCTTTGGTGATTCCCAAGCCAAACAAATTAAAATGTGAGCGCGTTTTAACAAAACGCATACACGTTTTTCTTTTTTTTGGATTCTTGTCTACTTTTTGGCCCCCCAACTTGGTGCACTCACCCTGGACTCCACTTCACTAGTTCAGTCAGCCACACTTCTAAAATCCTAGAAAGGTGGGTGTAATTGAATTGCATGTAAAACCACCTTTCCAGTTGTAACTTCTGCTAATAAATTCCCTTTACTGCCCCTAAATGGAATTTAGCTTCTCGGAACTTCTGTAACTTCCTCAACTACTATTTTTAGCATGTGCATTCAACCATGTTCAACTAACTTCCAACAAATTATTCCTTTATAAAATTTTGGTTCATCCTCTTACAAATCATCTTGAATTTACAACACAATTACTTTGTCAAATTGCTCTCCAATATCTGCATATGGTAGGCTTTTTTATCTATGTTCGTAGCATTGGTCAGTCTATATTTTGAGGTCACTTAAGAGCACCCACAATAATTTTGTAACAAGATTACACAACTTTAAAGCTCAAACATCCTTATTCAGGGTTGCATTTGAAAGATGTAGGAGGTTTGCAAGTCATTGTTTGTTTGTCTCCATTTTTTCTAAGGTTTCCTCTGTCTTCAAACCCAATTGGAAAATTAGCTTAAGAGAATATTTTATCTGAACTGAGGGTTGGTAGTGATTTTTGTGGAGAAATAGTAGAGGTATTTAGGAGCCAAATTCTATTTCTCCACCCAGGGCCTAAACTGTGGGTCAAAACCAAACCAAACTTTTATCTTTCAACAACTACCCAACACTGCAAAGAGGGTCAACAGGGATCCTAAAGTGCTACATAAAATGATCAAATAATGGTGTTGTAAACATTTTCGTTATCATATTAACAAGGAACAAGTTCAAACCTTGAATTTTTGGATTGAGGGTTTAGAGAGATATTTCACATGTTGATGAAAATCACGATTTATTAACTTTTACAATGGAATTATTGATAGGTTTAAAAGAGAAATCAAACTCAAATTTTCAATTAAAGGGGTTAAGGATATCCAATTTGGTTACTTAAGTTTCCAAAACATAATCAGAATGGGGTTTAATAGTATGGTTGACAAACCAAAATTCATTCGGGTTGCGTAAAACATGAGGTAAATTTTACAATTTTACACTACAATTTCATTTTTAAATAACCAAAAGTATGATATTCCTTTGGTTTAAATTTCTATTTCATTGCGAAGAAAAGACTAAGAACACAAAAATTATACAAGACAAAGATAATAAAACCATGCATGTTAATAATCAAAACAGGAAAAAGGGATTTTGAGCTAGTTGAACACGCACAAGACTGTCCCAAAGCTCCAAGTTTGGCATGAACTAAGCAGATGCTAGAGAGGTTTGTCGAGTTGGTTAAAAGTATTCCATTTACATTTACCTAATATTCTCCAAGCCTTGTTTAACAATAATGTCTTGTGAATATCCATAGTCAATTCTATTTGCTAATCCACATCAAACAAAAGTATGCTTTCAACCCTCATCTAAAACACCCTCACCTCACCCCACTTTCCCACTTCTACATAGATGTTTGAAATAATAACCTTCCTTGGAACATTTTTTCATTCCAGGAAATCCCATTAGGATGATACCTTAAATCAAATAAATCGCATGCTTTCTCTATGTAGCCACATCAAATGCAACAAAAAGTGGTTCTTAGACCCACATTTCACGAAATCATTTTTTCAAACAGTTCACGTGCCTGAGCTTCCAATTTTTTCATACTTTTCCACCAAAGAATTTAAAAACTTCAACATTTGTAAATAATTCTAATAGAGCACCTGCTAAGCCAAGAACATGCCTCCACATTTATATACATATTTACCAGGGCACTGACAACCAACAACATTTGACAGAATTTCCTCTACCCTTTATCCGTTAATGGAAGGTTAAAATTTGTTCCAAGTCTCCTACTTTGGCACGGGCTGGGAGTATGTTGATTAACGATGTGGAGTGTAGATTTTCCTACTCAATGAATATTCTCACAAGTTTTAAATCCTTCTTAGCTAGCCCCATCTGTGCATATCCTATAATAAAATCTTCCCACGAATCATAAATGTTTCAAGCATTTTTGCAACCAGTTCTCATACCTCAATTTCCAAGTTTTCTAGGCTTATTAACACCCATTTTGTGTACAACCTCCAATCATTGTTGTCCATGAAACCACAACTGGTTGGAGCAAATAACTCATTCCTTCCTTCAACCACTCCACCACTCCAAATAACTCCAAATAACTCTTTCTTTCCTTCCACCACTCCAAAGAACTCCAAAGAACTCTAAAGAACACTAAAGAACTCATTCATTTAGCACGGATTGGGAGGACGCTGACAATTAAAGTGGAGGGTCGGCTTAGTCTAATAAGTTTCAAAATCCTTTTCAACCAATCCATTTTGTGTATATCCTAAATCATTATTTTCCAAGGGAATATAACTCATTTAGGCATTAAAATAAACAATTCATGTGCCTCCATTTTTTTCTCTACATTAAACTTACATGTTTGCCAGGGTAGTTACAACTGTAACGTCTAACAAAATTCTTATCTTCTTCATTCTTTGATAGATTTCCATATCCTAAGATGCTCATTTTACACATGTAAACTGGAGTTTGGGGCTATTGAGACAATACACTAAAGAATAAATTCCACACATCCTCTACAAAGTTGGAGGAAACACCTTGGGAGATGCATGTTGTAGGGAGGTGAATGAAAATGTACCGAGAGATAAAAATCCTAGGATGCTCATTTTACACATGTAAACTGGAGTTTGGGGCTATTGAGACAATACACTAAGGAAGAAATTCCACACATCTACTACAAAGTTAGAGGAAACACCTTGGGAGATGCAAGTTGTAGGGAGGCGAATGAAAATGTACTGAGAGATAAAAATTTACACCTTTTAGGAACCTTCACACTTTGTATTTATTGTTTTTAGGAATACAGAGTTGTAACATATGACCAAAAAAATTCCCCCTCATAAATTATTCCAAACTCAAATTTTTTTTATGTGGGTTGGAGGAAAGAGTGGGAGAAAGGTTAAGGGGTGGGGCCTCACACCTAGTTTTGCATTTGCTTGAAAGATTCAAATATTACTATGACCTCACATTTCTTTGAGTCATATTTCTAAATAACACCATGTGCCTTACGAGTTTTCCATGGTCATTTCAACCAATTCAATGGGTTTCTTTCACATGGATTTCACATGGCCCTAGGTCACTAACCCAATATCCCATATATTTGACATTATAACTCCCATATTTTATTGTTTTCTAATTTTATTCCATTTTATCCTATATTTTATTATCAAATTGTCAATATTCATTTCTCATTTAACGTGTTAATTTTTATTATCATTATTTAAATAATCTATTACTTACATGCATCTATTCTAATGGAAAGATTTACCCTAGCATATTGCATCGCGGCCAAATATTCACAACTTACTAACACACCAACTCAATGCTTGATGAGTAACTTACAAATTATTTGATATCGTATCTTTTAAGTAGAGGTTTACACATGTTTGGCATATTCATGTCATCATCATAAGGGGGAGAACAAATTCAACAACACCTGAACATTAAAATGGAGTGCATGCAAGTGGATTCGATAAAGTAGAAGTAGAATGGCATTACAATGACTGTGCGTGGGCCAATGACCATGAGATGATATGTGAAATAAAATACCCTTAGTTGTTTCATTTAATGTGAGTACATGTCACTTTCAAACTTAAAAATTAAATTCGAACTAGTTAATAAAATAAGTCACATCAATAAATTAACTGCTGACACATAGAGAACCCATATGAGATGATTTTATTCCCAAGTAATGGGTCACCTTAAATTTCTTTCTATTCAAAAGTTATTAATTTAAATACCTTAAAAACATGCTTTCCACATAATTTAAATACTCAAAAGAAAATTTGCATATTGAAAAAATCATGATCTATTAAAGGGTATTTTTTAATAAAAATTATGATAGTTAAGTGGATGTAACAACCCCTTATTATAATAACAACCCCTTATTATTGTAACAACCCCTTTTTTTTCAAAAAAAATAATACTAAAATTCAACATGAAAGTCTTATTATAATACTATTCCTTAGCACACACACACACACACACACACACACACTATATATATATATATATATATATATATATATATATATATATATATATATATATATATATATATATATATATATATTGATTCTTTGAGGTTTATTACTAACCTTATAAAGATATAGATGTGATTACTAACCTAAACAGGGAAAAGAAAACACTTCTTCAAACCATGTTCATATTTGAATTTTTTTATAGAATATTTTATTTCTATTATTACCGTATTGAAATTGTGCAAACCCAAATCTTGTTGTTTACTATAATTTTGCTTCCCATGCAAGTGTTGGAAATAGTTTAGGTTGCTTTATAAAATTGTGAATATGAATCGATTTTTCATTTGTTAATGAGTATGATAAATATGCTTTCATTATTGTACCATAGTGAAGTCATTTTTGTAAGCAAAGATACTCCTCAATAGGTGTTTCCAAAGAAAAAGTGTTTGAAATATGTAGTTGGGATCTATGTTAATTTGAATGTTCAATATTACTGTCTTATATTCTTTTTTCCTTTATCCACATTTGATATGTTGTCAAATGTATTTAACAAAAAAGTGTATGTCTTCACTGATTCTACATATGTTGGGCACCTATATTGTTAGAACCAATTAATCCTTGGTTTCTATCTTCATCCCTTGTCAGCCTAAAATCATGTAAATTTATAAGTTTGCACCACTGCAGTCTTAGAAAGAAACTATTGACATTGGGGGGATTGAATGATAGGGTCTAACTATAGGCACCTTAAATTACACACCTATTTCCATCCTATCCTAGTTCGCTTCCTAGTTCATCCCCTTTGTGAATGATTAATTCAATTGATTAGTCATGCACATTTTCCCCCTTTGGATTAATTAAATTAATCCTTAGTACCACTATCAGGTAAGTTAATTTTCATTTATTAATTAAATAATTAATTAATTAGTGTGCGCATCTTAGTCAACTGCCACTTAGATTCCTGGTCAAATCCACATGGACTCCACTTCACCAGTCCAGTCAACTCAAGTTCTAGAATCATAGAAAGGTGGGGGTAATTCAATTGCATGTACAACCACCTTT
Source organism: Taxus chinensis (assembly GCA_019776745.2). Lineage (NCBI taxonomy): Eukaryota > Viridiplantae > Streptophyta > Pinopsida > Cupressales > Taxaceae > Taxus > Taxus chinensis. The sequence goes on along the minus strand of CM034156.1, from coordinate 462,877,815 downwards.
CTGGATGTAACTTCTATCAATTAATTCCATTACTACCCCTAAATGGCATCAAACTTCCCAGACTTGCTGCAAATTCCTCAAATGCTAAAAATAAAATGTGCACTCATCCATTTGTAATTAACTTTAGCCTTATAAAATACATGTTTATCCTATCAAAAATCCTCTTGGATTGTTTGTAAGTAAACTTGTCAATTTTCATACTAAATCCTTCCTAGCCAACTGCTCGTAGCAATTTGTATCCCCATTTGGAGACCATTAAAGATCACCCACAAATCTGCATCCAACAATCTTCCACAAGGTTCTACAACTAAAAGCTCTCACAAAATTTACTCGAGGTTTACTTTGGAGGACTACAGGAGGTTTGCAAGTTGCTTGTTTATTTTCCATTACTGTGTTTTTCCATAGATTAAATTTTGGCATGCTTGGTGGGACTTGCACCCCTATTCGTTTGTTTTTGTGGTTCCTCTGTTATTCAGTTATTTCACTTATTTTTTTGGTTTGTCTCATACAAACTCTCTGATATGTGTATCCCTTACAAGTGTTTGCAAGTGTTATGGAGAAGTAGGAATTTTAGTTGTAAACTTCACACGAACACTTCATTTTGTTTTCTATATGGTTTAAGCATTTAATCTTGTTTACAGGTGTTTTGGTATTCTAGGATACCGCAATCATCTTTAAAAAAATTAAATTTTTTTGCTTCTTTTCTATTTTTTATTTGTCTTTTGTGATCATTTTATATATTTGAAATTTTTTTAGTAGTATTTTTCAGTTTTCTAAAACCATCTTATTTACAATTTTTTTTCTTTGGAGTAATTTTTTCTGCTACATTTTGTGAACTCTCGGTAGGGTTAATTGGGTATTTTTAAGTTTTCCAATTACACAATTTGTTTAATACATCTGATTTCTTTATGTCTCCTATTGTAAACCGGCAGAAACAAATGAAAAAATACAATTAGATTCAAAAAAACAAATCAGATTTTAAAACATTAAAATTCATATTTCTGAAATCGAAAAAAAGGGGGAGAAACGACATAACAAATTTTTTTATTACCATTTGGTGTTTTTTTTGGTAACCTACAAAAAAATATAAACACAATAGAAAATACAATAAAAAAATTATTCAACCCCCTAACCTAGCTGCCCCAACTCGGCTCGACAAGTTGGCTCGCCGAGCCAACTCCCTCCATCCCTCCCCTTCCCCTTCCTGAACCCCATCAATCTCGATATGCTTCACTAAATATGTTTTACCCTAAGCTCCCCAACTCAGACCCCCCTCACACTCACTCCCTACCCTCAATAATATCTTCCCAACTCTCATCGACCTCCCATGTGGACATCCTGACACACCCATGAGCCCTAACTCCCCCCGAATCACCTAGCTGACCTACCCCCTAGTCCAGTCGTGACTTGGACGAACAATTTTCCCAACCCTTTCCCTAAGGCATACGCATAATGACACCCCTTAGAACGATACACAACCTCTCCCTAGATCGTTGACCTACGCCATGGCTCATCCTCACACACTGAGACCTCTCTTTGAGCACCAAACCCTATCACATAGACCTTCACCTGAGCTCCTCTGATCTTGTATCATACCTTTCCTATCGGTTGACATTTCTTTGCTAACAAACCTAAGACATCCTCTTCGCTTGATGTTCCTTCACATAACCAAGCCCCTTTGCATTCAACTCGTCATTTTTAGGTAGCTCCAACCATAGTTTTTAGGATTTGTTCATATATCCCATATAAGATTTTAGGATTTTTTGTTTTTAAATATATTTCCACTAGGTCATATTTTCACTATAGTTTCAACTTCGGTTCATACATTTTTAATGTTATTTATTTCATCCTTGGTTTAATTTATATTTAGTTGTAGATTAGCTCAAATTTAATTTTCCTATAACTTAGGTTTATTTCTTAAATTTAGTTAGAATTAGATCACTCTCATTAGATTTTTAATTCACTACTTATTTTTTTTACTACTTTGATTAGGTATTTTACACACTCTTAGGACCTTTTTCATTAATTTTTCATCAATTTTATTCACTCGGACTAATTGTACCCTTTGGTTTTGTAGGGCACTCAGCCACTTCGATCTTCAATTTTTTTTTTTTCACTTTTTAAGCTATGTCCTTGCTTAGTGCCATGTACATCTATTTTTTCATCAATTTTACTTATCTAGACTAACCAAGAAAGTTACTACTCTATTGTTACTGGATGTTTCGATCCAATTTTTTTTTTTGTTGCTTTTTAGCCTTTTTGTTAGTAGATAATCATTTTTTCTTATTTTTCGCAACATCACTAACACTTTCTAACGCGTTTTTTCATACATTTTTCCCTTTTCATTTTTGGTTGTTTTTATATAGATTATTTGCAACACACTTTACACGTATGCTCTTCTCTCGCGCTTGTTACAAGTGATCTTGAGAATCAGAAACATGATTGTGTTGTGTTTCATTGTTTTCTCTTTTATTTACCTTGGCAAACTACTAACACTTGTTTGCAGGGCTGCATTATAAAGACTACTCAAAACTACTAACTGTAGGTTGCCTTGGTTATGAGTTCATTCAAACCACTAATACATCCTGTGCATGGAATCTTTTAAATCGAGATTAAATGAACACTACACACTATATTTACAAGTGTGGTTGAAAAGGATATTTCCCAACCGCCATAACCATGGGAAGTTCCTTGGCATAAGCCATAAAAATAACTTGAGGAGTACCACAGAAACCCCAAAGTAGTCATCACATTAAGGGATCTGGTTGAAAAAATGGGTACCTTTGTCCCAATTGACTAGTAAAACCTTATGAGATTAGAGTCATGGATATCCAGTAATGGCAACCCCAGTGCAATTCATTTTGAGCAAGATATTTTCTCAAGGTTTCAAAGGGGGTAAAGTAAAGCCAAAAAATAGCAATAACACTGTGTTCACTTAGATATAATGCTGACACCTAGTTGAGATAGCCACCTATGAAGCCAAACACTATTTAGGGCAAGCTAAGGTAGAGGCCAAAAAACAAACCAAAACAAAAACTCTCTTTTTGTTTTATTTCTTTTCGTAGTAGTGTTCCACACTCTCTTTCTCATATTTCACATTCATATCTTTCCACCATTATCTAAACACTCCTTGTTTGGATTCGTCTTTCATGTTCATACCATTTTATCGTTTCCAAACACTTCTTAATGTAGCCACATTATGAACAAACATGATCTACTGCAAATAATATGAACTCCAAAAGAAAATAGATCTCCTTCTTTGCTACTGAATAATGAATTACAATGATTCCTAAATATGAAAACAACTCCCAACTCGAGTTTCCAAGCAAACTCTAACTCTGACTAAATCTAATCTAGGTGGCGGAAATTACTATTTTTAGTAGTTTACTAGAACTTGTTATTCTTAGTAAGTTCGCATGCTTATTCGTACGAGCACAAAAATTACCATGAATCTTCTACATCCCTAAATTAGAGGAATTTCCAACTTTCTAACTCATAATGTAACTAATAGACTAAAATTAACTAATGCCCAAAAATAGGAAAAAACTAAACTATAACTTAAATCCCAATTTTCGGCATCAAGATGGCGGATTTAGGGCCAAAAAACATATCAAAAACTTGACACAAATGGTAGGGAAATTTTCCACTGCATTCCTCTCATCGAAAATTGTGGTTTAAAAAAAAAAAAAGACTCAAACGGACACCCGGAGCTCAAGTTATGACCTTATCAAGTTCCTGCTAATTCTGGTGCATCACTTCTTTTTTGGAGTCATCTTTCATCCTCTTTTCATTTTTCTAAGTAATATTTACTTGGATTCTTTTTCACCTTCTTTTCGATACCCCAAATACTCCTTGTTTGGCATCATTTTTGATTCTATCCCCAATCTCCAAATTTTATCCTTATTTGGACTTATCGTTCACCTATTTTCTCATCATCCTTTCTCTTCATCTTAATACATTCACTATCTTTCGTTTTAATGTCAAAATCTCCCTTTTTGGAGATTTTTTCTCTTTTTCATATTTTCAATATTTTCATCCTCATCACACTTCCCATTTGATCTTATTGCTTTCCTTTGGAATTCTCATTTACCCATACGAGTCTTCCTATTTAGAGATCATCAAATTTCCCTATCTTTCAGACTTACCTCATTTTGATTTTATCTCCCATTTCATCCTTGACTTAAACATTTTGATTACATTTCCCAAAGTTTAATTTTCCATTTAATCTTCAACATCAAGTCTTGAGTTGTGGATATCAACGTCCTCATTCAAGAATTTTCATCTTACAACTCACATCTTGACATTTTTTATATCCCAATTTGTTATGATTGTTTCCATTGCATCTTATTAAAGATTCGACATTTTCATCCTCTTCTTACATCCTTTAGTTTGACACCATCATTGTTGAACTATACACATTTTTTTTCTTCATGTCTATAATTTGAAAAAACCTTTTGTTAAGTTTTAGACATTTCATCATATATTTTCCCAACATTTACGTCGTCGATATTCAAGTCTTATCCTTTCATTATTCTTTTCCTTCTTAACTATTTCATGTTAAGGGTTAAGTGCATCACATATGATTCAAATCCTTCATATCCTCTTCCATTCTAACATTTACATTGTTAGTGGTTGAGCACAATCAAACCTTAATTGCAAAACCCTCTTCACATCTAGTATTCACTTTGCTAGTGGTAGAGTACATTTGAAATCAATATATCTTCACTTCTCCTTTATAGAATTCACATTGTTATAGGTTGATAACATTTGAGCTTCTGTCACTATAATCCTCATCCCATCTAGCATTCACTTTGCTATAAGATGAGCACTTTCGACACATTGGACCCCTCTTCCATCTTGGCATTCACTTTTTCAAGGGTTGATCATCACTCTCACACACTTCCATCTTGACATTCACTTTATTAAGGGTCGCATCACCCAAAATCTTCCAAACATCTTGTCCATCTTAGCATTCACTTTGTTAAGGGACAAGTTTCTATCAAACTTAATCACATAACTCTCTTCCATCGTAGCATTCACATTTCTACAGGTTGAGTTATCTTTCACATCTCTTTTTTCTCCCCCCTCTTTTAAAAATGGTGATAACATGACAAAAATTATATAGTACTTTTGGAAGAAATGAAATAATTCGAAATCCTTTTGGAAATTCCGATAGTGACAATGACCAAAACTCTGAGGATGATCAGAATGACATCTCTCCTAAAGAACAAGCCCATGTTGAAAATATCTACAGTATGAATAAAGGAAAAAAAATTCTTCATCTCCTTGAGATGGGAGAAAAAGTACCCTCCGATTTCGACAAGGATGTTCCACGAACATTACTTGGAAACCAAAAAACCAAAAAGGGTGAACCTTTCATTTATACAAACAATGATGATGGGTTGGGCCCTAGCCACATGAAAAATGAGGATGGAGACAAATCCACCTCAAACAACACCAATGATGATGCATCAAACAAAGAAAAATGTGACATTGGGAATAAAGGAAAATCGACTGACTCAACCACCAATCCCATTAAATCCCTCATGGATCAAATTAATGAGATGGAAAAACAACTCACTTTTATAAATTTCAACGTCATTATTGAACCTCCTCACAAACAGAAACCCAAGAAAACTAGCGACACTTCATATGAGAGCCATAAAACACCCACCAAAGAGAACAAAAAATCTACGAGTGATGTTTCATTATCTATCTTATAGAAAAACTCACCCTTTCCCCAAGAATAATAAATTATGAGGGACACCATCTTAGGTATGCAACATCAATGCAAATAATTCAATTTTTAAGAATTGTGTCCTTACCCCTTTGATAAGGACATCTTATGCATATCCATTCCCATTTTGAGATGCCCAAATTCGACAAATAAAATGGCAAGAATGATCCTAGAGAACACATTAAAGAGTTCTATATGGCTTTCCAAGAGGTGGCCTATAGTGATATATTCTTAATGCACATTTTCCCACAAATTCTAGGTTGGAAAGCCTTGTATTGGTTTCTACATCTCCCCAAGGACTCTATCCAAAATTTCATATACCTATCAAAGAAGTTTGTTAAACATTTCGCATTCAATCTAGACTCTGAAATTACAATGATGGATTTTTGCAATGCTAAAAAACGAACAAATGAAACCTTTTCACAATTCCTAAAAAAATGGTGCGAGATTGTTAGTCTCTTTGCATGCTTGATTCTTGAGAAACAACTTGTGAGCATCTTTTTACCTAACCTCAACATTGAGTTATCCTTTCACATGTAAATGCATTTCCTTAATACTTTTGAGGAAGTTATTGAGAAAGGATCGTAGATTGAAAAATACCTTTTTGTAAAAGGTTTGATCAAATCTCACTCAAAGGATAATGGGAAACATAATAACAATAATAATAGCTCTCACCAAGACAAATCCAAACACGTTAATTTCAATCTTAATGTGGTCAATAATGGTGTTACTGATTAACTAAAAATGGACTAACTATGTAGTGTGGGGCTAGTTAATCTAAGATATGAACTATTGTAATAAAGAAAATAAATGTAGTAAATAGGAATGTAAATGAGCTAAAAAAATATGCAAAAGGAAATGCTAACTCTAATGTACAAGAAGGAAGAGGAAAGAACTCACCTGAACAATAGATGCCCGTCGGAGAGTGTCATAGAGGTGACTGGAAAAACTAGGAGCAGGAACGACTATACAAAGGTCTGGAAAAGGATGGATCTAGAAGATCAGCTAGAGTGGAACACCTGGAGAAGGAATGGGGTGCCTGCAGGAACTTTGGTTTGCAATCTGGGCACCCTGGTCTGTGCAAAATCTCTAAAACTGGTCTTCACTGGTTCAGTATATGGCTCGAAACCCTCACTATTTGTCACATCAACTTTTTTGTCCTGCGCTAGATGTCACCAATAATCCAAGATGAAAGAAAGACTTGTAAGACCCCTAAAAAAACACCAAACCCTAAAAAAAAAAAGCATAAAAAGGGGTCAGACTGACCTCAACTGTGACAATGGTGGACTTACTAACTGAGTGTTGCACTACATATTAGACCTGATGTAGTTATATATATATATATATATATATATATATATATATATATATATATATAAGTGAGTGAACATGCCATAGGTTGCTCTTATTCCAATCAAACTTTGTGAAGTAGCAAGAAATAACTATGTGTAGAAAATGTAATGGAATGCATGCATGTAATAGAATAAAATCCCTCCCCCTATGAAGTGTGATGCAGATGTCCTAGCCTTGTGCCTTAATGATGGTGCTATGTGGATGCAAGTGATTTCCAATGCAATAGGTGGATGCAACTCTAGATGGAGTGATAGTAGTAAGTGATGCTAGGTCCCTCATTATGGTCTCATAACTTTATATTTATAGGGCTCTATTGATCTAATTTCATAATTAACCCCGAAAATTCCAACCACACAAAATATAAAGATGTAAAACGGCTAGAAAGAGCCCAAAAAATGGCAGGAAAGTGTAATAGGGACAGGGGCACCCCTGGTGGGACCAGGTTGCCCACAGGTACCCCAGTTGAGGCTAAAATAACGGGAAACAACTGAGATAGACTGGGCAAGTGGATGAAAAGGTCGGTAATGATGAAATTAAATAAAATAAGATGGCCAAAAGATGGGGGTAAATTAGTACTTTCTTCACTCAAGAACCTTCTAAATATTAGTATGAGACCGTGATAAATAATGTGCAAAGTGCATGATTTTTTGACTACAGTTACAGATAACCAAAATTTCCACAATGTCCAAAACATTCAGGATAAACCAAACAAAGGTAAACAACATATTGTTTTTTCTAGGAAAAAGGTTTCCTCCTCCTGTGATTCTAAATGATGTAGCTTCACTCCTTTGGGAGAACCTCTCTCAAATTTCCTACAACTTGTTAATGCAAACATGGTGACATATCCCATCACAATACCTTAGATTAAAGGAGAACCCAAACCCGCTTGGTACAAATTCGACACTTACTATGACTTTCATCATATTGACGGTCACACAACTGATTGATGTTTACATTTATGTCACTTTATCCAATACCTCATTGATAGCAGGGATATCACCGTTAAATAACCTTCACAAAATAAAACACAAAATGAAAATATCAAAGTGTTTTCAAACCCATTTCCCAAACATGGTACTGATAATATAAACATTGACAAAGGCCACTCCCCCAATAACACTGACTACGGTTAAATTATTTAATTTATTGAGGAAGTTCCTCCTATAGTAGCCACCTTTAAATTCAAACCTCCTAATCATGTCATTTCCACATGCCAAATGAAGATATGGGTTTCTACGGAAAACCATCTATGTCTTCTACAGAGCCTTAAACATCCAAACCGATGGCTCCCTTGAATCAAAAGTAAACCTCTAATGTCAAATCTTCCACCTCTGGTCAGTATGACCTCATCAAACAACTAGCAACCACGATGGCACATATATCTTTGATGGAATTGTTGAAAGATTCACCTAATATTTGGGACATTCTCACTCATTCTATTCATGAAGCATGTGTTCCTCCAACCCTTAATGTTCAATAGTTTTAAGCTATGATTGCAAACCTTATGCTTGAAATCCCTATCTTGTCTTTTGGCCCTTAGGATATGTTGAACCCCAACCTCCAAAACAATAAATCTTTGCATATCAAAGCTTACATAATGGACCAAAAGGTCACAATATTTATAGTCTCGTTTCACTATTCTCTTTAAATCCTAAGTGTGCCAGGCTATCACCCAAGGCACGCATAGGTGCCAAGCCCCTCCTTTATGTGAGATTTGTAAGAATTCTTCTTCATTAATGGAGTAATGTTTGCATAAACAAAAATAAAAGCATTTATTATAGCATAGAGTAAAAACACTAGATCTAACATAGATGCACCATGATATAAACGTAAAAATTACAACATAAGAGAACTAGATATGTACCATGAGTAACATGAAATACACTAGGGTTTGAACCCATTAGACACAAAATTACAAAATAACCCATCAAATATTGATTATTAAGTGTTTATAGTATCCATATTACATCAAAAAGGTTCAGTACATCATTCTACCATTAACATTTTACCCTCCCCATGGCTTTGATCCAAAAACCATATAGTACCCCCTTAGAACCATTACATAATATTCACCATGCATATGCACACATAATTGACCTCCAACCTCTAACACCTAACACCCAATGCCAATCCCCTTGTCTAGATCCAAATGCCTCAAATAGGATAGGATCTCACCTAAACATCATTACAGAAGCAAGCCCGCATGCCAAATGTCATCATATCCTGTTAAAATCAAGTGTTCAAGGCATGCAGATTTCAACTATCCATAATAACCTCCACTTTACAACCCGTAACCATAATGATTCCCTGGAATATTTTTTCTTGAGCTCCAAGTCTTTATGTAACAACCTTGTCATCATTGGGCTTATCCACAACTTCACATGTTTTTCATGTGATAACCTTCAACTGAAATGCGGGTAAGTCCTTAAAATTTTTCCTACTCTTACATGCAAGCCTATCTCTCCTCATGAGCGTTCACTTACATGTTTTTCTCCATAGTTTCTTCCATGTGCGCTCATCTTCTACTTTAGGAATTATTCATTTTCTGGGCTCAACATCACCCCACACTAAACATGTTGTCCATCCTTGGAAAACCATCTGATATTTAACAAAGAATAAAGAATTGAGGGAAAGAATAACTTTTACCTAGCTTGTGCCAAAGAACAAAAGATTTTTTCTACTGCTATACAAGGATTAGGAAGTCTTTGTTCAAGGATTCTTCAATTTTATTCTAGGCATCCACCTCGCTCTGCATTTGTTGAAATAAATCCCCTATCAATGCACTGACTTCCTCAAATGATAAATCTTCACCTTTAGCCTTCAATGTATCAAAAATATTTTCCATCTACTTGCTGAGGTCACTCAACGCATCCATGCTTCATGTAACCTAGGGAAATAATCCCTTCACTTTATTTTTAATTGAGACCCTTAAGTCTTTGATCGCCTCATAATTCTTCTCAACCTCTACTATGATCTTGTCCCATTCAACACTGTTATTCTTGTTCTTTTCCTAGAACTCCTTCAGGTCTTCCTCGTGGGTGGAAACCAATACACTTGCCACCATGTCCCTATCTCCATAGTTGTCATAGCAAACTTCAGCCATGTGCATTGTGGTTTTTATAGAGGAAAGGAGCTCAAAGTACTGAGTTATGGTATCTTCAATTTTAAACTTATCCTGCTCTCTTTGTCGCACCAAAACATCTTCTTCCGACTCCAGCATAAGTGGTTGTTTCTCCATTGTGATCAAGCATTGTCAAATCCTCCAGGAAAGGGAAGGCTAACTCATAATTCTGTTTGGGGGGGCTAAGTCTGGGTGTGCTAAAATAATGGAGTCTAAGATAGCATCTTCTTTCTTGTAGGCTTCACGTACCTTTTCCTTTTCCTCTCCCAACTCATCCTTTAATTACGCAATTATAGAATCCTTCCCTTTTATCTCCCTATCTCTCCCTATTATCTCCTTATTCTTTTCCTCCAATTCCTCCTCTAAGGCTTTGATTTTGTTACTCCTCTCGAATAAACTTTCCTCCACTTCTACCGATACCTTATTGAGTGCATTACAAGCCTTCTCATCCCGAGCTCCCTCTAAAAACTTATCCCACTCTTCATCAAATCCATATACATCGAACACCAAGGGATTCCCACCTTCTTCACCCTCCTCATTCTCCTCCTCTGACTCATCACCCTTCATGCTCTTTGTCTCGTGAGATTTTGAATTCTACACCATATTTTTTTTCTTCTTTACTAGTGACTCCTCTATCATAGGGGACATTTTCTTCTCAGGAGACTTCTCCTTCACAGGGGATTTCTTCCTTTGAGTGTAAGTAATTGGGCTTAAGCCTAACACCTGTGCCCCTGTAGTCTAAATTGTACACATGCTCGGCACCCTACTTGCTGGAGTTTCCTCTCTCTCTCTCCCCTTTGGCACTACCTTATTTCTTCTGAAGGGGTCTTCTAGGATGGATACATCATCCTCAACATACATGCCCTTTTCAAACTTGGGCCTAAGGTGTATATATATCCTTTCTCTCATTTTTTCCACAATAGGTATTGACATAGATTTTAACATATGTACGTCGTGAGAGACATAATTCTCCACATATGTGCACTTCTTAGGATACAATAACATTCTGTGCAATGCATGGTGATCCTGATATACCTCACTTAGATCAAATCTAAGTTTATTGGTCTCCTGGAACCCGTTAACCGCACTTTAAAAGTATTGCACTCTGAAGGAAAAAAGTAGTTTACACCATGGAATTTTTGTGCCATCTGTCAAAGTGAATCTGCCTATGCAAAAGTGCTAGTATACAACGAACTCAGCCTCACCATCCACCAAGGCTGGAAGTTGTTAAGGGATTCTCTATTTTTCCCCAAATTCATCGAGAATCCACTTGTACCATTTCTCCAAGTTCTCTTTATATGCAGTAGTTAGTGTATCATAATTGTATGATTCAAACCTCTTAGCGAGGGAAAGGTCATCTTCAGGGTACTCCCGGACGTAGCTATTTGGCCCATCGGGAACTCTAATATCTTAAAATACAATGGTAAGAAGAACGTTACCATACATGACTTTATCCCTGTCACACATGACATCTATGATCTCCTCCGCAATGAAGGCTGAGAGGTTGTAGATTGTCTCTTCTAAAATTTTCCTGCAAATGTTCAACCTTCTCTTGTTCACTTGTGTCCATCACTCTTGTCCATTCAACTTGATGAGTAGCTGCGCATACATCTTCATGGTTGGGTTTGTGATCTTGGTGATATCAAAATAGCATGATCCCTTCTTATATTCATATTCCACATCTGTTTCTTTGACAACATCCTTGTCGTTCAAGTCATCATCCATTGATTATCATGTGCAGATAATCCCAATGTATTTGGAGATCAACTGAGTAGTTAAGTGCATTATCCTCCCTACGAAGTAAAAATAATCTTCGTGCATGCGTGACATCAGCCACTAGTATAACCTTTTGTGTTTACCAAAATAAGGAAACTCATAGAGTTGAAAAATGCTTCTCATCTTGTGTCCTTTCTCCTGTAGGGAAAAGTAGCTCCAACACCATCTCTTTCTCAGCAATGTTCATCCTATGGTTATAATCACATATAGCCATCTTTCGTACATGAGAGAACCATTCCATCTCCATTAAAACACCATATGGGTATTGCATCTGCACGTACCACTCCTCATTCAAACTAGTTGATACAACTGGTTTTCCTTTTCCCTTTCCCTTGCCCTTCTTTGGTGAAGAGTTTACTCCTTTCCTTGGTGTCATTTTTCTTGTCAAGTCCTTGTAAGTTCTTCCTTGATTGCTTCAACACTGCTCAGTCCCTTGACTCCACTCCTATGAAATTTCTTCAAAACTCATGACCTAGCTCTGAAAACCCTAACATGGAAAACTCTCCTTCTAAAAGAAAGCATAAATACCCATGGGAATCCACTAAACAATCTGCTTTGTGCACACTCATGTACTCCATTCCACTCTATCTCACAAATTTGTCAAGTTCTCCACTCCACACATAATTTTACACAAATTTTCTCACAAGGATGCCCTAGTTCATAAGAGCTCTTCAATAAACAAATGCTAGGTAAAATAAATAACTTACCCCAACCTTCTATTTATAGTTTTTTCATTTTCCTTCATTAATATTTGTGTCACCTACCACCATACGTCTACATTAAAGTTGGCTTTTTCAAACACTTTTCATTGTGCATGTTGTTTATAGTGCTTTTCCTTCACGCACCAACTTACGTGTAACCTCCTCATCCTTCCGATGTGAAAAACTTCATCAACCGTAGAATTCCTTACGTGTACTTCCAACGTTGAAGTATGTCTTTCCCTGCATCTTAAACAAAGTTCTTGCTATAACCTACATTAGTTTTTTCTACACTTTTATCCTTGTACATGGTTTTTATAAAATTTTGACACCAATATTCACCCATAATCACTTTATCTACGCACACTCCTCTAAACCCACGTGTGTTTAACTTTTTCATTTGGGACGCCAATCAATATCACTCCCATTACTTGCTTCATACCGCACTATTCACTGAAACTCTTCTTTACACTCTCCACCCCACACTAAAAATATGTGTGGTCCTCTGCGCATAAAACCCCTTTAGATAGAAACTGGTTACCGGTGCACTAACGCACCCACAACAAACAAACAAAAAGACAAAGCATAGCGACAATGAAAGGAAACACATATAGAGGAAAATGCATTAAGGGAAATCCTAAGCTACATGGAAACATTTCCTTATTTATAAACATAAAGAAGATTTATTTATAGTAGGGATTCAACCTACTCCCGTTAAAATAACCGGTCGATCGTGTCCCATCCAACGCTTGTAATTGGAAAGTTCCTGAATCAAGTATATAAGATATAACATACAGTCCCAACCAATGAAATTTGAGTTTCCCAGGATGGTACAAAAACATTGAATCATACATCTAAGAACCATTTGCCCAACCTCAAACTCCTTGTTCCTAATATGTAAATCATGTCATGCCTTATGTCTAGCTTTCTCCATCTTCTGACTCCACCTAGCAATGGATCACTTTTCATCTAGCATCATAAGTTTGTCAATGCACTCTTCTAATGATTTCTCATCAGCCAATCCTCCTGCACACGTAATACATAGGGATGGTAAGATAAATTCAATGGGAAGAACAAATTCCATGAAAAACACCAATTAAAAGGGTGTGGCCTTGTTCAAACGTTTATAAGTCATGTGATATGACCATAAAACTATAGAGACTTTTTCATCTCAGTCCCTCCTTCTGAAATCTCAAATCTTAGTTAATGTGTGGCTCAATATTTTACTAAAGGCCTGAACACTCCCATTATCTCGAGGATGATAGGGTGTAGTTTTGTGATGGGCCACCATAAAATCTGCCAATAAGATTCTAATAGTCTCTTTCAAAAAATGAGTACCCCTATCACTTGATAAACTAAATGGGAATCCATACTCGCTGATTATATTATCCCATAAGAACCTAGCTATTGTAGTTTCCGTGCAATCCTTCATGGGTGTCACTTCTGCCCATCTTGTAAGATAGTTTGTGCACATGATAATATAACGCGAACCTGTCTTATGTGCAGCTGGGGAAATAGGGCCCATAAGTCAATTACCAATTTTTCAAATGGCTCTACACTAGCAATAGGTCTTAATGGCATTTCATCTCTTTGACCTGGCTTACCAAGGTGTTGGTAATGGTCATCGGCCTTGCAATACTCTATACAATCCTTATAAATTGTATCCCACCAAAGGCTTGCCAATAAGATCTTGCGCACGGTCACATTCCCTGGATAGTGTCCTCCTACAATGCCACCATGAGCTTCTTCCATGATTGTAATACATTCATGCTCTAGTACACATCGGTGCAAGACCTCATCCTGACCTAGTTTGTATATGTATCTACTAATCAACATATAGGGTGTGGCGCGTATGTCCAACTTCATCTTGTATAAGGCCTTCATTCCTTTTGGTGCCACACCCATTCGCAAGAAAACAACAATATCCTCCAAATCAGAGGGCGCACAATGAAATATAAACAATTATGCATATGAAATTGTGTCCTCAATGCTCTATGCATCCTATCCTGAGTTAATATGTGATATATGGTCAAGTCCTAAATTGCTCTTTCTTGGTTTCACAACAACCAAAAATTTAAACTCTTGAAACAATACTATCCACCGGCATATGCACCCTTTCAGAATAGGATTTTTAACCAAGTACTTGAGCACCATATGATATGTATAAAAGGTAAACAAATTAGCCAACAAGTATTTCCTAAATTTATACAATGCATAGATCATGGAAATTGCTTCACACTCTGTTGTTGTATAATTCTGCTCTACTGGATTTAACTTTTTACTTGAAAAAAAAAAGGGGTGATCAATAATCCCCTCTCTAAGTTTTTCTAACATTTCTCCTATGGCCATACTCGATGCATCAAAATGTATGTGAAATGACTTGACCTAAGAGGGAAAGTGCAAAATGGGTGCAATAGTAAGTTTCTCCTTCAAGGTGTCAAAATCCACCTGTTGCGCCTCACCCCAACGGAATTTACTTTTATGTTTTAACAACTCTTCCAATGTCGTGGAAATCCCGACATAACCCTTCATGAATTTCCTATAATATCCCATGTGCCCTAATAATCCATGCACCATGCTTTGACTAGTAGGCTCCCTTAACCCTAAAATAAAAACAACTTTGGCAAGGTCTACCAATAAGCATTCCTTGCATAATTTGTGATCTAGTAATGTGCCAAATGGAGTAGAAAAGACACATTTATTAATGTTTAAGGAGATAATTCACTTCCTGAATCTCTCAAACATCAACCTTAAATTTTCAAAATGATCCCTTAATAACCCATACATCATCCAGTCATCTAAGTAAACTTATAGAAATTTGTGGATGAAGTCTTGAAAGGCCTGCACCATAATGTGTGAAAATACAAAAAACACGTTCTTAAGCCTAAAGGGCATAATCATGTAAGAAAAAATTCCCCACTCAATCATGAAAGTAGTCTTCTCCTAGTATTCCTTCACAATTCTTACCTGATGATATCCAAAGAATCAATCTATGAAAGAATAGATTTCTCACGCTGCAACACCTTCCAAAATCTCCTAAGTAAACGGGGTTGGAAAATGATCTATCACACATAAAGAATTTAAATCTTGGTAATCAACACAAATCCTTATCCTCCCATCCTTCTTGATACTAATTACCATCAGGCTCACCCACTCATATTCTTCAATTACCACAATGATACCGGATTCTATCATCTTATCAATTTCCTCCTTAACCTTTACACAAAAATTTGGGTTCATTTTGTAAGGTCTCTTTTGAACCAGGAACTCAACCTCCTTTAACTTAATCCTAATATCCCCTAGAGAGTGGTGAACTCCATTCAATTCATGGTACCCACGTGGGAACAAGTCTTGGAAGTCACATAGTAGCTCAACTATTTTTGAAACCTACTGGACTAACCAGTAATCTCTACTGACAACTTCCTTTGGCTCTGCCTCTATACCAATGTTAACCTTATTAGTTTTTAAGGGTTCATGGTAGGTGCGTGTTTTCTCATCTTCTTTCTCCAATAATTCACGTGTACCATCTATATGAGCAACACCCAGATTTTCTACTTCTTCATCATCTATCAAGTAGACTAACTTTCCTTTTTCCTTCTCCATGAAAGCGCACTCAAACCGTATCTCCTCCATCTCTCCTTCTTATTCTTCTTCTACGAAGCGCACCCCAACTCATGTTCCCATAACCAATCCAATATTTTGTCCTCAATCATGGCACTATTTCCCAAGGTAAGGTGCTTGACTACCTATAACACCTCATTCACCGATGACTTAAGAGATTGATACTTAAAAGTCTAGATAAAATTCGTTGTTAACAATTGCCAATTACTCGTCTGATGATGTAACTCTGAATAGATAAACCATGCATGCAGACAACCCTGCAAGGTGGAATAGAACTTATACACCCATAATGAGGGAGGTAGGACTTCTGGGCCTACCATCTAGGCTCTTTCACACTCCTAGACATGGAGTGAGGTGGAATCCTTCCCATAATAGTCGTGTATTGCAAAAGGTGCATTTCTCTGGAGAAACCTAATAGAGAATGCGATTCTCACTTCATGCCACTCTAGAAGATTGTCTCGATGGGTACCCACCAATTGATCCGAAAATAATCAGATTATTACGACCTGATCTCGGACCCTTATAGGCTTTAATTATTTGCCGATAATTTACTCCTTTTAAGTAATCAATTTAAAATAATGCAAGACAATAATGACAATTGCACACAGATTGATTACAGAGTTCGGCAATTGCCTACGTCTCTGGGTTCATGGTCGAACCGTTCCACTAGTCAAAACTTGTAAGTTACAATAGTAATTTCACAAGAAAACCTAATGGAATTTTACTTTCCTATCAGTACACCAAACCTTCGGATGACAAGGGTGAAAAATAGCACCCGAATTCCACCTTCCTGATGCACAATCTCCTTCGGCTTCGATCGGCCTTCCCGACGCAAACAATGCGAAGCTAGCACTCTGGTCGACAATCCAGGATTTTCAAGTAATTGGTGTGGCTCAATGGGCCTATTGGGTAGTTTACAATTTACTCCCAATCACAAATATTTCATCTACTATTGCCTAAAATAATAGGCCAATAGACAATACCTGTTCACACATCCCACAACAAGCTTAACAAATAATTAGCTTGAGTTGTGTGTTGCACCGATGTCCACCGTTCCGCACTCTAGCAATGAGCTTCTCCGTTGCATCGGTGTGTGTCCATTACAATAGAATGGGTTTCCTATTTATACAAAATTAGGGCCCAAAAATAATGCATGTAACATCATCCTTAGGCTAATATTAGCCTTACCCATACATAGAAATTGGGATTAAATCCCAAATTGGGCGGATGTATTTTTAAATGGGTTAAAATCCCATGTTTGGCGTGGCATTTGTTTGAAGTGGGTTTAAATCCCCAAAAGAGGCGCATTTGGATTTGTTAAGGGATAAAAATCCCATCAGGAGCGGCTTGAATGATAAGAGGGAAAAAATCCCAAAAAGGGCGCATTTGCATAAGGTCCCACATGTTGGGTGGTGGGAGAAAATGTCTAAGGCTTTAAATAGCCTTCCACGCATATTTGAAGTGGTAGACTTAACCGCCCCCATCAACCGCTTCACCACCTTCTCCATGTGTGTGGAAGTTTGGCATGCATGCGGCGGTTTAATACTAATGTATACACATTAATATATATATATATATGTGTGTGTGTGTGTGTGTGTGTGTGTGTGTGTGGCATTTGGAAAGTGGCCTTACCAAGTGATTATAATTTCGACCCATACAATGTGGCCTAGAAATAAATTAACTCGATAATTAGCATATATTCCACTTATCATCTCCCGATAGGAAAATCAAGCGAATTCAACGAGTGGTGGCAAGCCACGTGTCACAGTGTGATTCGTCCAAATATTGACCAGTTGACCATAGTTGACTTTACTGTTGACTGAACTTTGACTGAACATATCTAGAGCTCCCGATGTCTGTTTGTCGCGTTCTTACAGTTGTTAGAAATCTCTCGAGATGATCTTCTACACTGACACAATTTAGGGATGTTTAGGGAACTTTTAAAAAATGATCCGGGTAAAAGCACAATAAACTGTCCCACTTTTTGGTATGTTTTGTACCATTATAAACATGAATTTTCAGTTTCATTGATTTTCTAAAGGTAATAGCCATAAAACCGTACACATTCATGAAATTCCACAAACTAACGAAATGTTGTATTTAGAGTGTAGAATACATATCAATTTTTTTTTAAAAAAAAATTGCAAAAAAAAAGGTCTTTTTCTTAATTTTATTCATACGTTGTTTCTTATGTTATAAAAGAGGAATGACTGTCCTCGGGTGGTTTTTTTGAATGAAAATTTATTTTTTCACCATGAAATTTTAGATATATGTTCAAGATTTGAATTTTGAGGTGGTATCAAATTTTCATATTTTTTGGACTTATATTTTTTTTTTAATTAATTATTTAGTAAAAATATTTTCAAATAAATGGCGTACAAATGTTTATACCAATAAATTTTAAGATTTATATCGAAATTGAATTTTTTTTTCACAGGTAAGAAGAAGACTTCAATAAATAGTAATTTTAATTTTTTCAATTTTTTTTGATATTTTTTGCTATTTTTCAAATTGGGTTGATTGTGTACGATCGATTGTCCTAAAATACCATATGTTAGCAAAATATAAAAAATAAATAGTAAAACATATTTTTAAAAAATGAAAATTATATTTTTAGAAAGCTAATAAAATTCTGTATTTTGTGTTAAAATTTTGTAATTTTATTCATTCATTAACCCTAATTACGTGGCACCTAAATGGCACATTTTGGCATAAAATTATCCTCCAAATGGATTTGGCGCCAAAATGTGCCACATAAGTGCCACATAGGTGCCACATAGGGGGGTTCGCGCGAAGGGGGGTTCACGCGAATGGGGTTCGCGTGAAGGGGGTTCGCGTGAACCCCCCTTCGCTCGAACCCCCCTGAACCCTAAATCCGCTGCCCAAAACTATATAAATATCTATATATAACTCTTTGCCACCAAAATTATTTGAATTCGGGGGGTTCACGCGAAGGGGTGTTCGCGCGAATCCCCTTTCGCGTGAACTAGTTTCTTCATCCTACGTGGCAGTTCAGGCGAAGGGGGTTCACGTGAAAGGGGTGTTCGCACGAACACCCTCGATTTTCGATCCCCGCCCAACTTGTTACTCGCGTTTTTGGGACATGAAGTGGGACACAACATTGTGCTTTGACCCATCCCCTGATCACACCTCCCCACTGAGAAAAGATTTTTGTCCCAAAAAGCTTCCATACTGTCCTGAATCTGAAAAACTCTGCTGCCACCTCGAAAGTGCTGCTATAGTAAACCCTTGGGTCTTCTCCTCCAACCTTCTCACTTCGACAACTCTGCTCCGATCCTGGGACTTGTGGGTTATGGGCCCATGACACTTCCACTGCGCCACTCTGATATCTGAAGAAAACCTCCACGCCTCTGCTTTATGGTGCTAAGTTTCTGAATGAAACCTCAATGCTCCTTCTATGTAGTGCTAAGCTTCTTGATATCTGATAACAAGGATCTTCTTTAACTCTATAACATAGCTCCTGGTTCCAAGTTGATTCCGCAGAATCCGAATTGGTTTGAAGGAACTCCATGTTATGTAGAGCTTTGATTGATCTGATGTCGGTGATGGACAATGCCTTGTCCCTTTACAGACCTCAACGCCTCCAATGCATGATGCTAAGCCTCTTTCAAGACCTCGAGCCTCCGATGCATGATGCAAAGTCTGTTACAGACCTCAACACCTCCGATGCATGATGCTAAGCCTATTTCAAGAATTCGAGCCTCCAATGCATGATGCTAAGTCTGTTGATCAACTACCATTCGTATGTGTGGTTGCAATGCCCTGACACTGAATGACATTCCGAGCTAATCCTTTGAGAGTTCCTCTTGTTGACATACTAATATTAGGTACCATTCTGCTACACGGTCGCAATGCCTCTACACAGAATGAAGTTTCGACTTGATGTCAATGCCAACAGTGATTCAGCTACCATTCTACTCTTCCTCTAGTTCTGGCTCATGTGCTCATATAACTCAGGTCACTACTCATACTTATGATTTTTCCTCCACTATGAGCATAGTAGAAAATTTGGACACTTACCCATTTCAAAGGACTTTCACTTTCAGGTATTACCTGGTCCACTCGCGCTTGTAGTGTTAAGTAGATCCACAATTGTAACAAGTTCCACGGGGAAATTAACTCCTACCTCCTTCACCACCAAAACCTCTGAATCCTCCTTGAAAACCTCTTCCTCAACCACCTTTATCTTGGAATCTCATTACCTCTTCACTGATTTCTCTTACCATATCCTACCTGTGACGATGAAGCACAACTTTCTTACTCAAAATATTCTTGTAGGACTAGTGGGGTATTCTCTTTGCTTTCAGAATATTGTCTCCTGTTAGTGTTCTTGGAGCATTCTCCAATTTCCATTCTCACACTAGAAAATCCCAAACCTACAAAATGAGGACGATCCTCGACCTGTATTGGGTTAGCAATACCTTGGCCATTTTTATCAAGGCCTCTTCCATCAAATCCCATTTTATCTAGTAACTTGGATCCAATGCATCTAGTATGCTTTTCAAAAAAACCAAAGACTTCATTACCTGAATATGAAACCAAATGGGAGGAAGAAGAAGATTCTAGTGGTGAACAACTTACAGTGTAGTCATCTGCCATGGTCACTGCTTCTGAAGTTGAAGGTATTTCCTTTCTATGATCACCACACTGCAACCTTGCCAAGAGCTCATCCATGGTTTGCAATTCTGATTTCAAATGAGCATTCTCCTCTTCCAAGGAGTAATACATTGATCGTAGGAGAGAGTTCTCTTCTTAGATCTGGTGATTATAAGCTTCAACCTCATCAAGATTCACTTGTTTAGAAATCTTGCCCATAGTGCACTTGTACCATGTTCACACAAATTGAACCAACTTCACCAATCTTGAAGCAATCACTTTGTTAATCAAATTTACTACAAAACAAATATGGAGCTAAACTAGCTCTGATACCAAACTTGCTTTGGAGATTAGCAAGTTTCCAAGTGTCGATCACCAGCTCTGATACCAAACATGATCCGAAAATAATAAAGTTTTTACTTACCTAATCTCGGACCCTTGTAGGCTTTAATTATTTGTCGATAATTTACTCCTTTTTAGGTAAACAATTTAAAAATAAATGCAAGACAAAAATGACAATTGCACACATGATTGATTACGAATTTTGGCAATTGCCTACGTCTCTAAGTTCATGGTCGAACCGTTCCACTAGTCAAAACTTGTAAGTTATAATAGTACTTTCACAAGAAAACCTAATGGAATTTTACTTGCCCATCACTCACCAAACCTTCGGACGACAAGGGTGAAAAATAGCACCCGACTTCCACCTTCTTGGTGCATAATCTCATTCAGCTGTTGATCGGCCTTCCTGACGCAATCAATGCGAACGCTAGCACTCCGGTCAAAAATCTAGGATTTACAAGTAATTAGTGTGGCTCAATGGGCCTATTGGGTAGTTTATAATTTACTCCCAATCACAAATGTTCCATCTAATATTGCCTAAAATAATAGGCCAATTAAACAATATTTGTCTATAGTAATTTTAGGAATTTAATATAGTTTTACAAAACTATATTAAAATTTTCCCTGTTACTAAATCTCCACATCCCACAAATAAGCTTAAGAAAAAATAAGCTTGAGTTGGGCTAATGTGTCCACATTTCTGCGCTCTAGCAATGAGCTTCTCTGTTGCGTCCGGTGTGTGTCCATTACAATGCAAATAGGTTCCCTATTTATAAAAGTTTAGGGCCCTTTAAAATATGCATTCCATATAATCCTTAGGCTAAAAATACCATAGCCCGTAGCATAGAAATTGGGATGAAATATTCCCATTTGGGCGGATCACATGTTTAATGGGATTAATTCTTAGAGCTATTTGTTAAACCTTAGCTCGTAGCATTTTGATAAGGGATAAAATATTCCCAATAATGAGTGCACGTAGCATGGGATAAAAATCCCATAAGGGAGCAGAATTTGGATAAGGTCCCACATTTTGGGTGGTGGGGGATAATGTCTTAGGCCTTATTAAGCCTTTCCTCACATGTAGGGATAGTGGTCAGATCACGTGAGCTTAACCACCCCCTATCTCAACCACTTCACCTCCTTCTCCACATGGAATTTTTCCACGTATGGCATTTGTCTCCCTACAACAACCACTTCACCTCCCTCTCCTCACGTGATTCAAAGCATGACATTGCATGCATATCATATTGATGATGTGTGGTCAGTTGGTTTATGTGGGTAAGTTTTTTAATACTAATGTTTTAAACATTAATATATAGTGGTTTGGCATTTATGCGTGGAATTTGGAAAGTGGACTTACCAAGATAATTATAATTTCGACCCATATAATGTGGCCTATAAATAAATTAACTTGGTCCTTAGCATATCAGCTAAGTCCAGCTTGATGTCATCCCTCGATAGGCAAATTGATCGTAAATTCGACGAGTGGTGGTAAGCCACGTGGTTGCACAGTGCGACCCACCACGTCCAATACCATAGCCCACACGGTGACCTATGATTTGACTTTCCTGTACGACCATGAAGACTGGAGATTGAAAACCAATGAACATATCTAGAGCTCCCAATGTCACCCTTTTCACGCATGTGTCACAATGTCGTTGGTCCAAAGATCTCGAGATGATCTTGACTACAGTTGACACCATTCTCGGGATGTCTAGAACTTTTGACCGGACATGATCTAGAGCTCAACAATGTCTATGATTTTCATAGTTCTTACAGAAGATGATGGAATATCCTAGCGAGCTACACAATATACACCATGATGTGTATGAAGAAGGAGAACTTGTTGAATGGGTATGATCTCCTAATCAAAAAGTGTCCCCTTTAATGATGATATTCCCTTGTAAGAAGAATATATTGAAACTGTGCATGATGGACAAAACTATGTTACAAATACACAATCTTATGTAATGGTGGTTTCCCAATATCTTGAAATGTGTAGTTATGGTATGTGAGAAGAAGTGTTGTGCAATACATGTAGGATAGAAAGTGTGTAAGAGAGGGATGTATATAGGAAGCCCTCAACACTTTCAAGTTTGAACAAGAATGACATAGAGATGCGTCATATGGGTAGTGACAATAATGAGCTATAGATGTAGGATGCATATGTGACAATCTAGGTATGAACATGCACAATCCACATACTCAGAGACGTGTCTTGAGTTATAGAAACTAAGAACACAATGTTCCTAAGCATGCAAGGATTAAATGATTTGAGGAATGAGTCATCTGCATAGAAGGATTAAACAGAGAGAAAAGGTCATCTATCCAATGCTAGTGGTGATGAAGGTGTGTGACAATTCGCTCTAAGAGTTGATGAATATCAGGAGATTCCAGACCCTTGCGCAATGGCTTTAATGAAGCCCTGATATGCATGTAAAGATGATGAGTTACAATGGTTCCTCAGAATGTGGAATAGAAATAGTTACAGGTTACTAAAGACCTATGTGGGGTAAAACAAGGTGGTTACAGTGTCATTCTATCCATATCAGGACCCTTTCAAATTCTTGATTCGGACCAGAGACATTAATAGGTGGAAAGACCATGTGCAAATCACATGCGAACATGTGAGCTAGGAGCAGATTGTGCTCTAGGTTCGATATGTGGAGGGGAAGTAGATGGACTAAGCAATGAAATGGCAACCTTAAGAGGAGGCTTTGACCATAGAGTGGAGGGAGGTACACCATCAATAGAGATGACCTTTTGCATTGTTGTGAATTGAAGCTTCACCATGCAAGTGGTTCAAATAATAGAGCTCTTCAACTTCCTTTATGCACTTAAGCCTAAGAATTCATATCACTATTTCCTTCTTGACCTGTGTTGACCCCTATACAAGGAAGGGCTGGCAAGTCATTTGGTGATAGGACTGACAATAACTGGAAATGCCTCTATAAACCCCATGTGGAGTTAGGCGTGTCTAGATATAATGGTCTTGGACTTTTCAGATATCTGATAGCAATGTCTCTCCAGTTGAATACTTTGACCACATGCTGACTATGACACGATGGCGATCAAATTCGAGTTTTATTGATAGGGATGGACTCCGATAGAATCACTAATGTGTAAGACATGATCAAAAGATCCTTACAACATCGATAATCGTGATCATGGCGAAAGAAATGGCATTGATTTAGAGAAGTGGCCCTTTGGTATGAGAAACTAGGCTCCCAAGCTCAACCTAATGTAGGAGTCAATTTCAACGATCGGATCTTCTCTTTTTTAGACCGAGGACATCATGGAGGACGTGGCACAAGTTTTAGAACTTGGATAGGCTATTGAATATTCTTGAAGCTTATGATTTCATTGACTAGTGCAAAATGTGGCACTGTAAGATATTGAGAAGCTTCCATACTTATCTGATTTTCATCTCTGCCTTCTCGAATTTAGATTGCCAAATTTGAAACAACAATTTGTATAATGTCTTGTGCCTATGATTGTAGTTGTATTGAAGTCCCTTGAACCTTGCATAACTAATTGCCTTTTGGATGAGATGGAGGATAAATTAAGCTGACACTGGAGGAAGCATGATAATATTTATCTAAGTCTATATTAGTAAGATGTGCACAGTGACTAGTTAGTATGGATGTATCTGTGAAAAAATTAACAGGGATTGCCATGTCAATTTCTGATTGGTGAGAAGAATACAAAATAACAGTGACCTTAATTCTTAGTACACCCGTTTTCAAATTGTTCTCCATGAATGGGAAAACTGCAAACATTTCCAGGCTCAAGTGATCCAATACATCCAAGGAGGATAGGAGCTTTCTCAGTATTGATAGTTGAAGCTTGACTTCCAAACGAGATACCCAATTTTGGTTTCACAACAGCAAGTGTGTGACATAGTTGATCGAATGACTGAGATGTCTCGAAGAGAACACTCTCTTTAACAGACGGAAATAAAATTTGAATGAACAAATCTCTGAATCACAAAAGTCCACTGAAATTTTGCAAGAAATTAGGCATCTTAGGTAGGTTAAGTTCTTGACCATAAATATAATCCAAAGAGATCAGATCATGTTAATAAGACTTATCTAAGCTATCCTAGAGAAAACTAGAGTGTATCCAGATGGTTATGCTCATTTCAGATAGAAAAATGCTAAGCATGCATCAGGTTAGCAGATCGCCTCCTAGATCCAAGGTGAGCAAAACACCAAATGAAGTCAAGTGTTATGTCTGAGAACTTGACACTTTGTAGATGGGTGAATTTCCATCATGAAGGAGGTTTGGGTCATTATTATAGCCCTGGTCAGCAAACCTCAATTCATGGTTGCAATTCTTAAGTGAAAATCTATCTTCTACTAATCAACTTGTTGTATTGTCTTTAGTCAAATCCCTTTACCTCATGGTTATTTTAGGTTAGTCTACATTTTCTCTCTCTTCTTACACCGCAACTTGCCGCCTAGTTTGTACTGTTATACTATGTTCCATTTGCCCTAATGCCTAGGATAGGGAACTTACACAGACATAGGTTGTGCCTCCATAGCTGCCCTGTGCTCCTCTCTGGGTGCCTTGATCCTCTTCTAATCACTTACCTAGCTGACCTTTTGGGCATTTTATTAGCTCCATGGGATGAGCTTAGTTCAATTTTTGGTGGTCGGCATTCTCGAGGTTAATAATATGCTTCAAGTTTGCAAGAATTAATATAATATGGTCAAAGTCCATCTAGACCATATGAAGAACAACACGATTCTAGGTTCAGAGTTAAGCAGAGCTTCAAGTGAAGGGTGCTATCCATCTAAGTTACAGCCCAGAGCTTCAAGATTAGATCCATGACTCCATGCACAAGGGACACTAGAGTTAGTATGTTCTACATCTTACATAGGGTCAGAAAAGGAGTCAACATTGGAAGTATTCCATGCACCATGTTACTTACAAGACTAAACGACTCCTAGTTATCTGAAGATAGAGAAGTAACAACTATTCACAAGGTGACATCACAATGTCTTCACATCTAGGGAACAATTACACACACATAAACCTAGAAATGCATTGGAGTTTAAGACCTGTAGTGTAACATAATTAGTAAGTTCCAATATTGCATGGCCATGAGCATAGTTCCTGACCCCTTCATATGAAATCTACGGTATTTGTCCTTCCCAAGTTTTGGGCTCATGCACCTTCCTCCTGGGCACTCCACTTTACAGGTCAACTATCTTGTATGCACTCCTTGTGCGCACCTAGTGTAGACTTTGCTTCCAATTAGTCATCGGCAACAAACATTCCTCTTGTGTTAAATCCCAAAAGCAGAGCTTGAACATCCTCATTTATCTTTCTTCCTCCACGTGCCCTAGACTTTAAATGAAAATTCTAAGCTAAAAGTCCATGTGTCCAGAGCTTTCCTTAAATTCAACCGGCCGTATGCCTTCCTAATTGGACTCAGCGGAAGGTGCCACGTGTCGCCTCCACTCTGGTTACCTTCAAAGTGCCTAAATCCAAAGATGGAGACCCAAATGAGCGCCACGATCTTGCCACGTAGCCCAAATTCCGAAAAGTGGGATAGAGCGGGCCCGTTATTTGGTTAAGTTCCAAGAGTGTAGGTGAAAGGCTTCCAGATGTCTTAACCTGAACGCTCCTTCAAAGGCAAAATCCTAAGCGGGCTTTTAAATGAGCGCGGAGCCTCCACACGTCCCAAGTTTCAAAAAATGGATAGAGTCGAGGGTTGAATAGTCAAAGAAAGAGGGTAGGCCAATGGAGGGTGCCAAGTGTCCAGCATGGTGCTAATTTCAAGAGAAAATTGGGGAGGGTTTCCAAACAAGCGTCAAGCCTTACGTGTGTCCCTGGTCAGATATATGACCCCGCCAAGCAAGGAGACTTTGGGAAAAATACAAAGGAGCTCATGGAAGTTACCACGTGTTAGTCTGGCATAATTTTAAGAGCATAAAGAAGGACCCTTGGACATGTGCTTGTCCTCCACATGTCTAGTTTAAAAAAGGGGGACCCGTTTTCAAACTGTTTTCCCGCTATTTTGTACGGACCCAGCCCAAAATTAGAAAGGCCATATCTTTTAACTCAAGGCTCAAAATATAGAAAATATGGCACCGTTGGAAATATATTGGCCTCGTCTATGTCTTGGGAACATAAAATATCATTTTGGAAAGGCTATGGTAGGTGAAAACTGAGAAAACATCTTCTAGTCCATTAACACAGAATCTGATCTCTTCAACTACCAGATCTGATTCGTTTTGATCTGCTAGAGAACCAGAAGCAACATATTATGGGTAGATTTTACATAAGGCATTGATATTCAGTGGTTGAGATTTTAAAATGGGATTCAATGTGTATCTTAGGGTGGTTGGATAAGGATTTTAATTTTTCCCTCTTCTCTCTCCCATTCTTTTTATATATTATAATAGAGGGGCACATTCATGGTTGTTCATTTTTCCTCTCTGCCTCCCCCTCTTTTCTTCCTTGGGTCGAAAATGGAGTTCTAAGCCTCCCCCATGGCTCTGTAATGGCGTTTCTTACCTCTTGCCAACTGATGGTGCACTGTGTAATATTTTGGAGCAATAAAATCTATTTTTTGATGCATTTGTCCATCCTTGGCTTATTTTGTTATCTCTCTTTACCTCTCATTGTCTCAAGGTATACTGTGCATACTTTTAATGTCTATTGCAGGTCCTAGGAGTTGTGTTCAATGGGTTTCGAAGCAGTGTTCTATGTGAAATTTATCTCTTATCTGTGGTGCGTTTTTTCCACCCTCTCCTCTGCTTACCTCTCTCTGTTTCCGGCAGTTGGGTCTGTGATCATCCACTTCTTTTTCTGGTGTATCACCTCTTAGTGTAGGATTTTTCACCCTCTCTCTCTCTCTCTATCCCCTTGGAATGGTTAGATTAGGATTAGTTAGATTCTACCTACACTGGAGTAGCTTGTGGTAGGTAGATTAGGAAGCAGGAACTAGCCTTCTCTGGAGATTTTTCCCTTTTGCAAGGTCCCACACCTTAGGTAAAACTCAATGTTATGTGAATCACACCAAATGAATTTGCCTTAGAAAAGTAGATCTGACGATTCATTTGGGGGTGTTATGATTTTGCATTAATAGTAGCCTCTGATATTAATCTTGGGTCCAAACATGAGGTCTATAATACCAACTCTTCCTTGATGCATATGCTGACAACCATTTGTACAACTCTATCGGGAAACAATAAAATAATTTCTCATAAAGCTCATGATACAGGTGCTCCTATACCCATTTATGCGCATCAAACTCAGATCTAATGTTAAATCACTAAGAAAACTCATCCTCTATGATTTTAAGCCAAGTCTAGACACTGTCCAAGGTCAAGCATTCTATCATCACACACCATTCTCACAACAACTTCAAAAGAGGTCCCGACAATGGAACCAAAATGTAGTCTCGTTTCCCTATTCCCTTTTTATCCAAAGCAAGTCTTCCTATCACCCAAAATGAGTTGGGCACTCACCTGAGGCATGTGGGGGATTCGAGCCCCTCTTTTATGTGAGCTTTGTAAGAATGATTTTCGATTAATGGAGGAATGTTTGCAGAAACAGAAATATAAGCATTTATTCTAACACATTAAAAACATTAGATCTAACATAGATGCACCATGATATAAATGTAAACACTGCAACAACATAAGAGAACTAGATTTGTACCATGAGTAACATGAAATAAACCAGGGTTTGAGCCCATTAGACACAAATATACAGAATAACCCATCACATATTGATTATTAAGTGTTTATAGTATCCATATTACATTAAAAATGTTCAACAACATATCGGTACATCATTCTCTCATTTACATTTTACCCTCCCCATGGATTTGATCCAGAAACCCTATAATACCCCCTTATAACCATAACATAATATTCACCACGCATATGCACACATACTCTACCTCCAGCCTCTAACACCTAACACCCAATACCAATCCCCTTGTCTAGACACAAATGCCTCCTTAAATAGGATAGGAGCTTTCCTAAACATCATTATAGAAGCAAGACCACATGCAAAATCTCATCATATCCTGTTATACTCAAGTTTCCAAACCATGCAGATGCCAACTAGCCATAAAAATCTCCACTTTACAACTCGTAGCCATAATGATTCCCTAGAATATTATTTTCTTGAGCTCTAAGTATTTATGTAACAACCTTTTCATCATTATACTTATCCATAGCTTCACGTGTTTTACATGTGATACCCTTCAATTGAAATGCAACTAATTCCTTAAACCCTTTCCTTCTCTTGTGCATAAACCTATCTCTCCTCGCGTGTACTCACTTACACGTTTTTCTCCATAGTGCCTTCTGCTCATGCTCATCTTCTGCTTTAGGACTTAGTCATTTTATAGGATCAACAAGAATATTTGTAGATAATGAAATAAATCTTAATATACACTCTATGAAAATGGAACGTTGTCTTGGTCATGTAGTGGACGAATTATATGTTAATGTTATTACCATTCGTGGTTATGACAACACTAAGCACCAATCTTATTGTACGATCACCCTCCTCATACAAGTTGGTCCCCAAATTTTGAAAACCCTTTGTCATGTCGTAGATGTGGAAACATCATATAATATCCTTTTTGGTAGACCTTGGATACAAGAAATGTAAGTCGTGCCTTCCACCTCCCATCACTACATAACATTCCCACATAACGGTAAAGATTTCACCTTGATTGGTGATGCCAACCCCTTTGAATATTGTAAGTTTTTTGAAACAAAGTACCAAAATGTAAATTATTATCCATCTACTGATTGCCTAGATGAACCTCATGTCATCCTTGTTGCTATTAACCGCGTTGATCTTGAATTAATGTTGCACCCTCAAGCCTTTGCGTCTTATTCTAAAGCATTTACATCTAAGGCATTGAAATCAAGATTAAATTCTTCCATAAAGGTATAGACGATTCCATGCTTGAAAATGCATTTATTGTTGGAAAAATCCCATTATTGCCTCATAGCTATGGACGCCCTAACCCTCCCCATCTATGAGAACCTCTAGTTTACTATCTGGGAAATACTCTTTGGGGACGATATGGATATCTGGAAGATGAACACATTCAGAGCTCTGATGGCTCTTGGCTATATGAACACAAGATGGAAGAATGCTACGAATCCACCTAATATACTAAGGCCCATAGAATGGTGAAAAATATGAACTGGAAAGGAAGAGGACTTGGCCCACAAGGACATGGCATTTTAAAACCTATGGAAATAAAATCTAACCTCTACATGGATGGTCTAGGATATGAGACCTTTGAGAAGATACCAATCATATTCGATGTATTAACTAGTGATGAAGACTCAGACTTTGAAGTTGAGACCGGTTCTAAACATCCTCTTCGAAAACCTCACTGAAACTACACTTTTCCTCGAAAAACTAGCCATTCAAACCATTGATGATTTTTAGCCTTCCCTCATTGATCAATACCAACGGTGTCATATTTCTATAGACCTCTTTCAAAGTGATGATGCCATTCAAGAGTTCCTCGAGGATCTAGACCCTTTCCCCTTATCAGATCACAAGAAGGGTTTCAATATAAACCTTGACACTATCACCTATTTTGGAAAATAACTTGTAATATCTAGTCCTAAAGAAAATTAAATTAAACAAAGAAGAAAAAAAATCATATCTTGCATGAGCCGTTATGGGAGCGAAAAAAAATGAAAAAGAAAAAAAAAGGATACATCTCCTAGTCAAAACCTTTCAGAGATGCTAGAGAGAGGAAATTTAGATCCAGAAATATCAAAAAACCTACACAAACTAACAACGTCATTTCAATATACTAAAACGTCTAAGTTGTTGGTGAAAGAAATGAAAACTATCAAGATCGGGACCGAAGACCAACCAAAACTTTTATAATTAGGTGCCCGTTTATCAGAAACTGAAATCAAGGCCTTCACAAAACTTATAATTGAGTTTTAGGATGTATTCGCTTGCTCCTACAAAGACATGTCAAGCCTTGATTCCTCTCTTATGGTTCATCACCTTGTGTTGTGCCCAGATGCCAAGCCTATAAAGCAAAAGTTATGTAAAATGCACCCCAAGGTTACATTTCTTGTCAATGTTGAACTACAAAAATTACTAGATGGAGGCTTCATACGGTCCATTGACTACTCAGAGTTGATATCTAATATGGTACTAGTTGTAAAGAAGACCCCCAGAATCTATATTTGTATATATTTCTATGACATTAACAAGGCATGTCCCAAGGATGACTTCCCTTTTCCCAACATTGATATGATCGTCGATTCTACTGTGGGCCATGAGATGTTATCTCTTATGGATGATTTTTCAGGATATAAACAAATTCAAATTTTTGAAGAAGACCAACATAAGAATTTTTTTTGAACCCCATGGGGGAAATTTTGTTATAAGGTCATGCCTTTTGGCCTTAAGAACATTGGTGGAACTTATCAATGTGTTATGACTCTTATTTTCCACGACCTTCTTCACGACATAATGGAGGACTATGTCAATTATATTCTTGCCAAATCAAAAAATAGAGTGGATCATCCAACAATACTTAGGTGTATCTTTGAGTGATTAAGGGAATAAAATATTCTCCTTAATCCAAAAAGTGTGTCTTTGATGTCACTTCAGGAAAAATTCTGGGATTCATTGTCTCACGAAGAGGAATTATGGACCAAACAAAGGTCAAAACTGTAATGGATATGCTGCCTCCTCAAAATCTATGTTAAATAAGAGGCCTACAAGGAAAAATATAGTCTATTCCGTGATTCATCTCTAAATTAGTAGACAAGTGCCATCACTTCAACCAGTTACTTAAGAAGGATGTCCAATTCAAATTGACATAGGACTGTCAAGACTTCTTAGCTAAATTGAAAGAATATTTTTCCTCTCCACTGGTGCTCATGCCGCCTATACAGGAAAATCCTATGTTGTTGTAATCTTCTACAATAGAACATGCAATTGGGAAATTATTGACATAACACAATGACAAGGTTCAGGAACAAGTTGTTTATTATTTAAGTAAAACTCTCCTTGAGCATGAGACTAAGTACTCACAAGTTGAAAAATCTTATTAGTAGTCACATACACTTTTGTTAAGTTGTGACACTATTTTTTGAATCATACCACCAAGTTGATTGCAAGGGTCGACCCTCTCAAATATCTACTTTTGAGACTAGTAATAATAGGATGGATGTCCATCCACATTTCACTCCTCAGTGAATTTTACATTGAAATTTTCATTCATAAGGCTATAAAAGGTCAAGCACCAGCATATCAACTAGTTGTAACGCCACTATCATGTTCACAACCGTTAAAATTTTAATTTCCAGATGAAGACCTGTTGTACATAGAAGCAATGACCTCATGCAATTTATTCTTTGATGGATCTTGCAACATATATGGTTCAAGAGCATGAATTGTCTTACACACACCAGATGGGGACCTCATACCTAAATATTATTGCATCACTTTCTCTTGCATAAAAAATATATCCAAGTACAAAGCATTACTAGCAAGCTTAGGATTTGCTATCTCCTAGCGCCTACAAGAATTGACAGTTTTTGGCGATCCCTTTCTCATCATTAATCAAGTCAATGGTGAATATCAAGTCAAATATGAGAAGCTTTCACCCTATAAACACATGGTTGATAGTCTCAAAGGGTATTTTTAGATTATCAATTTTGAGCAAGTTCCTCGTGTATAAAACAAAGTAATGGATGCCATGGAAACTATCGCATTCCTTTTTTCATTAGAAACTAATCAAACTCACAACAAGTTCCTCATTGAACATATTTTGGTGCCCACATACAAATTATCAGAGTCCAAAATGGTCTGTGATATTTTTGGTCCTGATCATCCTCGATATCATGATGTATACACCTTCATTAAAACCAAAGATTACCCTCCGAACATGAATTCAGCTGACAAAAGAGCCTTGGCATAACGTTCCTCACGCTACACCATCCTTAATGACACCATGTATCGAAGAGGATATGATGGGTATCTCTTAAGATGTCTTAATTAGGATGAAGCTAATAAAATGCTATTTTAAGTACACTCAAGTATTTGTGGTGCACACACCAATGAAATGGTCCTTGCAAAGAAGATCTTGTACATTGGATACTACTGGACTACGATGGAAACAGATGCCTACAACTATGTCAAAAAATGCCATACTTTTCGGAAGCATGGTAATCTAATTCATGGACCTTCCTAAGCCTTGTATCCAATCACCTCGCCATGGCCTTTTTCTAAATGGGGGCTCGATATAATTGGAAAAATAAAGCCCACATCCTCAGATGACAATACCTTCATTATCATCGCCACTAAATATTTCACCAAGTGGGTCGAGGCTATGCCTCTCACCTACGTTTCCAGGTGTAATATTTCTAAGTTCATCTTTAATCATATTATTTATCATTTTGGCATTTCTTCTGCCATTGTCACTACCAATGGTGGTTCCTTCAAAATAATAATATCTGAGCCCTCACTAAAAAGTATCATATCCTCCTTAAATAAGCCACACCTTACTACCCACAATGCAATGGCCAATCTGAAGCTTTAAATAATACTATCAAATACATCTTGGAAAATACAATCGATAAGCATGGAAATAATTGGCATATATAGTTGTATCCTGCCCTCTAGGCCTACTGCACATATTTTTTTACTACTACAGGAGCTACCATGTTTTCACTAGTGTATGGCTTTGAAGCCATATTACCCATTGAAGTAGAACTTTATTCACTATGTGTCTCCCTCCAATACCTCGTGCATGAAGAGGATTACCATCGCAAACGAGTTACCGAGATTTAACTATTAGAAAAAAGATGCATTCATGCTTTGGATCATCTGCAAGTGTACCAAAATCGTCTACGTCATAACTATAACAGAAAGATTCAACCATGAAAATTCAATATTGGTGACTTGATCCTGAAAGAGAACCAAAATAACACAACCAAGCCACATGAAAAATAGGGCAAATCTGAGCCTAATTGGTTGGGTCCTTATGTTATAACTACTAAATTTGGATCTGATGCATATAAAATTTCTACTTATGATGGAAAAGAGTTGAAGGAGCCTATGAACTCCATTCATTTGAATAAGTTCTACTCATGAGTCTCCAAAGAGTAACCCTTGTGGTGGGGGCATATCATTGCACTCGTTTGTTTCATCATTTCACCTTGTCTCCCACTTGTGAATTTTCCACCTCACCTTGTGTTGCATGTTCTCCTTGTCAGGTTGTCATGCCCATTTCCTACCACTCTTTTTCGCCTTCCATCACACTTTCGTCCACTATGTTTGTGCGTAACATGTTGGTTAAAACTTGGGCATTCCTTTTTCCCTCTTCTTTGCCATGTGGTTCAAATTCCAAAAAGACTAAAAACATTCACATGTCTCACAAAACAACAAAAAAAAAATTACTAAAAAAAATACAAAAAATATATAAAATTGTTCATAAAATACAAAAAAATATAAAACTATTCGAAAATGTTCTACAAAACATTCAAAACTGTGTAACTTAGTTCGCCAATTTCATCATCTGATTGTTCCCAATCATCTGAATTATTCAAATCACTCATTTCATCCTTTGTAATATTATTTTTCTTGGGGACACCACTCGGCTTTGGCATTTTACAGATCATGCTTTTAATGGGATCCAACAAGAGTATCTTTTGGAGTATTTAAGCATCACTCTTCTATTCCACCTAATCCAGTCCTCTTGTATTATAAGCTATCGCTTGGGGTAAAATCAACATCTATCTATAGATTCATTATGGAACACATTAGGAGTATTTTCAAACATTGTTATTAAACTATGTTACAATGTTGCTTACTTGTTAGTTTTAACATTAGTGTGCATTGTTTACTAGATTTTTTGTAATCTTTACTTGTCTGTTGTTTGTACATATAGAATGTTGTCTTGTATATTATTAGCTTATTCTATTATTTCATTAGTTAGAATAACCAGTGCTCTATGTATTGGGAATGTTGTTACAACTATAGACCAATTGTAGGAAATTTATTCACATCTTTGTTCACATATAACTTTGGTGTGGATTCTTCTTGTTCATATTGGGTTTGTTTACATTGTTTGTTCCTGTGTCTTTTTGTTGCTTGCATGTGTTGTGTTTTCTCTCCTGGTTTATTAACTAAGCCATGGAGTGTTTTATTTTTTTGTGTGTATTGATGTTTGTTTGCATTTATTTGCATTTTTATTTCAACATTTTAAAACTCACAAAAATATGAAAAAATTAAATATTTCAAAATCCAAGAAAATCAAATATTTTAAAAAAGTAAACAAATAAAAAAATTACAAAATTTTCGAGCAAACATTCACTTATCACAGAAATCCTACAATTGGAAAACCCTTGAAGTGAATTTTTCAACATCTTTGCACAATCTTGGTAAAGACATACTTTTTATTTACTACCCTAACGATCGTTCCAATCTTACAACTCTCGCTTTCTTCCCTTTGCACGATTTCTACTTAGGGCAAGTTACAAAATTGTTTTTCCTTCGCAATATAACTTTGCCTAAGGCAATTTTGACTTCCATCATTTGTACAATGGATCTAACGAGAGTGTCATAAGGAGTCGCTTTACTCTACTCTTCTAGTAAGATCCTATTCCTACCTTAGGAGCATTCATATTAACTTAATCATCATTGTGGAACGCATTAGGGGCATAACTGATTATCTTCTTTTTTGAATTTGTGTTGCATTTTTATGTTTATTTTTTGGACCACTTGCAAGTAGTGTGATTACATCTTAGTTCCTTTATAACCCTGATGCATGCACCTACTTTGTATATTGGTTATCTTTTCCTTTTATATTTTCTTTAGTACGTGTGTTTGTTTACGCACATTTGAGTTAACCAACTTGATTCCATCATAATCATGGTGACAAAGTTCTATTGTGCAATAGCAAAAATAAGGTTACTCTAAAATTATTCTCCAAATGATGCTCATGCTACCAGCACAATCATTTCCTATCCTTGTTCCAATCCCTTGTCTTCTTCTTATCAGGTGTCTTCTTCCTATTAAACAGTTGTCCACCGCTTTGCAATGTTGTCCACCCACTTGAGGGGACATTCCTATACTATCCTTCTAGTTGGGGCATCCTAATGTTTCATTATTTTTTGCTTGCTGCTCTACATGCGTCTACTATCTTTAAAGCACTATTACTTCGCAACAACACTATAAAGAGGGACAAATGTAGACACCCTAAATTACACACTTGTTTCCATCTTATCCTAGTTCATCTCCTTTGCGATTGATTAATAAAATTGATTAATCATGCGCATTGTCACCCTTTGGATTAATTAAATTAATCCTTAGTACTCCTATTAGCTAAGTTAATTATTATTTATTAATTAAATGATTAATTAATTAGTGTGCACATCTTAATCAACTGCCACTTTAATTAGATTCTCAGTCAACTCCACATAGAATTCACTTACCAGTCCAGTCATCTTAGGTTCTAGAATCCTAGAAAGGTGGGGGCGATTCAATTGCACATACACCCACCTTTCTAGATGCAACTCCTGTCAATTAATTTCATTACTGCCCCTAAATGACATTTAACTTCCCAGAACTGCTGCAACTTCCTCAAATGCTAAACATAACATTGCATTCATCCATTTGTAACCAAATTCCAACCAACTTTAGCATTATAAAATACATGCTTATCCTATAACAAATTATCTTTGAGTGTTTTCTTGTAGAAATCTGCATCCCCTTTTGGAGACCATTCAAGAGCACTCACAACTCTGCACCCAACAATCTTCCACAAGGTTCTATACCTAAAAGCTCTCACAACCTTTACTTGAGGTTTGCTTTGGAGGACTACATGAGGTTTACAAGTTGCTTGTTTATTTTCCATTACTGTGTTTTTTCATAGCTTACACTAACTTGTACAATTGTCTCTAGAGTGTGGTGCCTCCACCACCTTTGTTTCACTCCACCACTCTCATTGTAGCAGTTCATAAAAATGTCTCTTAATCGTTTTGTTTATTTACAAATAAAAGAAAAAGAGTAGTTACAATGCCTTCAAAGTTCATCCACCCAATAAATTGCAATAATATCTCCCCCAATTCTTTGCTCGTTGTTTTCCTCTATTTCTTCTTTCCCTTCCACTTCCTTGTTAGCTTCATTCCTCCCCTATCGACATATCCACTCCACTCTTTTTGTACGATTGCTGGTCCCTAGAAAAATTGAAAGTTCACTCATAAAAACAATTATTAAGTAGCTTGATAAAAGCTGAGTATTGCACCGAGGGTTATCGAATTGCGTCATGGAAGATTCAACAAGCTTGATGAATTGACAGGCCAAAAGACCAATTAGTCATAGAGTTAAAAGAAAGCAAAGCTCATAGTTCATTGACCGGTCAAAGCACAGCAAGTAAATAACAAAATCCATAAATGAAAAACCCAACCTCAAGACGTGTCAAATCCACGTGAAAGATAAAGTCGTGAATGCAAGCTGGAGAGGTGAAAATAATTGGACTCGAAGAATGTTGGTTCCAACGAAATGTGGAATTCTTTTGTTATGTTTAGTAAGAACTTCAACAGAAAAGAATCGGCGATCCATATTCATGGAAAGCAAAACTACTCAACTGCTATAATTATGTCTTTTCACAAAATTCCGAAACCCGAATCCAACTGTACTTCCTTTATAAATTATATATCAGTATTAATAACGAGTTACAGAGGCAATCATGGCGACTAACTCGCGCAAGATGAGCAACATAAAAAGTTTTCTCAAGAAATGTCAAAGCCTTTGCAAAATGGGAAGGTTCTACACCATCCTCAAATCCAAATCCATATTACAAGATGAGGAGCGTACTGCAGAAACCGGATCCTCAAGCCTTGTACTGCACGCACAAATTTCTGACGAACCTCCCAAAGGATTTATAGTTCTGTACGTTGGCAAGTCCAGGAGAAGATACTTCATGAGCGCACACTATCTGAACCATCCATTATTAAGGGTTCTTGCTCAGAGGTGCGAGGGAGATAAGGAGGAGGAGGAGGAGGGGTTTACAGTGGAGCGTTGCGAGGTGGTGATGTTCGAGCATCTGGTATGGATGTTGGACAATGCAGATCGAGATCAAATCGACTCTCTCCAAGATCTCGCTCAATTCTATACTTGCATTTAGCTAATTAGAATGTTATACTTCTTTTTTCTTATTAGGTCCAGACCTAGCTGCAAAGGCTTTTTTTTCCCTTGGCAATTATGGGGAATTTTGTGAGCTGAATTGATCGTGAATCTTACGTTTATGGGTGTTTTTCAAAGAAACAAAAATATCATTTATTACGTACCCATAACTGTATATTTTAATCCTTATATCAAATTTTTAAAAAAAATTGACATAGACAAATTTAGAATTTAAGATATCTATTAAAAAAAATAAATCAGTTATTGGAAAATCTCACATAATAGAATCTTGTGCTTCTACTTGTATGAGAACAAGTAAAACTAAATTTTGGTACAAAAGATATTGAAACTTCCTTTTCCAAAAAAGGATAATGAACATTTAAATATTGAATGCTTCCTTATTAAAAAAGGTATTCTCATCCTTTTACGAATTATAGAAAAATGGAAATCCCAACATTAATTTTCCATATTTTATACAAGAATTTAAAAAAAGAAAAGAAAAAAAAAGGCAATTTTATATTTTTTAAATGTTTCTTTTTAAGAAAAAGTCATTCAATTTCATAGAACTTCCCAAACGTGCACTCTTTTTTGGCTTTAGAAATCTGCAAGTTAAATTTCAATATTATGATTTCATAAAAGTTTTATGTATGTTAATATTTTGAATGCACTAAATTAATGTTGTTTACGTTTTGTTTTATTATTTGGAATTGATTACTATAATTGTTCAGTAAGTATATATTTTATAACTATCATTTTTAATAACGATAATTTAGTATAATGTTAAAAAATTATTATATTCATTACGTGAATTATAATTTTTTAAGTTTTAATAATATTTATAAATAAATATGCTAATCATTATTTAAAAATTACATTGCCACATATAAATATATTAATAAAAATCATATTATCACATATAAATATATTAATAAAGTGTAATGATTGAAAGAAATGCATGAAACAACACTTCTAACAAGTAAATAGTCACATTTATTATAAAATTAATGCAATAACTTTTAAATTTGATAGAAAATATTTGTTGCACATATACATTAATTTCATTCCATAAATAAATTAAAATTTTGATAATCCACTATAAAATAACAATATACTTAAAATGAACATCCACAATAAACATACATTTTGTCCACATGGCGACCCTTTTGAATGAAGGTAAGAGTGGACGGATTCTAGGGTGATAAGTGCACCTCATTTTTCTTGGCTACTTTAAACTATATAATGACTTCATTTTTTTATAATGTAACTAATGTTTATTCACAATAACAACCTTCCTTGAATGACCTCTCTTATTTTCTTTGTATCGTGTCGAGATATAAAGGCACACCTCCAATCAGTTAATAGTTAAGTCTAGTCATAAGACATTTACAACATGTAGGGTCATTTAACTCAATTTTTCTATGTATTGATATGATATAGTTTCTTCATGTAATTCATATCATAATATTTAAAATATTTTATATTATATATATTTTTTAGTAAAGTGGATTATTTATTTCTTTCAGTTATTTTTTTGTGTACTCGTAATGTCATGTAAGTGATTAATTTACAAAATTAGAACCAACAATCTACATAAATGAATTAGCTTATAAAAACTTAAAGAGATTTAAAGAAGGGTTTAAAACCTCTAAAACTATATAGAAGCACATAGAATTGTCATAGTTCAAGGAAAAATTAAAATATATTATTAAATAAAAGAATTATTAAAAATAACCCATAAAAATAAGATAAAAACAAATAGTGTCCATAAAAACTAATCTAAGAAATAATCTATAAATACACAAATAACTTAGAATAAAAAGTTAGGTGTTTACAATTTAAAATTTTCACTTAAGTATTTCAATAAAAAATTGAACATTAATAAAATTGAACTTCTAATATTATCATTAAAATTAGAAAATAAAATTTAACTACATATATTTCTTAAAACCTGTTATTGAAAATCAAGTATATATATGTCCTACGATATTGAGCTTGTTAGAAAATGTAATCCCAACAACCAATTGTAATTTTTTTTACTACCTCCAATTATTAATATTTACTATCATCCATACTTGTGCATGATCCCAAAGGATATTAGGGATATATCGCCTATTTTTTGAAATGTTTGAATTTAATACTAATTGTTTTTGGTAGTTGGAGGACAAGAAGAATTGAAGGGAATGTTGAGTGCCCATTTTTGAGATTTGAATGCAACAATCAGTAGTTTCTAGAAGCAACTAGAATCCATAGAACAATAATAGAATGAGAGTTCCAAAAAGGGAGAGTTAGTTCATACAAGAAAAAGGGAATGAAACAATGACAAAATTGAACCAACAATAGTTTGACGAAACAAAAGAATTTGAGGAGAACATAACATTTTGGAAAAGGAGAAGACATATGTTGTAGAAAATCAAAGAAACAACAAAACAAGGTATTTTGTGAAGCAAAAGAACAACTTTAAATTTAAGAATATTGTAGTATCTTGTAAAATAAAACTATACCATTTAAAAAATAAAATTGAATCTTTATTATCAATTTTTATGATCTCGATGTTCGTTTTTGCGATTTAATGGGCCTATTTTTGTGATTATATTTTGTTATTCTAGAGCTCCATTGGTTTGTAAATTTGGGCATCTCTTATCCTTTTATTTTTCTAACAAACTATTATAAGAGCTTGGCCTTTTGATTTCCCTTGATTTTAGAACATTTTATGCATTTTAGAAAGGCTCGAAGTGGTAGTAATGCTTGGCAAAAACCTCCAACTTTTGATGGTAGAAACTATGATGTATGGTCAAAGAAATTGAAGACCACTTTGATTGTTAATGATTTGTAGGATTTGGTTGTAAGTGATTTTACAAATGTGACTAACCAACAAGCATATGTAGAAATGTCAAATGCTTAAAAACCCTTGATTGAAGGAGACTAGACAAAAAGATGAAAAATCCGTAAGCTTTATTGAAGATGCAATAAAAGAACCAATATTTTCCTAGACAACAACAACTAAATACTCAAAGGAATTTTGAAACATTGTTTTAAATTCCTACAGAGGAACTGGTAAGGAAAAGTTAGTAAAAATCCAATTTCTTAGGAGAGAGTTTAAAACTCTCCAAATGAAGGATTCTGAATCTATCTATGATTTTTATACTTGAATTTATAATTTTAGTAAATTAGTTAAAAATTAACGGTGAATATATTAAAGATCAAAGGATTGTTAGGAAAATCCTTAGGTTTTTGCCTCTCAAATAAGATTCAATTGTAGTGGCAATTAAAGAATATAAAGACCTATATCTCAAATGATAGTTGATCACTTCATGGGTTCACTTCAAACCCGTGAGTAGAGGATATACATATCATCTAATCCTTCCCTAGAAC
This sequence comes from Taxus chinensis, assembly GCA_019776745.2. Taxonomy (NCBI): domain Eukaryota; kingdom Viridiplantae; phylum Streptophyta; class Pinopsida; order Cupressales; family Taxaceae; genus Taxus; species Taxus chinensis. Next base: position 462,836,021 of record CM034156.1, on the reverse strand, counting down.
AATCTTGTAAAGATCATACCCATGTAAGAGATAAGGGGAGGAAGAGCCAATAAAGGAAGAAATCCCAAAGGTAAAGGAAGAGAAAGAAGATACTCTAGAAGAGACGACTGAAAAAGCCAAGAGGGAGAGAATATCACAGTCAGAATCCTAGGACAAGCAAATGAGCAGTAGCCCAAGGTATAAAAATGAAATGTCTATTTCTATTACTATCATAAGTATGGTCATTTTACATGTGAATGCAGAAATAGGTAGAGTGACCAGTCAAAGTAAAGTGTAAATGTAGTAAATGAAAATGTAACTGAATCTAAAAAAATCTAAACTTGTTCATTATGTGCAGGGTAAGTGTAGCAAGTTAGTGGGCATTAAAACCTGAAATTTAGGTACCACGATCGCAGTTTATAAACCACACTCGTGCAATTGTTTTTTATAGGTTTGATGATTTACGAACCTAAAACTGCGATTGCGGTCCTCTGAGACAAAAAAACAGACCCGTGACTCCTCATTTTCCCCCATTTTTCCTTTCTAACCACAATTTCTCCTAGACCTTTGGCACCCATGCTTTGAATACCCCCTAAAAATTGCTCTTCAAACTTCTGGATCGCGATAGTTTCAACCATGCCGCCAAGACAAAGAGGTAAGCCCTCAATTTTGATCATTTTTTTGCATTTTAGGTTATTTTTTGTGATTTTCATGGGTTTTTCAATTTTTTGTTTATGTATACAATTTTTTTTATTTTGTCAGTTGCTCGAAAAGCTCGTAATCCTGAAAACCATCAAAATATTCCTCAAAACCCTCCAAACAATCCTCAAGACCCTCCAAACATTCCTCAAAACCCTCCTCCAAACATAGATCCACCTCTTGTGGCTCCTTCTGTCCCCACGAAACTAGCAAGAACACAAGTTGATATCGTTGAAAGAATTTGACAAAATAAAATTGTCATTGAGAACCTTATTTAGACTATAAGACAAAATCATGACACAAATCCGTCCCGCATGACTTTAGCCAACACATTGCAAACATTGATTGGTGAAGTCGACTTCGCAACCAACCAAATAGACAGATGTAATACCTTTAGAGGTGATTGTAGGCAGTGGTATGCAGATAAATTATCCCATGCGGCCATAAAAGACAATTTTTTTTGGAAAAGACCACATTTGTGCATTATTTACCAACCCAAGAACCAATGCCCCCCGAAGCTACTTGCAAATGGTTCCCAATCCATTGGTGCCATGATGACCAAATCAAGAACAATTTTTGGGACCGATGGTGGATGGTTTTTTATTATCCACCATGCAACAACAATGAGGTTCCTCTCTATTTTTTGAAGAAATTATATTGCGAGTTCGTGCTTAATGAGGTCCCAAATTATTTTGAATTTTTTGAGTTTTATGGGTGAGGAGGTGGCTCTACATAGAGTAGACCTGGTGCATGCGTAGGTCAACCAAGGATCCCCCATGCCCCAAAACCCCCACTGCCTTCAGTTATCCCTCCTACAGTGAAGGAGGTTATGGAGATTGACACACTACATGCATTGAGGGAGCTCAATGACAATCTGACCTAACATAGTGACCAAATTACATTTGGTGATGTTGGTGGAGGTGCTAGTTCTAGTGCACCACACCACTATGGATCATGTGGTGTCGTATGCACTGCAGGCGAGACATCATTTGCTAGATCACATGATTTCTTTTCTCTAGATGAGATGATGGCGGATGTTTTTGGAACTGGTGCAAAGGATCTTGGTCTTTCACCGGTAAATGTCAAATAAATATTTAATATATATACATATACAATAGTTTAATTCATGTTTGATATTTTAATATATATGTATTTGATTGTACATCATGTACATACATGTAAAAACTATATTTTTATTTTATTTTAAATAGCAAGAGCCGATGAAGGAAACATCCGGCGTTGACATGCTAGCTACTGCAGCTAGGCGTGTTATAAACGTAAGTTTCAAGTTGTACTTAAATTTCAAATTTCATTTGATTGTGCACTTTTATTATTATAATTTTTCACCTGTACATGTACATATTAATATATGTTTGTCTTTTATACGCAGGAGCCTGAAGGGTCATCATCTGCTATAGGAACTGAGGCTACTGGCATGCCTCACGTGACTTTTACACAGGTTAGTTTCTCTTTACACTTTGTTTCTAATTGTGGAAGTTCACGTGGATTATGATTTGGCTCTGTTATGTGGCAGTCATGTAGATTAATATTGATTTGTACATGTTTTTTGTATAGCTTATGACTTCCAGAGAGACTCCTCCATATATGCAGACTGTGGAGGCTGCTGTAGATACTGCCATAACATCTGTAGATCCACTAACTGAGGTACAATTTTTCAAATTTGTTAAATTTTGGAGGAATTATTTCTTATTACTTAAATCTACAATATCAAATTTTGTACATGAAATATTTAATTTGAAATTTAATTATTTGTATGTAGCTTACCCCTTGCGAGTCTACTGATGTCCCTGTGATGCGTCAATGAAAAATTGATAGGGATCATGACATTGCGGTAAGATTTCACATGCATTTTAACTAAATTCTAAGTTTCTAAATTTTGAATGTATTTTAAAAATCTGGGTGTTAAAAACTTGTTGTTTATGAATGTGCAGGTTAGGTTGCAGGCCTACTTAGAGACACCTAGGACCACATGGATGAAATCCGTAGTGGCATCTCCCTCCACTACATCCCCAGGTCGTGGACATGCTACTTCTAGCAGGGCGAAGAGAGGGAAGATGTTTCATGATTAGATTCATAGGACCCGAACGTACATATATATATGGGCCATATGGTCCTAGTTCATGATTCTTCATATAGTCCATTGTATATATAGCCTTATGTGACCGCATGTGGTCCTATATGTATGACACACTTAGTTCAAGATGTACACATGTTATGAACTTATATTTTCAGAGACGTGCATCCAACACACTTAGTTTGATACATTATATATCCATGTGTTGGTTTTCATAACGATATTACTTCTATGTTTGATTCGATTTCATTGCACATGATATCCTTCTATGTATGTATGTTCTATGTATATTAGTTCTATATGTGTGTTTGATTTAAAATTAAAAACTCATGTCCTGGAGCACTACATGGTACAACTGTTAAGCAAACCTATTCCATTAAGCAAAACCTATGATAACCATGCTAGCTGAACTACAAAAGGGCAATACGTAATTACTTTTTTCACAGTAATTATGTAGGGTGTATGTGTAACTCTAATTATTTTCCCGCCTCCTAACAATGTGCACATCTTTGAAAGAATGGTTGTGAGGGAATTTCTATAACTAACATTTTTTATTTTAATGCTAACACTCATCTGTTGCATATCAACTAATACGAACATTGTTAGAAATAAGAAAGGTAGAGTTCATCTTGACCTATACGAATATAACGTTCGTTAGTATGGTGCAACATTGCATGGTGCAATTGTTAAGAAATTAAGGGAAGCATTTATGTATTGTTTTAGAGATTATCCCATTAATAGGGCTTATCCCATTGATCAATAGATACACCTTAATATCTCTTTATAATTTGGTGTTATGCCAATCAACTAAGAAGTTACACATGATTTGATTATCGTAAGTAGATTCACTTCCCTATTAAGTCCTATATGTTTTTGTATTTAAGCACACACTTTAAAAACCCCATTTTTTGTATACCCTACAATCCTTCTAGTCCAAAATACACATTTTTGTGAGGGGGTTTGTCAAATAATTCACATCCTTACCATTCCAAGGTATTTGAAAAAATTTCAAGGTTCTTCAATGAATTTTAAAACAATATATCACTTGGAATTTGTGAACATTCTTTACATATTTATTTAGGATGTTTGTACATATGTTATGACATATCAATCTAGATAAGAACACATAAATATGTATGTAATGTATATTGTCAAATAATTCACATCATGGTGGGCTCTAGGGAGGCCTGGATTGGTGTCAGACCACCCGATCCAGAGCCTTCCTGACATTCCTTGAGCCTTCGTGGCAGGCCTTTTCGGCATCCTGGTGAATGGAGGCGAGTAGTGAGAAGTCATGCCTCACATGGCACGTCGACATGGCTGAACTAGAGGAGGCCTTTTGGTGCGTAACAACGTTTGGGCTACTTCATTCCATAGTCCCTTAAGAACCCTGAGACCAAAAAATGTTCAACTTCGGAGTGACTACGAGACTCTGTGGCACCTAAGGATGTCTCGTCTGATCTTAAACATTTTCATAGGGACCCTCTATAATAGCTTATCTCAGTTTTTCCCTTTCCCAATTAGTGCTCTCATTGCCCTATTGTTTGTAAATGTGCCAAAGAGTACAGTTTGAGATAGTGTAAGGCTGTCAAATGCTATATTTTGCAAACGGTGGGTCGTGGCACCGAACTGACTATGTAGATACATCTGGGTGGATAGGTGAATGCTAGAGGAGGTGAATTTTTAGTGCACGAAAATGTCATTTCTTCTAGGCTACTTCGTTCATGCGTAGTCCCTTAAGAGCCCTAAGACCAAAAAATTGTTTAACTTCGATACGTGACTATGCGCACTCCGTGGCACCTAGAGATGTCTCGTATGATCCTACACCTAGGTGTAGGGATACCCTATGAAATAGCCTGTCTCAGTTTTTTCCTTCTCCAATCGGTGCTCTCGCTGCCCTATTGTTTGCAAACGCGCGAAATAGTGTAGTTTGAGACAATGTAAGGATGTCAAATGGTATATTTTGCAAACGGTGGGTCATGGCACCAAAACGACTATGCTAACACATCTAGGTGGCTAGGTGAACACTAGAGGAGGTATCATTTCAGTGTGCCAAAACATCATTGCTTCTAGGCTACCTTGTTCAGGCATAGTCCCTTAAGAGCCCTGAGACCAAAACATCATTCAACAGGTGACTACACGCACTCTGTGGCACCTAGAGATGTCTCATCTAATCCTACACCTTAGCATAAGGACCCTCTATAATATCATGTCTCAATTTTTTCCTTCTCCAATCAGTGCTCTCGCTGACTTATTGTTTGTAAATGCACCAAATAGTGCAGTTTGAGATAGTGTAAGGTTGGCAAATGGTATATTTTGCAAATGGTGGGTCGTGGCATCGAACCGAATGTGTCAACATGTCTAGGTGGCTAGGTGAATGCTATAGGAGGTATTTTTTTGGTGTGAAAAAACATCGTTGCTTCTAGGCTACCTCGTTCGGGTGTAGTCCCTTAAGAGCCATGCGACCAAAACATCGTTCAACTTCGATGAGTGACTACGCGCACTCCGTGGAACCTAGAGATGACTTGTCTGATCCTACAACTTGATGTAGGGAACCTATACAATATCCTATCTCAAGTTTTTCCTTCTCCAATCGGTGCTCTCATTGCCCTATTGTTTGCAAATGTGTGAAATAGTGTAGTTTGAGACAGTGTAAGGATGTCAAACGGTATATTTTGCAAACGGTGGGTTGTGGCACCAAACCGACTGTGCTGAAATATCTGGGTGGCTCCAGGTGAATGCTAGAGGAGGCATCTTTTTGGTACAACAATGTTGTTTCTTCTGGGCTACCTCGTTCAGGTGTAGTCCCTTAAGAGCCCTGAGACCAAAACATCATTCAACTTCGACAGGTGACTACGCGCACTCCGTGGCACCTAGAGATGACTCATCTAATCCTACACCTCAACGTAGGTAACCTATACAATATCCTACCTTGGTATTTTCCTTCTCCAATCGGTGCTCTCGCTGCCCTATTATTTGCAAACGCGCCAAATATATAGTTTGAGACAATGTAAGCTTGTCAAATGCTATATTTTGTAAAACGATGGGTCATGGTACCAAACCAACTACGTGGAAACATCTAGGTCACTAGGTGAATGCTAGAGGAGGCATCATTTTTGTGTGTGACAATGTCGTTGCTTCTTAGCTACCTTGTTTGGGCATAGTCCCTTAAGATCCCTGAGACCAAAACATCGTTCAACTTCGACGGGTGACTACATGCACTCCATGGCACCTAGAGATGTCTTGTTTGATCCTACACCTTAACATAGGGACCCTCTACAATATCCTATCTCATTTTTTTTCCTTCTTCAATCGGTGCTCTCTCCGCCCTATTGTTTGCAAACGTGCCAAATAGTGCAGTTTGAGACAGTGTAAGGCTGTCAAATGGTATATTTTGCAAATGGTGGGTCATGGCACCAAACTGATTATGTCCGACATGTCTGAGTGGCTAGGTGAATGCTAGAGGATGTGTCATTTTGGTGCATGACAATGTCGTTGCTTCCAGGCTACTTCGTTCGAGCATAGTCCCTTAAGAGCCCTGAGACCAAAAAATTGTTCAACTTCGACGGGTGACTACACGGACTTTGTGGCACCTAAGGATGTCTTGTCTGATCCTACACCTCATGGTAGGGACCCTTTGTAATATCCTATCTTAGTTTTTTCCTTCTCTAATTTATGCTTTCACTGCCTTATTATTTGCAAACGTGCCAAATAGTACAATTTGAGACAATGCAAGGCTGTCAAACGCTATATTTTGTAAAAGGTGGGTCATGGAATTGAACCGACTACACCAATACGTTCGAGTGGCCATGTGAATGCTATAGGATGTGTCATTTTGCTGTGGGATAATGTCGTTTCTTCCAGGCTACCTCGTTTGGGCGTAGTCCCTTAAGATCCCTAAGACCAAAACATCGTTCAACTTTGACGGGTGAATACGCGCACTTTGTGGCACTTAAAGATGTCTTGTCTAATCCTAAACCTTGGCGTAATAACCCTATACAATATCTTGTCTCATTTTTTTCCTTTTCCAATCGGTGCTCTCGCCGTCCTATTGTTTGCAAACGCGTAAAATAGTGTAGTTTGAGACAGTGCAAGGCTGTCAAATGGTATATTTTACAAACAGTGGGTCATGGCACCAAACCGATTGTGTCAACACATCTAGGTGGCTAGGTGAATGCTAGAGGAGGCATCGTTTTGGTGCGTGACAATGTCGTTACTTCCAGGCTACTTCGTTTGGGCATAGTCCGTTAAGAGCCCTGAGACCAAAAAATTGTTCAACTTCGACGGGTGACTACACAGACTTTGTGGCACCTAAGAACATCTCATCTGATCTTACACCTCGGGTTAGGGACCCTTTGCAATATCCTATCTTAGTTTTTTCCTTCACAAATTGATGCTCTCGCTGCCAAATGGTATATTTTACAAACGGTGGGTCATGGCACCAAACCGACTATGCACATGCATAGGGATGGTGTTGTAAACACTTGGGGAGGAGTTGTTTCAGTTCTCTAAGATCTAGGTGCTTCTGGGCTACCTCCTCTAGAGCCAAGAACCCCCTCCACAGGTACATAAATTTTTAATTTCTTCTCTTTTATTATAAAACAATGAAAGCTTCTCTTAGCTTTAAGAATTTACAATTCTCTACTAACAGTGCCCACCATTTGAAGGTGGAATCTTTTCTCACACTACTAACTTGCACATTAAAGTGTTATTCAAAGAAATTTAAGTTTCAAATCAAAACCATACTAGATATATACAAAATACACAAATTTGATAAAATATATGAACTTAAATTTATCTAACTAATAAATTTATATATACCAAAGAAATTATATCAAAAAAATTATATATACCAAACATGAGCATTGTAAATTCATTCCAATGAACCATCAGGATTGGATCTACTCTAAATAGCGGACATGATTGCTTCATGATCTGACTCTCGAACCTTCCAAAGAATCTTGTTATCAGGCCTTCCTCGATATCTGTACAGCTGAATATTTGTCGTTAGAACTAGATGCGAATATAAGAGTATTTTCTTATGTGTCTCAAAGTCTTCAAACACCCAAATAGAGGATTTTTTTAATGGACAGCGTCGAAGCCAAGTTCTAGTAACTACCACTGACCCTGTAGGGTACTCAATATCTTTTCCATCTATAAGAGGAGAATTCAAATTCTATCTTTCCACGATGCAATGACATAAGAAATATTCTGTTCCTTCTTCATTTTCTTCTATCGTAATAACTGCAAACACATGTCCTACAATAAAACAAAGGTTTTAACTCAAATTTAAATTTTACATATTAAAATTTCAATGGACATAAATCAATACAAAAATTGTAAATAACCATAAATACCTTGTCATACCAAAATTGAAATTTCATCAAATTCCTTGGATGTTGCAACTTCATATGCAGAAACAAGTTGTAATGCTTGTGGAGGTTGATAACTAGGAAGCAGAGTTAGAGGCATACAAATCTATCCATCCACCCATTCTTGTGAATCACACTCAGCAGTGAAAAATTTAATACAAGATGCATAAAAACATGTCAAATTTCTTGTCCACGTGGCCCACAAAGTATCCTCTGAGCTACAAAATGAGTGCATATCACTGGACCCAGTGAGTGTCATACAATCCTCGTAGTTGGTAATTTGTTATTCCTCTATCAACCAAAAATATCTGTGAACTGTGGAATTTTCTTGAGAACCTCGGGCTATGTTGTCAATACACCATTCCACTATGCTCTTTGCATCTTTCAACTTAGCACCATCTTTGTACTTAAACTCTTCTTTTGTAAGAGCTCTTTTCACACACGCCCATGCACCGTCATGATCTCCTTTTCCATGTCTAGCCTTTTTGAAAGTCCAAATATGTTACACACCCATCTTGACGTGTATCTTTCTCATCCAATAAAACATTCGTGAATTCTTAAACTGAGACATGTAATTATCTGACCATATATAATGTTGTTTGAAGTGGATGTCCCTATCAGACAAGTTTCCATAAAATAACTGGAAATACCCTTGCAAAAATTCAGTAGAATGAGTATGATCATCACTGATATAAAATTGGTACTCTCTTAAAAATTTTCAATCATTCTCTATATTGTCAGGAGAATGTATAAATGCTATATGCACAAAAAAGGCAACTTGTACTGAGTTGTAATATTGTGATTGAACCTCCATTTGTGGTTACAATGTGTAATTCTCAGCAAAATCAACCATTGAAACAATAGTACCAATAAGAAATATGTTCTTGCATATCTTGAACTACTCATCCAACCATCGAGATCTGTGTGTATGCCTAGCATACTCATAAACAATTTCATCCTTAAAGTTTCTCATAAATTTAAAAACAGGCATATGTTCTGTAACTAGCTCACACCATTTAGACTCTTTTCCATCTTTCAACTGGTATGCAATTGATTTATATTTATCAAAATCAACTAAATTATGTCCTATTGCACCTTCAATTTTCTCATGGATGCAACTTTCTAATTTAGGTAATCCACCACATGTCACAACTTCCATCTAAACAATCCTAACTATAAAAAAAATGTCCAACTTCTTTTTCACAAAATATCGTAGGAATGAAATCCTTGGAAGATAGTGGTGGAACTTGAACACCACATTTCGATAACATAGTTTCAAAATGAAAATTAGAACGAATACGTAAAAATTTAGCATAATGCATCGTAAATTCAACATGTTGCTTACAACAAGTGGTATGAGCGTGGTTGATTTTCACATAGAATGGTTTCAACATTTCAAAAAAATGTTGACTAATTTTAATTTTCAGATGCTCTTGTTCAAACTTACGAAAAAATTGAGTTTGAGTCATATCTAAGAAATGCTTTGGATGTGGTTCACAATTAGTAGAACCAACTCTCCATTTTATAACATCTCTTATATTAGGTGAAACTCTAGTGTTATCATGTCAAAATTGAATAAAAAATTCTATTATAGCATCAGAATTATCTGTCCTTACGTGGTGCTCTAGCAGAAAATGCCCAAAAATTGGTGTTATTGAGTGATTGAAGGATATTACATCTTTTAATTGCTTTCATTAGATTTTTTCAATTAACTTGCAACATTCGACTTGTTTACATAATCAAACGTTGTTTTTTTATTGATTCACTTACAACACTAGTAACAAGTACATGACACACAATATTACTATCCCTAGTGCATCTCTTGACACCAATAGTGTGATATGCATCATGAAGGTTTTCAACAATTGTAGAGGTTTGACCATGTATATTAGATGTTGTCAATCCTAAGGTGTTCAATGTAGGTCTCATTTTAATCAATTTCATCAAACTAACCAACAACTGACATATTTGGGAATCATTTAAAATTTTAAAATGATTATCCCAAATTTAAGTAGCTTTTCTTTTGATTTTCCATTCAAAATTTTTTTCAGACATTGGTTTCAAAATGTTTTCATCAATTTCAATAAAATAATTAGGTTTCTTACGGAAAATCCGAGGAGGTGTTTTTGACAAATTTTGCTTGTCTATAGTTTCAATCTGAATTTCCTTATTCATATTTTCATTGTCTCCTTCAATTTCAACATTTTCTATATCACAAGTATTTAATTCTTCTTCAACATTGACAGTAAAAACATCTTCATTACGAGTATTTAATTCAACTTCAACATTGACAGTAGAAACATTACCTAGTTCCTTATTGCTTACAATAGTAGGGGTTGAAGATGAACCTCTTTTTGATTCATGAAGATTTTACATTCACTCAGCATTTTGAAATATGTTTGCCTCTAATTTTTTTGGTGTTTTTTACTTAATGACTTCCTTTTTTTACTTCGTTTATTTTCTCCCATGATGTTTTGCTTCCGGTGCTAAGAAAAATGTGTAGAAAACAACAAAACTTCGTAGTAATTAGTATGGTAAATTCAAATAGTAAAAATCACATGGTAATTAGAACATTAGGATGTGTGTAAATATTATTTAAGAACCACGATCACGCTTTACAAACCATGCTCGTGGTGTATAAAGCACGATCACAGTTCTTGTTATAAAACTCGCGATCACGATTTATAAACTACGATTGCGGTTTTATCTGTATCATTAAATCCGACCCTAAGGCTTGGGAAATCTTTTTTTTTTTCCATCCAAATCTATGGAAGGTCATTATGAAGTGTAAAAGGTCAAAAAACTTCAAATTTGCTCTTCTATAGACTTAAACCATGTTGAAAAACTAAAAACATTTCACAAAAATGGTGCCAGCGTGTAGGGAAATTGTTAGCTTCGTAGAAATATTGATTTTAAAGTGAATAAAATAAGATAAATATCATTTAATAATTTTTTTACTAACAATAGGTCTTTAAAACATTTTTTCCTGCGAATGTTCATGTCTACGTTTAAAACTACAAATTTTGTTTCGCTTATCAAAATGTGATAAAACTTATACCATCCCAAATGTGGAGAAATTATATACATGTTAAAAGAAATATATATTTGATTTCAATATTTTTTGATATAGTTATGGCGGGAAAATGGAAAGTGCTCCGTTTTCTAAATCTTTTCAGACCACTTTCAGGGAAAAAATCATAAAAAAAAATATTGCTAAAAAAAATACAAAATAAAATCCATCCCAAGATAGACAACTACATCTAAATTTTCACCAAATGAAAAAAAAACGAGATTTGGTCATCCAAATCACGGGCCAACAAACTACAATGTTATAGGTTTTTTCAAAAAAAAAAACCAAGTCATATAATTTTAAGTGTTTAATATAGCAAAACTTGTCCATTTTTTTTAAAAAATATTAGTTTAGAATCTAGATTCTGGATGCTACAATTCATATTTATATAAATTTTTCTAATTTTGAGTGCGCGTATTGCTAATAATCCCTACAAGTTGATATTTTGCTATTTTTTGCAATATGACGTCCACTTATGACCCCTTTTTTGTCCACCAACTTGCTGCACTTACCCTGCAATATTACTAAGTATAATAGTGGTAAAGTTTTGTACTTGGATAGTAGTTATAGCAACGTCATGAGTGGTAATGAATTTTTTTTTTCATTGATAAGAATATTTATTCTAAAATTAAGATGGGGAACAATGAAAAAAAATTAGTTGTGGGAAAAGGAGAAATAAGCATTCACACCAAACATGGTGATGGAAAAACTATTCAAGACATCTATTATGTCATAGGCATTAAACATAATCTATTGAGCATTGGAAAATTGGTTGAAAAAAGATATATAGTCTTGATGGAAAATAGAGAATGCATAATCTATGACAAATATGAGAGTTAATAATATTGCAAATGTAAAAAAGATATAAGATGGATGATTCCTCTTAGGATGAAAATTGTTTTCTCAACACATTCTAGAGCTTCTACACATTTTATATTTTTAGCACATTTCATAGCTTCTACAAATTTTAGAGCCACATCCTAGCACACAACATTTATTACTGTCATCAATGATATATCCATACTTTGGATTTTAAGATATGAACATTTAAGTTTATTTAGATTAAGTATTTATTCAAAAAATATATGGTCAAGAGGCTCTCGACTATTATAGAGTTTGATAAAAAAAATGCGATGCCTGTATTTTAGGAAAACAACATAGTAAACCCTTTCTATTAGGGAAGACTAGGAGGGAAAACACACTATTAGAGATGGTGCATTTAGATTTATATGGCCCAATAAAAACCCCCACCCTAGAAAAAATTAGGTACTTCATGACCTTCATTAATGACTACAACATAAATACATGGGGCTACTTCTTGAAGAACAAGTTCAAAGACTTTGAGAAGCTAAAGAAATGTATAGCCCTAGTTGAGAAACAAAGTGGACAGTTCATTAAGGTCCTCATAATAGATAGAGGGGGATAATATGTCTCTAAATTTTTCAATTATGAAGGCATTGAAAAATAGTTTATAGTAAGATATACACTGTAGAAAAATGGTGTACCCAAGAGAAAGAACAAGACCATCTAGGAGATGGGGAGAAGCATGTTGAAGGGAAAAGGTGATTTGAAATGAATATTGGGTTGAAGTTGTTGTAAAAAAAAAATATTTTCTTGAGTAGATGACACACAAAGATTGTGTCTAGATGAGTGTACAAGAAATCAACAAACACAAAACAATGTCGAGTATACAAGGGCTTAGTACCTTGGAGATGACGATGGATAATATGGGTGCAAAGTTGATGTTGAACTCCTCGGTGTGATCCCAATAAGCATGCAACTCACATACACTAGAGAAATATTGATTAAATATTTTATGCGGGGGCTACCTGACAAAGAAGATCTAGGAAGGGGTAACTCCCTCAATGGTTGTCAACCCCCATGTGATAAGAATAATGATAAAATAGAATCCAAACAAATAACATGCAAGTTGATAAACAAAAGAACCTGAAAGATGATAGTATGTAGATGGTGTTATTGATCAGATGCATACAACATGAATCTCACTACATGAATCAATCACGAGCAGAGTACCATGGAAATTCCACATGTTATCACAAAGACATAATAATAATGATATTATGATAAATGGCTAAAATTCCTCAGCATTCACCCAAATTTTCTAACTTTTTCTTCCTCCCCTAAATATGGGGAAAAACCCATATTTATAGTTTAATGGTGAGGTTAGACTGCAGGTTAACAGATACTCATGGTTGAGTAAAGTAACTCTGAGTTACGAGACATGATGTGATCTGGCGGGGCTCACAATTTGACTTAAAGTAAAGAAAAGGATAAGGATGTGATAAGAGGTGGGGATATTAGGTGAAATAATGTATTCTCTTTTTGAATGATTAAGAGTGGGATGTCAAATGGGTGCATTATTGCCCATGTTTTGAATAATTTGTGAGAGATGGGGGATAATGCCCAAAAATCTGAATTATCAAATGGGTCCACATGGAGCTCATTTGGTGATTAATTAAATAAGGTAAGTAAATGGATGGGATTTAGAAAAAAAGAAAAGAAAGAGGAGATGCCAATGTGGGATAATGGAGAGGGGTTACACCCAAAAATAGGTGTCTACATTTGCCCCTTTTTGTTGAGTGGTTTGCGATAACAAGCCACGAGACAAAAACAAAAAGGGTTAGATGAAATATGTGTCTGAAGATGGATGAAGACATGACCAAAGGAAAGATGCCCCAAGAAAAAAAAAGATTGCAATAATAATGAACAAAAACAATAGCAATGACTTCAATATCACATTGATAGAGGACAATTGCAGTCTCAACAAAGATAGATGACAATGTTCTACAGACCATTGAGTGGGTGAAGACCTCTGTAGTATGGATTTAAACCAAGATGACCAATGGGTCATAGGAAAACATCAAAATATGTGCAACTGAATGTGAAAGATGTATGAAATCATTTGTTTGCAAGGAATCGTGTGAAAAATCATGCGTCAAAAAATTGATGAGAATGAAGATAATGATGCCCCATCATGGGGCACGAGAAGGAAAAAAATTGAGTTATATACGCCGACAAGTACAAGGAAGAAAATATGCCCCAAGATAGGGCACGAAGATGACATAACAGGAGATGGATGTGTAAATAAAAATGCCCCAGGGGGAATAATCATAAATGTGCACATGATGAGAAGATATGATAGAAAGGTGAGATAAAATTCCCTAAAGGGGTGATAAATATGATGGTAATCATGTTTCATAGGAAAGATGCATAAGTGTTAGCAAATTAGAAGATAAAAGTAGTCCTACTTGTTCGGTAAGTAGGATAAGAAGTCAAGATACTTTTGCGACAAAGCAACAACAGAGAAAATATTCATGGAAGAGTACAAGATCAGATAGGTGTTGGCCATTATGGTATCCTCCAAGACAAAAAAATGTCCCAGGAAGATGGGATGAAAGATGTGGATGATAGATGATAGAGATAAGAGAAAGCAGACATGGTTGGAGTAGAAAGGACATGGTGGAGGAGAGGGATCAAATAGTAGAGAAGGACAATAAGAGAGGTGAGAAGATAGATGAAAGAAAAAAGAGAGAGAATGATAATTAATAAGAAGGTAGTGGGAAAAGATAAGGGGGAAATAAATAGGTAAGGTACGAGGGACCTGGAGAAAAAGAAAATAGAGAAAGAGCAGGAGAAGAAGGGAGGGAGGAAGTCTAAACAAGAAGAAGACGAGATGAGAAGGGAAAAGAGATTAGAAGGGAAGGTGAATGTATAGAGATATATCATAGTAAAGAAGCAATAGAGATAATAAAGAGGAGAAATGGTGGAAGAAATAAATGATGAAGGACAAAGAAGAAGACAAGAAAATGACAGAAGAAAGGATGAAAGGGAGATGGAGATAAAAAAAAGGGAGAGAAAGAATGGATCATGAAAGAGATGACAGAGCTGAGAAGGAGAAGATGTGAAGAATATGAGAGAAGGATGATAGGAGATATGAATAGGAATAGTAAGGTGGAAAGATGAAGGAGATGAAGAAGATGAAGAAGTTAAAGAAGATGGGAAAGGAAGTAGAATGGAAAAGAGAAAGAAAGGAACTATGAGGAGCTAGGAAGATAGGGGTGGTAGAGAAAGAAGTTCAGTAATGGGGGAAATGGAAATAGGAGGGAAAGAAGAGATGATAGAGCCAAAACAGGAAGGGAATTGAATCCTCGTGTTAAGGGTAAGACCCAGGTAAAGAATATGAAACAAAACACATGGAAATGCATGTGGATGGTGGGATGATTAAAAAGATGGGACAACATTGATGAGTTAGGTTATCAATGGAGAAGTAGGACGAAAGTGTAAGGAGAAGAGGAGATGAAGATGATACAAATGAAATGAAAGAAAACCAGGGGTAGAAAGGAGGAGAGGACAACAGAGAAAATGATGCAAAGGAAGTATGTGATGAAGACAATAGAGATATTGAAGAAGGTGAAGGGAAGATGGAAAGGCAATACCAGTGGAGGGATGTTAGGAGAAATCCTTCGATAATGATCAGAGGGCACAAAAGGAAAAAGGAAGGAAGAGAAAATGGAGGAGGTAAAAAGGAGTGAACCAGTATGTGTAGAATGGGGATAAATGAATTTTAGGAGAAGTCCACTGATAATTCTTAGTGCAAGAATGGAAGATGACGATGACATAATGTTAGATGAACAATGATAATGATGAGTAAGTATGGTGGTAGATATAGGGAAGTATTCTAGAAAATGGACTAGAAAGAGTAAAGAAAGGAGGGATAATGAATGGTGCGGAGAGGATGATGAGGAGAGAATGTAATGGATGAGGATGTGGATGAAGATGAAGGAAGTAAAGATGAAGGAACGAGACATAGTAAGAAATGGTATGAAGTGGTTAAGTTAGATTTCTGAATGAGGGATGATGGAGATGATATTTGAGGAAGTTTGAGATATTTTGTGCAATGAAAAAGAGGATGTGTTTATGGGGAATGAAGAGAAAATACGGATGGTGGGAATGTGAAGTAAAGGGGAAAGGAAAGAAGACATATCATTCTTAAGATATACTCTTAAGTAAGATCACCATATCGTAGGAATGGTTAAGTAGGATCACCAAGCCGAAGAAGAAGAAGAATGATGAAAATACTGAGTGGTGTATACCAAAACGGAACAGGAAATGAAAGGAGGTGATAACAAGGAAACAAAGGAGTGTGACATGAGTGGATGGAGGAATGTATGTGGTGTAAGATGGAGAGTGTAAGGGGAATTCATGATTATGATTCCTATATTGCGTAAGTGATGATGCCAGAGCATTAAGAAGAACTTATGGGAAGATGTTTCTAGTGTTGAATGGAATAGAAAACAATGGAGGAGTTTCTACAGTGGTAGGATCTTAAGAAAGAGATGCATTGTGATTAAGAAGCCTACACGAAATGGGTGGTTAAGCAGGGTTGTCAAGCTGAAAGAAGAATGAAAGGGAAATGGAATGATAAAATAGATGGCAGTAAAAGGATATTAAGAGAAAAACACAAAAATAATGGCCCGGGTGGAGGACATGTGAAGTATCAAAGAAACAATAGAGAAGGATGAAGTGGGTGAGAAGAGCAGCGGAGAATGAGATGAGGTGGATTTTAGGAGAAAATTGGGTTGAAAAAGGGGACTAGGAGGAAGGAATGGTCAACAAACATGATCACGAATGAGACCTTGTCCAGAATGACAGGTCTACCTCGAGTAGGGTTTATGTGCTGCGTGGGGAGTTACACAGATGTGCCAAGCTGGGGATGAAAGGTATGTGATGATGAAGAAGATGATGTCAGTGCTAGATGATAAACAAAAATAAGAGCGATGGAAAAGAAAATTGGTGGATGATTATAGAGAAGAGAAGGATGATGCGAGAGAATGGATGGAGAAAGATAACATTGGTCATGGTGGAGGATGAGAAGCTTCTGGATAATAAATGCTACTTGAGAGATAATCTCAAGTAGAATTCACAAACTGCAATGGAGATCAAGTAGAATTCCCAAACTGAATAGTGTATTAAAGAGAGTGTGTAGAAACAGTAACAGATTTCATAGATTTATGGATGATATTAATAGGGGACATCCTTGAGTAAAAATATAGATGCAGATTTAATGATATGAAATTTGATTTAAAAACATAATTGTAATAAAAGATGATTTTGATGAGATGGGTGTCACATAACCATAGCAAGGGTCATGTAAGAAAGTTATGCTCTTAACCGGATAAGAAGTAAACAAGAAAAGGTACTACTCAAAGCATTGCACTTGCAGCCAATAACAGGTGTTAGTACATAACTAATGAGATTTGATTATACCAAAAGACCAAGAGGGAGATATGGATGAAAGATTCTCATAATCTTAATATCGACATGACGAGGGATTTGAGATGTAACCTGTATGCGGGAAGAAGGTTCTCCAAAGGTGGTGTTCCTTAAGTCTATGCCCCAGCTCTGGGAAAGGGAAAGAACAATAATAGAAGAAAGTTGATCAATGCGAGGAAGCTTTCCGAATGTCATAACAAAAGAGTAGCCATCCTTCGAGGGTATGGTCTACTATATATATAACATAGATGGTGAGAATGATAGCCGTCCTTCGAGGGATCGGTCTATTTCTTTTTATTTTGATTTTAATTTGCATGTTTTTCTTTTTATTCTACATTTCTTGTTTTGTATGCACAGCTGTCCTTCGAGGGATCAGTCTATTTTTGGATAACTTTTGACTTCTTTTTGCATGCATGGATGTTAGCTTTACATGGGGGAGAGTTGGGGATAGTGAAGTAAACCACTTAGGAGGGGATAATGATGGTACAGGAGACACCCCAATACCCTTTACATGACTGTCATAGGAGAATGAGAGGGTGATGGATGTAATGATTACAGGGTTCTCACCGAATGGGAGAACTTATCCATATTGAATATGCTATAAGTAGAGCCATGGTACTCATATTCAAGGTCATATCAAAGTAGTGATGGTAGACCACATAATTCATATCATTACCATGATAGATGGAAGTGGATAATGGTGGAGACATGGTCTAAAGATAAGACTATGCTCATAAGTGTGTGTACTAACAATAGAACAGCCATAAGTGCAATGCGTTAAGGGGTTTGATCTCTAGTTTACCATCAAGAGAAGCTAAGCGATAAGCCCCATACCCATACTTATGTGTGATAATATATGGTTTGATCCAGTTGGGAGAAAATTTTCCCCGTTGGCTCCTTTCTAAGGTAGTGACATTTTGATTTTCTTTTAAAACCAGGTCACCTATTTTAAAATCATGCTCTTTGATATGTTTGTTATAGGCCCGTTGGATACAATCTTGATAGACATGATGGTGCTCAAGAGCAAGAAGGTGACACTCATCTAATAACTCAAGTTGCATTAGAAGTTCCTGGTGATAATCTTCATCAGAAATGAAGTTGCGAAGAGACACACGTAAAGATGGAATTTGGACTTCAAGGGGAAGAAGGGCCTCAGAGCTGTACACCAGAGAAAATGGAGTAGCCCCTGTGGAAGTGTGAATGCTAGTGCGATAGGCCCACAGAGAAAAGGGAAGTTGGAGATGCCAATTTCGTCCTGCTTGGTCGATAGTCTTGGCCAAGATATTTCAAAGAGTTTTATTAGTGGCCTCAGCTTGGCCGTTAGCTTGAGGATAATATGGGGAAGAAAAGCTAAGTTGGATCTTAAATGCATCACCAATTTTTTTAAGGTCCTTGTTTTTAAAGGACTTCCCATTGTCCATAATAAGTTTATGTGGAACACCAAAGCAACAAATGATATGCTGATATATAAAATTAATGATTGGGCTAGATTTAGTAGAGGTGAGTGGGATTGCCTCCACCCATTTAGTGAAATACTCAGTAGCAGTGATGATAGAATGATGTTGTTGTGATGAATGGGGATTTATTAGACCAATAAGATCAAGGCCCCATTGTGAAAAGGGCCATAAATCTTGGGCAGGCTGTAAAGCTTGGCTAGGAACACAGATAAGATTAGAGTGTTGTTGACATCTTACACACTTCTTGACATATTCACAACAATCGTGGTTTAGAGAAGGCCAATAATAGCCGAGACAAAGAACACATTTGGCAACATATAATCCACTAAAATTCCCACCACAGATACCGTCATGGACTTCTTGGATAGCTCTAGAGGCTTCATGGGATTGAAGGCACTGGAGAAGGATACCATCAAACCCACGCTTATAAAGAATACCGCCAAGGATTACATAATGAGTAACACGTTGGATAAAATATCTCCTAGCGTTTTTAGAAAGATCAAGGGGAGTAATGGATTTGGATAAATAATCAAAAAATTTGAATACCAGAGGTCTGACGAATTAGATTCGACCAGATGAATCTGAGATATGTCATAGAATGGTTGTTTACGATGATGTATAATAACCAAAAGCTTGGACTCTTGCATTGTCCAAGGGATAAGGGCCACAAGGGATGCCATTGTATCAGCAAAATGATTGGTCAAATGAGGGACAAATTGAATAGTGTAAGAATCAAATGCTTTAAGAAGATGATGAGAAATGTCATGATATTTTTGTAGAATATCATTTCTACACTGATACTCTCTAGTGACTTACTTTATTACTAGTTCAGAATCACCAAAAATGTCAAGAATATGGACGCCTAGAAATATAGCAGTTTCTAGTCCTAGTATAAGGGCCTCGTATTCTGCCATATTGTTTGTACATTCAAAATCTAATTTAAAAGCTAAGGAGATAGGGGAATCCCTAAGAGGAATAAGAACAACACCTACCCCCCACCTTGCTGGCATTTAGAACCATTGAAGAAAAGAGTCATTTTAAGGGGATCATGATGAAATTGATTGATTGATTCATCTGGAAGTGATTAGAAGGAGTCTGCGTATTGGAAAGAGGGGCTTCTGCTAATTGGTCAGCGATAGCTTGACCCTTAATTTCCTTTTGAGGAATGAATTCCAGGTCAAATTTGGCCATGAGCAGAAGCCATCGGGTGATGCGATCATTGTGATATGGCTTAGAATGCATTACTTTGAGAGGTTGAAAGTTAGTAACAATATAGGTTTTATGATTAAGAAGATAGTGTCGAAGTTTTGATGCAACAAAGAAAATAGCGCAACACAATTTTTTAGCTTCAGTGTATCATGTTTCACAGTCATGGAGAGTATGACTGATATAATAAACATCATGTTCACATCCTTGATCATCACGGTGTGCTAACATAGCTCCTAGAGCATGATCAGTTACAGAAATATATAAATAGAAGGGATCCCCTTCACGTGGAGGTGTGAGTACCGGTGGAGATAACAGATATCGCTTAAGATCTTCAAAATCCTTTTGATAGTTTTGGTCCCAATCAAAGGTTATGTCTTTTCAAAGAAGGTGATGAAAGGGCTAACAACAATCAGAAATTTTTGATATGAAATGACGAACAGATTGAAGTCGACCTTGAAGACTGTGAAGTTGCTTGAGATTGGAAGGAGGAGGCATTTCGAGAATTGCTTTGATTTTTGTGGGGTCAACCTCAATGCCTCTGATAGAGACAATGAAGCCAAGGAGTTTCCTAGTAAGAACTCCAAAAACACACTTCATCAGGTTGAGGCAAAGGAAGAAATGAATGATACGCTCGAAAAGTATCTCAAGGACCGAGAGATGATCACATCTATGTTTAGATTTTGCTAAGAGGTCATCAACATAGTCTTCTACAGTTTGATGTAAGAGGTCATGAAAGATATACATCATGGCTCATTGATACGTAGCCCCAACATTATTTAAACCAAAGGGCATGACATGATAACAAAAGGTACCCCATGGGGTGATAAAAGATGTCTTGTGTTTATCTTCAGGGTGCAATCAGAATTTGGTTATAACCGAAAAACCATCCATTAAAGAGAGCATCTCATGTCCCGCAGTAAGATCTACAAGTTGATCAATACTTGGAAGAGGGAAATCATCTTTAGGACATACGAGGTTAAGATCTCAAAATTCAGTACATATACGATGCTTTGGCGATGGGTACGATGTTAGAAACCCATTGGGGATAATCAATGGGAATGATGAAGTTGGCAGATAGGAGACGTTGCAATTCTTCTTTCACAAGAAGAGTAATTCGAGGATGCATTCGACGAAGCTTCTGTCTAACTGGTTTGGCATTGGGGATGACAATGATGTTGTGGATGACGATGGAGGGATCAAGACCCAGCATGTCCAAATATGACCATGCAAATGCTTGGCTATGTTTGGAAAAAAATGAGGTGAAGGCTTCAAGCTCTTGAGGTGTCAAAGACTGGCCTATTTTAAGGATGTGGTGTTCCTGAGGAGCTCCAATAGTAATTTTGATAGTGGATTCATTCAGGAGATTGGACATTTCTGGCGGATGGGTTTTCTAGT
Source organism: Taxus chinensis (assembly GCA_019776745.2). Taxonomy (NCBI): domain Eukaryota; kingdom Viridiplantae; phylum Streptophyta; class Pinopsida; order Cupressales; family Taxaceae; genus Taxus; species Taxus chinensis. Next base: position 462,814,451 of record CM034156.1, on the reverse strand, counting down.
CATGAGAACCTTCGGCTCCCATGTAGGAGAGAATGGAAGTGTCATCATCACATTGAAGAATGTCAATGATAGGGGAATCTTCCTCTACCATCTTTGGATGTTTAAGGGGAAAAGACCGGGTTTCATTTTCAGCTTGGTAAGTCACCGATCCAAGAAAGATGGTGGAAATCAAAAAAAAAAATTAGGGGGAATAGGAACCGTATCATCTCGATCTGGATCTGTGAGATAATTGGATGGAGAAAAATCATTATCTGAGCTGGAAGGATAGTTGGATGGAGATGAGATATTATTTGAATCTGTAGGATAGTCAAATGGAGAAGAAGTGTGTTCTGAATTGGTAGTATATCCGGATGGAGAAGAAGTGGATGAATCAAGATGAATGGGAGAAGATGCAGATGTGTCGGAAGGGTGTATGGTGGGATCGTTATATCCCAAACCAAATTTTTGGCATGATTCATGGGTTTGGGCAAAGATATTTCCATGAGGGCCTTGTTCATAGCACCCAAACCAAACCCCTTCCATGCACAATGATAGAGGTATGTGTGAGTGAAATATGGTTTACTGAGAAATCCAAAGTCACGTGTCTATCATTTGGCATGAAAGCGATTATCAATATGAGAAGAAGGATGATCAAAGCGGCCATATTGAGGGAAGACGGGCAAAATGAGACAATTTCCCCAACATTCAATTGATACATAGGGGCCTTATCAGGGAATTTGAGGCGATTGGGAGAAGGAAGGGTATTGAGAGTGAGGAGTTGATATTCCCCTAAAGCAAGATTTTGCATTATAGTATCAGAAGAGTCCGTATGAGGTAAGGTAGATGGAAGTACAGAAGAACTGGTGGATGCATCAGAAGAAAAATTAGTTTTAGGAATAAGGACATCCTTAGGTCTGTAGATCATGCGACATGTCTTGGAAGGAGGGACCTCATCCGGAAGAGCATAAGTGGTCCCTTCATGTTCATATTTGATACAACAATGAAGAGTAGATGGGACATAATGCATGACATGAATTCAAGGACACCCCAGTAAGATATTATATTGGAATTCTCCTTCAATGATGTAGAAAATCTCGTGGAGGAGTTTATGGCCGACACGGATAGGAAGAACAAGCATTCCTAATGGGGGAGTGACAGCATCATTAAAGCCGTGAAGAACGGTAGGAGACTTGGCAACAATGGTATTGGGAAATTTGAGTTGATTGAAGGTATGAGAAGAAATGATATTGATACTGGCACCATTGTCAATCATGGTTCGATGGATGCAGGTGTCATCGATGTGGACTATGATGAACAATGGTAGATCATGTTCTTCTTGTGGTATCCTAGGGATTTCTGAACTTTCAAATGATACAGTAGCAGATGTTGTGAAGGCATGAGCTAAAGCCGTGAAAGGTTGGGGCTCATCGAATGATACCGGGATCTATTGTAAGACCTCCATAAGAGCTTGTTTATGGTGTGGAGAGCTTTGGATAAGCTCGTAGAGTGACATTTTGACAGGAGCCTGGTGAAGTTGTTTAATAATGGTGTGTTCAATGGGAGAAGGATTTGGGTGGCCAGAATAGATACCTTGGCTTTAGAAGAAGATGAAGATGTTACTGTGGGATGATTGGTAGGAGCAGTGATGATAACCTTTGGCCATGATGGAGGTGTGGAGGAAGCAAGCTCCTTAGGAGGAGGGATAGCGACATAAGTCTTAGGGGTGGATGGTGAGGTAGAATCAGGGTTATATGGTTTTGAATGGGTGGTTATCTGAACAATGTTGATTAAAAGAGGAGGACGATCCTTAGGATCATCCTCTTTTGATAATATGTTTGTGGTATCGTTGGTTGTATCTTTATTTGGTAGTGGAGTACTAACATGATTTCTTAATGAAAGGGGTGGTCGAGATGTTTGGACAGACGCATGTTGGGATGTGGAAGTTGGTAGGGGAGATGGTAGAGTTGGTTTTTCATCGTTAATATTTTCATTGAAAAAATGATGCACAATGGCTTGGAGAGCTTTGCAATGTTCAGTGTCATGTCTAGGGGCATGGTGAAATGCACAGACAAGATTGGAATTAAACCAGGAAGGCCTTGGCGCATTTGAATCAAAATATTTAATTGGCAGTAAGGTGATGGCTAAGGCTTGGAGTATCTAGTGAAACATAGTGGTATAATAACCTGATGTTATCGATGGAGAACCTTAGAATGATTTCTGAGAAGGTGGTGATGTAATAATTGCTTTGGACATTGTTTTAGATTTGGGAAGGGAAGATGAATGTTCTTGATGCGGGATAGTAGTGGAAGACACAGGCACCTTTGAATTTTCTTTAAGATATCGGTTGAAAAAGGGTGGTTGCATTGTTCTAGTAGTAGTATGGGTTGTTAGTGAAGGGAAGGCTCCTAAAATGGAAGAGGATGATGAGGGGTGTGGTCCTAAAATAGAAGGAGACGGTGTGGCCTCTAGGGAGCTAATATTGGGAATAGTGAGGTCCACTTTTTAATGAGGATGTGAAGGAGAATTCTTGGGAAATGGGGGCCTAGATCTTGTATGTGAATGAGGATTGTTAGAGGGAATGACAAGAATCTCTACATGAGGAACTAAAAATGATATTGAAGTTTATATTTGTGGGAATTCGTGGATGTGTGAGTATCTAATGGTATAGAAGAAATGGGATGATAATTCAAAATTAAGGAAAGATGGAATGTTTGCCAAAAATCATCAAGTAATGACATAGTTGTGGAAGAGGGAGATGAGATAGATGAATGTAAAATAGTAGATGTAGTAGGTGTTGGTAAAAGTGTGGAAAGAGGGACTGGAAGTGAGGCTAAGGATGAGTTAACAGGTAGAGGTGGGATAATTTCTGGTAAGGTAATTAGATTTAATGGAGTAGGTGTAAGAGACAACAACACATAAATGATATTTGAACATGAGGAGGGGGTGGTAGGTGTGGAGATAGGCATGGGTATAGGAAGGGGTGCTGAAGTGGGCATGGATGTGACTAATGTTGGTGTGGAGATGAATGTTGATGAGTTTGTGGATGTAGGGAATGTGTCAAAGGGGACTGGTGTAATGGTTGATGAAGATGGTAAAGTTGTGGAGGAAACTAGACTCTTATCGCCAACATGGATAGTGTTTATGGTGTGGGTACTAGGGGTTTGAGATATAGAAGTAGATGGAGTCTGGTTTGTTGATGTGGGTGTATGATTTGGAAATGGTTGTTTTAAAATATCTAATGGTTGATTGGGCGAGGCATTTGGGTTATCCACTTGAAGTTCTCCTTGATCGATGAGTCTTTGGACTGAATCCTTTAACATCTAACATTTCTCTATGTTGTGTCCTCTGACTTGATGGTACTTGCAATAGTGATCCACTCGATACCACATAGGTCATGGTCTAGATTCGTTAATAGGTTGTATAGGAAGTAGTGTGATCAAGTGTGTTGTTATCAATTTGTCAAAGATGGCACTGTGCGATTATCCTAAGGGAGTATAATTGGGCATTGGTCATGTCAATCATTGTTGAGTTACTATGGTAGATGTATGGGTAGGAGATTTTGACAATGATGGAGTTGGTAGTTGTCTTCAATTTATCATTTGATATGGATGGTCTGACAAATTTGGTTTTGGGCTTATTTGTCTTTAATTTTAAATGCCCTTGTTCTATAGCACATGTCTCAAGCTTGTGGGCCATGGTGAAAGCTTCTTCAAAAGTGTGAAATGATTAGATTGCAAGGATGCTGAAATATGATTAGTGCAAGAGTGAGCAAAGAGCTTGATGAGGTCAGTTTGAGGAAGTGGAAAAGATAATTGGTTTATCATATTGCGTTATCATTCAAAGAAATCTATGATGGATTCATCTTCAAATTGGTGGATGGTATATAGATCGTTGATGGTTATTTTGCATGCAATATTAATGGAGAAGTGCTCAAGAAATAATTGTCTAAGTTGAGAAAAAGAAAATATGGAGTACTGGGGAATATTATTATACCAATCTAGACCAGGGCCTGCCAAAGACATAGGTAACATACAGTGTATAAAATCTTGGTCATGCGCAATGAGATAACATGCATGCTTAAATGCTCGGAGATGTTGTTGAGGGTCCTCCTTGCTGTTAAATTTGACGAAATTTGGTAATTCCCAGTGTGGAGGATATGGTTTCATGGGCACTGATGGATGAATGGGTTCATTACATATTTCTTCATAAGATGATGTAACTTTGGACCCTAATGTAGCAGCCTCTAAGTTGGCTAACCGACCTATAAGGATTTGCATGGGATCGATAGGAAGTGCCTATTGAGCAATGAAAGGTGGTAGTTGGACTTTCATATGCATGGGCTCTTGAGGAACTTGGTATGGGTGAGTGTAAATTATAGGTTGTGACTGAGGTGGAGGTTGATAGAATGTGTGTTGGTGGGAAATAGGGGCATGGTATGATTGTTGAGATTGTGCAGGTTGTTGAGGTAACTACTGAGTGGGGATATGGGTATAGGTAAATTGATAGACTGGAAGTGACACTGCATGTTGCAAAGATATCGTCGGAGGAAGTTGAGAAGTAAGGGTATAGACATGTGATGTAGAAGTAATTTTCTATTCAGATAAGGGATTTGACACATGGGATGGTTGAATGACAGTACTAGTGACAATTGAGGTTATCATAGTGATAAGGATGGCAGTTACGATAGTCATGTTGATGTGAGGAAGGTTGAGTGGAATGGTCATGACTACCTGGGTGGTCTGGTGTGCCGATGGGTTGGTGGAGGATGAAGCAAAATCATGTAAGGCCACATACTAAGGAATTTCAGAACTATTACTATAAGGATAGACTTGTTGCAGTGGTGGGCCATCCAGAGGAAGGTGTATATATCTTCTTATGAGATAATATTGAAGGGCCACAGGGTTGGTGTCAATAATTTGTCTAAATTTTGGGTTCCCAAGAGGGAAGACAGAAGTACCAATAGGCTCTGATCTGACAGAGGGCGGAGTGGCAGGCCTGTATGGGATGGATTGGTCTAACATTAAAGCGTGACTAACTGGTACCAGGTAAGATATATTGGTAAGATAATGGATACTTATGGGGGCTATGGGGAAAGACATGGAGGATGAAGCCACTCTGACGCTTATCGGTTGAGATGAAGCCTTATGTCTAGATCGAGTGCTTACTATCATGAAAGTTGTTATTATACGAGCCAAACAAGTGAGACACACAACGATTTTTTTGTTTTTGTTTTGATTTTGATTAAAAAGAAAAGATTAAAGAAAAAAATGGTTGTAAGAGGACCTAGAAGGAGGTGAACTATGTTTGGTTTCAGGTAAGTTATGGCTAGGAAATTTTTGAAACGGTTTTCTGTTGGGTGATCAAATCCCAATCAGTGAACCAAGTATAAGGAAAGTTTCGGTGTGTAAATTATTTTGTGAAATTTTAGGCAGTGTGTGATGATAAGTGTGATGCAAAAAGTTAAACCCCTAGTTACACTATGTGAGTAGGTAGAATGCATAGGTTTGTTTTACTCCAAAATCAAAAGATGAAATTCAAAACTGAAAATCACCCACAAAAATGACAGTACCATGCATAAAAGAGGAAATAGGAAAAACAGGAGAATACTTGTATATCATTTTTCCTTTTTATTTGACATCAAGTTAAGCCAAGTGTAAGCTTTAAGCAATCTAGAAAGTAACTTTTGTCATATCCAGGTAAACGATGTTTGAAAGCAATAATTGATGATCGGGGACATCCAAGGACCTTATGACTACAAATGAGGTTAACAAGAGACGATATGCGATGTAGTTTGAGTTTAAGGCTTAATATTTAGTAGTGCAATCCTGTAAAAGAAAATATGAGAATTAGTGAATATGACCCAACAAGAGATAAAAAGATAAATAAATTAGAATAAACGAATTATCGAAACTAGTCAAATACAAGTTAAATTATAAACTAACAATGAAATAAATATGAAAGGTTAGTAAAATAAATAATGAACTAATGATGATAGTAACTACCAAATAAATTCTTAATGCAAATCGTAACATCGAACGACACACACTACATTCAAAATAATAAATTACAACATGCATTAGGCAAATAATGACCCAACCTACGACTTATACAAATAAATGAATAAAATAATGATGTTATCAAAACTGGTGTGACTATGTATGTTGCATTTATTTAACAACTTATCAAAATCTAAATAAATTTCATTAATATACGTTTATTAATAATATAAAATATAGTTGAATGAAATGTTGGATGTCAATCGATGATACAGAAAAAGAAAATATCTTATCACCCTTCGGTATTAACACTTATCTAATTTTTAATACTTTACAATTGATCCTACTGCACATGGACATGGATTTTTACGTGTATGATGATCACACAAAATCTAAACAAGAACTATATAACTGGCCATGGTGCTCCAAGCAGCATTTATTGTGTTGTAGAGAATCGTAGACCAATTGCTATAGAGGAACTTCATTGTTGCTGCCATAGAGTTTTTGAAACTGAGATATACCAAGTATCCAAATCTTATAAGCCAACGTCGTTATATGATTAGAATCAAAAGTCAATTGCTATAATGAAACTGTACAATCACTAGATTTAACTTTAATACCACACAACATTGGCTATCAATGGTGTGTTTTGAATAATTGTAAGCCAGTTACTAAACAAAGACTGTATAATCACTAAATACAATATTGGTGTGAATGTAATGTTAAGATGGAAACAATAGAAGAAATCAAGCATTATAATAGTGCAAAGGAAAATAATAACAGGTATCTTATAATGAATTGTGAACTAATTACCATAAAGGGATTGTAAAATCACTAGATTACATGTCCATTTACTATAAAAAATTATGACCCACTGTTAACAAATGTATACTAAAGAATTATGAGCCAAGTACGATACTATTGATAGGAGATTAAGAGTAACGGAACAACTTCCTACGATAATATTGAGGAGAGATATTATGCAAAACTTTCAACATAGTAAAACTGTTACAGAAATATCAACAACATATTCATAACAGAAACAAAAACACCAGATATACGTGGGGAGAATCCTTTCAGATAAAAAACCCCACACTCCAAAAGCTCACTCAATATATTTCAAATCTAATAACAAGATTACATACACTTGCAGAGCAAGTTTCTTATAGGAGTATCACCAGAAACAATTCTAGGAGGATTAAAACTCACTACTCCAATTGCTTCTCCAAGCCTTCAATTTATAGACCTTCGGTTATACAAGAAACCACCTATGGTTTACAAAACCATGTGCCAAACCTCTCATGAGGTGGATAACATTAAAGAAAAAGATTTCGGTCTAAAAATAGGCTCCCACGTCCACAATATTCTCCCCTATTTTTGACCCTCATAGATGCCATAAAATCTATCATAATATCTCTAAAAATAGCCCTTCCATGATATACTATCATATGGGAATCTTTTGACAACTCCTATTTCTATTTTTAGAGCCTAAACAATGTGAAACGGTTGTAGGAAAATATTAAATGAATAAACCAAACAAGGTTGAGACACCTCATTTCCAACAATCTCCCACTTGTCGAATACCTTGCAAGGGTCAAGGGAAAGATACCATCATGGATCAACTTCTAGGGGCCGAGAGGCCCATAGACTCAGAACACCACCTAAATTTCGCTGTGCTCACGGGTTTAGTTAATGCATCTGCAACATTTGCAATTGTCTCTACCTTTTCCAGCTTCACCCTTCCATCCTCGACCATATCTCTCACGAATTGATACTGAACATCAATGTGTTTGGTCCTGGCATGAAAATTTGGGTTCTTCGCAAGGCAGATTGCACTCTGACTGTCACAGTATATTGTAACTGCACCTTGTTTTAATCCAATATCTGAGCACAAACGCTTTAGCCAAATGGCTTCTTTACAGGCATGAGTAGCTGCCAAGTACTATGCCTCAGTAGTGGACAAAGCAACCACATCCTGTCGCTTGCTCATCTAACTGATTGCACCACCATTAAGAGTAAACACATATGCACTGGTGGATCTTCTGTTATCGACATCGCCAGCCCAATCTGAATCCACAAAACCATGAATACGTAGGGAATTTTGATCTCCTCTTCCATGAAAACATATATATTACTCTGATGTACCCTGCAAATATCTGAAGACCCTCTTAACTACATCCCAATGCACTCTTCCAGGATTAGACATAAAACGAGAAAGAACTCCCACTGCTTGGGTAATGTCTGGTCTTGTACAGACCATAGCATACATTAAGCTTCCAACTGCACTCTGGTAAGGCACTCTGCTCATTTCTTCCATCTCTAATGGGGATGAAGGACATTGTGAAATGGAGAGTTTCATTCCCAAAGTAATAGGAACACAAAGTGGTTTACAATCCTACATGTTAAACCTTTGCAAAACAGAACAAACATACTTACTCTGGCCAAGCCATAACTTTCTGTTCTCACGATCTCTTCTAATCTCCATCCCAAGTATGTGTTTCGCTGCACCAAGATCTTTCATTTCAAATTTCGCAGAGAGTTGAGATTTAAATTCTGCAATCAAATCTTTTCCTTTCCCAATAAACAACATGTCATCAACATATAAAGTAATTATCAGGAAACAATCACCATCAGATTTAAAATATACACTGTGATTAGATTTAGACCGCACAAACCCCAAACTCAACACATATGAATCAAACTTCTGGTACCACATCCTAGGAATTTATTTAAGGCCATATAGGGATTTCTTTAACTTACAAAGCATATTGCTTTTACCTTTCACCATGTAGTGCTCTGGTTGTGTCATCTAAATTTCTTCCTCCAAATCACCATGAAGGAAAGTAGTTTTCACATCCATTTGTTCAACCTCTAGGTCATAAGTTGCTGCAATAGATAATAAAAACCGAATGGATGTCATTTTAGCAACAGGAGAGAATATCTCACCATAATCAATACCCTCAACTTGAGAGTAACCATTCGCAACCAACCGTGCTTTATACTTTTCAACATTTCCATCTGAACCAATCTTTTTCTTAAACACCCATTTACATCCAACAGGTTTCTGACCTTTAGGCAATGGTACAAGGTCCCATGTATCATTATTTTTAAGAGTTTTCATCTCTTCATCCATGGCTATTTTCCAGGACTTTGCATCATTCATACCCAAAGCCTCTTGTACAGATCTTGGTTCATCAATGTTAGTACTCAAAGAAAATATACACTTCCAATCATCAGGAGAATACCCATACCTTTCAGGTGGTTACCTTTGCCTTGTAGACTTTAGAACAAGCTGAGGTGGAGATTCTTCCACCTCTTCCTCTTCTTCTTCCTCTTCTGAAGATTCAGAGCTTGGTGAGCTCTCCTCAACTTCTTGTCTATTTTGGGGTCTCGATTCAACTTTCTCGAGTGTAGAAAGAAGTTGAACCACATCCTTTTTTTGTTCATTTTCTTTATGTTGTTCTGGCTGAAAATTAACAGGGGAAGATTTAATCTCTCTAAAAATAACACTTCTAGAGTATATTACCTTTTGTGCAACGGGATCCCAAAGCTTGTATCCTTTCACACCATAGCCATATCCAATGAAGATACATTTGACAGCCTTAGAATCCAACTTTGTTCTCTTCTCCTTAGGCACATGTGCATATGCCTCACAGCCAAAAACTCTCAGATGTCTAACTGAAGGATTTTTCCCTGACCACGCCTCCATTGGCATTTTATCAACAAGCGCTGATGTAAGAGATCTATTTATCAAATAGAAAGTAGTGGTAACAGCTTCAGCCCAAAACCTCTTTTCTAGACCACCTCCAATAAGCATGCTCCTAGCCTTCTCCATCAATGTTCTATTCATTCTTTCTGCAACTCCATTCTACTCTGGAGAATACGAAGTTGTATTTTGTCTTTTAATCCTGCAATCTGTACAAAATCTATCAAAGTCTGCAGAACAGTACTCACCGCCATTATCAGATCTCAAACACTTAATTTTCTTCCCAGTTTGAGTTTCAACCATAGCCTTAAATTCCTTGAAATGACTAAAAATTTCAGATTTACTTTTTAAAAAATATACCCATGTTCTCCTACTAAAATCATCAATGAAAGTAACATAGTAAATTGATTTAGCAATAGAAGGAACCTTAACAGGACCAAATACATCCGAATGGATTAGATCTAAGATACATGAAGACTTATGAGTAGATGAGTAAAACTAAACGCGGTTCTATTTGCCATAAATACAATGTTCATAGAAATCAAACTCCAGATTGCAATCATTCAACCCCTCAACGAGGTTCTTATTTTTTAGGGATTTTAAACCCTTCTCTCTAATGTGGCCATGCCTTTGGTGCCATAACATGGTCTTCTCTGCAGGTAATTTTGATTCAGTAGACAGAGCACCCTTGGGTACCCAGAAGCCACGACCATCCGCAGAGGAGGAAACCCTCTCCTTTTTCAGCGAAGTAGTTACTGGCTTAGTTTTATCTGAAGTGCTATTGCACTCAACTGTGCATGCATCAAGTTGGTACAATGTACCCAATCTACTTCCTCTTGCTATCACCATAGCACCTCTCACCATTTTCACACCTGCTTTAGAAAACTGTACATGCACACCCGTATCTATTATCTTGCTAACAGATAATAAATTTCTTTCTAGTCCTGGGATATGCAAGACACCATCAAATCTTCTAATTCTACCATCAGAAAATTTCACCTGAATACTACCACGACCAGCAATTTCAAGGAAATAATTGTCACCCAAATACACCTTACCACCATCATAGTTTTCATACTTACTAAACCAATTCTTGTTAGGAGTCATGTGGAAAGATGCACCTGAGTCTATCAACCATGCATTATCACTTGCACGTGTGGCCAAAGCTGTAATAAAGGCATCTCCATCTTCTTTTTCGAACTCAGAATCAGAATCATGCTTCTTCTTTTTCTTTTTCTTTTCTTCTTTGCATTCCCTTCGGAAGTGTCCAGATTTTCCACAGTTCCAGCATATCACCTTGGACTTACCAGGGGATTTTGATCTCCCCTTATTCTTGGAATGGCCACACTTCTTCTCATCTTTGCCTCGTTCTTTTGTTCTTCCTCGAACACTCAAAGCCTCTTTGGCGTTCAGAGAGACCTTCCTTCTCATCTCTTCGGAGAGTAGAGAACCAACAACATCCTCCATCTTCAGAGTGACTGAAGTGCTCCCAATGGCCATGACTAGGCTATCCCATGAGTTTGGCAATGAAACCAACAACGTTTGGCACCTTTCTTCTTCATCCATCTTAACCCCAACCGAGCTCAACTGAGTCACCAACATATTGAATGTTTCCAGATGCTCAGATATTTGTCCACCTTCTTCCATTCTTAAGGAAAACAACTTCTTCCTCAAGAAAATATTATTTACTAAAGACTTAGCTTGGTATATCTCACCCAGATTTTTCCAAAGCTTCTCCGAAGTGGATTCTTCATGGACATTTATCAGGATAGAATCTGCAAGACATAGTCTAATAAGACCTTTAGCTTTTCTATCCATTACATCATATTGTGTAGCCAAAACTGGATCCGTAGGCCTATAGACCTTCTCATCCACCGCATCCCATAGATCTCGATCAACCAACAAATCTTCCATCTTCAGCTTCCACATTTCAAAGTTTGTGCCAGAAAACTTCTCTACGTCAATCCTCCCAAATGTGCTTGCCATTTGAAAAATATCTGCAACCAGATAACAAAGTATTCTCTGCACAAGCTCCCACTCAAAACCGGATTAGCACAAAAAACCCAACAACCCACAACTGAAACCAAAGGTGATCAGGCTCTGATACCACTTGATAGGAGATTAAGAGTAACGGAACAACTTCCTACGCTAATCTTGAGGAGAGATATTATGCAAAACTTTCAACATAGTAAAACTGTTACAGAAATATCAGCAACATATTCATAACAGAAACACAAACACCAGATATACGTGGGGAAAATCCTTTCGGATAAAAACCCCACACTCCAAAATCTCACTCAATATATTTCAAATCTAATAACAATATTACATACACTTGTAGAGCAAGTTTCTTACAGGAGTATCACCAGAAACAATTCTAGGAGGATTAAAACTCACTACTCCAATTGCTTCTCCAAGCCTTCAATTTATAGACCTCCGGTTATATAAGAAACCACCTATGGTTTACAAAACCATGTGCCAAACCTCTCATAAGGTGGATAACATTAAAGAACAAGATTTCAGTCTAAAAATAGGCTCCCACGTCCACAATATTCTCCCCTATTTTTGACCCTCATAGATGTCATAAAATCTATCATAAAATCTCTAAAAATAGCCCTTCCATGATATACTATCATATGGGAATCTTTTGACAACTCCTATTTCTATTTTTAGAGCCTAAACAATGTGAAACGGTTGTAGGAAAATATTAAATGAATAAACCAAACAAGGTTGAGACACCTCATTTCCAATAACTATATAGTCATTATACACAAAGCTTGAGTGAATTTGAAACTACACTAGAAATAGTTGAAAACATTAAGGGGTGGAAGTTTGTGAATTGATCACAATGGAGCAGGGTAAATCGATAATAACTGTAATATAAAAATTGTAAACCAATTGCAGGGTAAATCAATAATAACTGTGTGCAAAATGAAACTGAGCTGGAAACAATTGAGATGTGAGTCTGCGTGGATGGATGCAATACATATTATAGGAATGTGATTAGATCAAACGACTTATTGATTTATTTGATATATGGATAACTTCAGGATACCCTTTTATCATATTATAGATTTATCTACAAATAAATATACTGGAATTTACAGTCACTGGAAAGAGCTAATCCATCAACAAATTTTGATGGGCATAGGAAAAGCTAACTTTGAATATCAGGTCTAAATCGCAGAGTATTGGCCGAAAATATTTATACATGCATTGTAAGAGTTATAAACCAAGTGTTATAAAGAGGCAAAGATAATTAATATCTACAAAATGGACGTGGATTTGAAATTGAACTGGAAATAGTGTAAAGTGTCGAACAACGGAATGAGATCTGAGGGCGAGAAGTGGGAGAGCTCGTGACAGAAGAAGATGTGGTATTGAAGTTAGGAATGATGAGTTGGAGGGTGAGGGGTCAGGAGTTTAACGCGGGGGTGAGGCAACAGGGTCATTGGGATGGGAACGACTGAGTGGCTAAGAGAGAGTAACTCGGCATGTAGAACAAGGTCTTGATGAGTATGTTGAATTAGGTGAAGGAAAATAGGGTGGAGTTGGTCGGGAAAGGGGAGTGGGAAGCTCACGTGGGTCAAGAGGAGTGAGGAAATGGTAGTTGGGTAGAAAGTTGAATGGGGTGTTAGGTAGGGTGGGGTAGTTTGGGATAATGAGGATTCTAATTTTTTTTGTATTTTTATTTTTATTTTTATTTTTAATTGTTATTTAGTTATTTAATTAATATTAATAGTATTATCAACATTTGTAACTAAGAGTGATAAGAATAAAAGTTTACGCTTCTTATAAATAAATCAATAACAAATATTTTCAAACGATAAATTGATGTACCTTAATGATGACATAAATGACTACTTGTACGCACCACAACACATGGACGAAGATAGCACCAAAGATCCTGCAAGCGGGTGAGTCTACAAAAAAAAACTATAGAACATATATCTAGATTGATGCGATGTCATACATACAATAATATAAAATACAATAACTATTATACATACGACACCTATACAAAGTGAGCAAGCAAAAACATGACCAGAACTTGGATCTAGTCCCACCGGGAATGCCAAATGTTGATCGAATTTTCATGCTTCATGTTGAGATGAGTGTATGAGAAATCAACAAACACAAAACAATGTTGAGTATACAAGGGCTTAGTACCTTGGAGATGACGATGGATAATACGGGCACAAAGTTGATGTCAAACTCCTTGGTGTGATCCCAGCAAGCTTGCAGCTCACATACACTAGAGAAAGATTGATTAGAGATTTTATGTGGGGGCTACCTGAAAAACCATATCTAGGAAGTGTTAACTCCCTCGGTGGCTATTAACCCCTGTTTGATAAGAATAATGATAAAATAGAATCCAAACAGATAACATGCAAGTTGATAAACAAAAGAACCTGAAAGATGATAGTAAGCAGATGGTGTTATTGATCAAATGCATGCAACATGAATCTCACTACATGAATCAAATCACCAAAAGAGTACCATCAAAATTTCACATGTTATCACAAAGACATAATAATAATGATATTATGATAAATGACTAAAATTCATCAGTAATTTTCTAAATTTTTCTTCCTCCCTTGAAATATGGGGGAAAATCCATATTTATAGTTTAATAGCAAGGTTAGACTATAGGTTAACAGATACTTAGGGTTGAGTAAAGTAACTCCGAGTTAAGAGACATGATGTGATCCAATGGGGCTAGCAATTTGACTTAAAGTAAAGAAAAGGATAAGGATGTGATAAGAGGTGGGGATATTAGGTGAAATAATGTATTGTATTTTTGAATGATTATGGGATGTCGGATGGGTGCATTATTTCCCATGTTTTGAATAATTTGTGAGAGATGGGGGATAATACCCAAAAATCTGAATTATCAAATGAATCCACATGGAGTTCATTTGGTAATTAATTAAATAAGGTAAGTAAATGGATGGGATTTAGAACCAAAAAAAGCGAGAGGAGATGTCAATACGGGATGACGGAGAGCGGTTACACCCAAAAATAGGTCTCTACAAGGGCATCTTCATTGGATACAATTAAGAATCCAAAGAATACATATTGTATAACCCTATTACCAAGATGATTTTTGTTAGCATGGGTGTTGATTCATTGAGAATGAGTAATGAGATGGCACTTTCGATAAATCTTTGGGTATATCAACAACGATACCCATAGTTGATGTGCAAGGTGGAAATGAAGAATGATTTTCGAGAAATGAAGCTAAAATTATCATAGGCCAATAGGATAGAACATCAACAATAGTTCTTTTTGCATAAATATCATAAAATACTCACCAATCTATAAGCTCCAAAATTACAATGTATCCTTGTAGAGATATTTTATATTCAACACTATCATCTCTAATGCAAAAGAAGGAAAAGAGATTGAGGTAATTTTATGAAAAATCAAGGTATGATGATTTTGTTGAAAATATAAATGTTGCTTTATTTTCTCACAGTGATTAAACACATTTTGAAGAAACAGTAAATGAAGATAAATAGTGTAAGGCCATTGGTGAGGAGATATATGCTATAGGAAGGAATAAAACATGGGAGCTAGCTAATTTTCCTACTACAAACAAGTAATCAAATAAGTGGATCTATAATAATAATATTACATTATAAGGTAAAATAGATAGGTATAAAGCAAGGCTATTTGTTAAAGGTTACAAATAGTATCCTAGAAGATATTATGATTAGATGTATGCTCCTATTGCAAGAATTGAAACCGTGCAAGATATCTTGGAAATAACACCGGGTAGCAAAAGTGAAAGGTATTCTAAATGGATGTGAAATCTACCATTTTTAGTGGACTGTTAAAGGAAGAATTGTTAATTAAACAACCACCTAGGTATGATATTCCAGGATAAGAAGACAAATTGTACACGATGATGAAAACACTCTTTTGATTCAATAAAAAACCTAGGTCATGGTACAATTATTGGGCTAATGAAATAAAACCTAAGTATGAAAGGTGCAGAAGAGTTGGGCACACATACACAGGGTGTGTAGGTGCACGTGGAAATATAGCAGAATAGGGAATGCCCAGGAAGGCATGAAATATGGACTTATCTGTTTTCCATTTTGAGGCTAATTATAGACATGAAGTGAAGAGAAAGTTTTGTATGGAGACTTGAAGAACACACAAAGGATATTTTAGATGAGTGGGAGATCAAGCACTATGCATATTTTTGAGCTATTAATAGGATTAGATTGATGTTATGTTATTAGATAATCTAATAATAGAATGCTTGCATGCTTTTGTAATTATCTTGTAGTGGCGGATGGTTATTGTTACCATGTAGTCTATTTTTGAACGGTGCATAGGTGGTGAAGGGAAAGTCTCCTATCCCCACTACCTATAAATATGTATTGATTTACATGGTGTATGGATCCCATGTTGTAGTTGTGTTATGTTGCAAGTTTGTGAGTGTGCATGAATATGGTGACTATGTTATGTATGTATGAAGCTTCTGTATTTTACAACAATTAATATAATGGATCTTTGTGGTTTGATATTGATTGTTGACACATTTGGTACTAGTTCATGCATGGTAAGGTTAATCTTGATTATGGTATGAGTTAATCAAGTGTTTATGATTGAGATCTAGATCTGGTTTATGCACTACAATATACTTAATTATTTGTTATGGATATGGAATATTTATGTGATCATGTTAACTCCCTAAACGAGATGACATAAAAGAGGGACCTAATACCCTTGCGTGCTTCGGGTGAGTGCTTAAGTTCTACCTGGGTGATGTGTCAGTACACCTTGGGATTTTGGTGGGTAAAATAAGACTATATTTTGGGTTCGTTGATGAGAACTCTTTTTCAGTTGTTTGTTAGGATGTTATATGATGAAGATGTACCGATTGACTTTGGCCAATATTGAGGAATGGTTAGACAATCTAGAGGAAGAGTATGCTCACAGATTTAGCACTACACCTGATTTTAATGCACGCACGTGGGTTGAACATAATTTATATCACGAGTTGTATGAGATGTTATTCATCATTTTTCCTAAAGAGTTGTACGATTGGTTGGTTACTTATGCATCGAAGAGAAATCGGAGGTTTCACACACTTATTTGGACATAGGAAGAATTTTAGGCTTTGTATGATGCAAATCTGACTTGGACGCATGTTCTAGATCATTGGTAGAGTCTTTTTCATAATGGACACATTCTAGAGTATGTGGTTTCTACTTATTCTTGTCCATATGTTGCTGAGTTTCAATTCTTGCATGAACCTAGAGGATCTTATCTACAAGGTATCCCCTTAGCATTAAAGATCTTGATCGTGACCCAAGATTTGGAAGAACATCTTATGGCTAGCTAAACTCCACCATGCATGGGGGAAGGATCAGGTGTGGTGAAAGATGGCAGACCTAGTGGATGAAAGATAGATAGAGGAAAGGTGGCTTAAGTTTAATGAAGTGCACAAGAGGGATTTTGAGAAGAAATGAGAAATTGTGGAAAGAATGGTGTTGCAGAGAGAGATGGATTGTGAAGGATTTTGATCTCACGTAGAATACATGGAGCCGAAAAAATTAGAACATAACCCTCTTTAGTTTTAGATGAAGGCATGCTTGAAGAAAGATTAAGGACCGTAGGCACACTTCTGATCCTACCTGGTGACCTAGCCCTTGCACTTGGTTTTCTAGTTTCTATGAAAAATATCAATAAGCAAGCTAGTGTGAGTAGTAGAGTGGTGGCAGATAGAGTTAGTTTGCAGTCAAGTTTAGGAGTTAATCAGGTAGCTTATTCATCTATGGTGGCACAATCACCATCTGTGTTATTTGGAGGTCTAGTTAGGGGTATGTTTTCTGGCACATCATCAGCACAGAACGTAGGCCTGTAGAACATCGACATCACATCTAGAAGTAGTAAAACTTCATAGACCATGGGAGTTAAGTTTAGCACAACTGTTAGAACACAAGGCAGTGTATCCTCTATTCCATTTGCCACTCCAGGAGGGATCGGGAGGATCGGATGGCTTAGGATCTTTTGGATCTGGTGGTTCTGGGTGTAGAGGAAACACATGAGGTAATATAGGTTCTGGATCTAGTGGGCATGGTCTACACCAGCCCCAACAAATTTTTATAGAAATGTCTCTTTGTCTTCCTAAATACAAAGGAATAGAAGATGAAACTAAACATGTAAATATGAGGGAGATACTATGGCGCATTAAGGTGATTACAACTCTAGAGCATAAGGCAAGTCGGTTTTCAAATACTTTGCAAGGGTGCACACATAATTGGTATAGGAAATATGATCCAAACCAGACTTGTGTAGACTATACTGCATTGCATGATGATTTCTTGGTAGAGTTTCACATACCTAAGTTTGAGTAGAAGAGCATCAGGGTGCTGAAGGACATAAAGCAGGGTATGGCTAAGAGCATTTGGGAGTATGATACACGGTTCAAAACCCTTTTATCGAAGTTATTTTATGACATACATACGAGTCAGCATGCTCAATGGTTCGTTGGTGGAATGATCATGATTTTCAGAAGGGTGCTCTCAAAAAATACTTCTACATATCTACACAATGCACTTGAGGAATCCCTACACATTGAGGCAGTTGGGAGTGTAGACATAAGAGTGAGCCTATTCTTGGAAGCTCAAATTACAGTAATGAAAAAATAGTTAGAAAAGTTGTCAGCTAATTCAGGACATGAGACGTGTAGTGGGATTTGGTGCATGTATTGTGAAGTAGAAAGACATACTAAGGATAATTGTCCTCATAAATTGGTGTATGCCATATTATTGAAATGTGAGATCTGTCACTTGGACCATGAGTCAAACACATGCCCATTTTTTCAACACACGATAAGAAAGAATGTGTCTTGTTACTACAAGTTTTGTAGGTCTACTGTGCATGATACAGAAAATTGCAGGTTGATTGATCAAATTCATGATGCCATTGATATTGGTGTACGTCAGACCAATGTTGTAAATAATTCTAAGGAACAAGGTGAGTATCATGAGCATAATCATAATGAAGGGTGATCTGATGGAGGTTGAGGTAGAGGTTGATGTTACTGTGGAGGATTCAGAGGCTAAGTTCGCAGCGGTGGAAGAAGTGAGTTTCCTTATGGAACATGTTATACATGTGGATCCCCTTATCACTACAGGTGTGAATGCCCTCAAAATATTATTTTTTCTTTCTGTGAAAAGAACCATAACTATGAAGAATTCCCAAACTTGTATGAACACTTGAGTAAGAAGCACAAGCAGGACAAGGTGCATAGATGGTTAGAGTGCAGCACACTGTGGAAGATCACTAGATACCAAAGTTGGCGTTGGATCCTGAGTTAGTACCTATGAAGATTACTACATGCGTTGAGGCTACGCATGCGAGGGAATTTCCAAAGCAGAAGCCTGTCATTACAAAGGAGGATGTACTACATGTAAATTATCTAGACCATACACATCAGAAGGAAGTGTATCAAGAAACCATGGAATTTATTAGGAGTTTGTAGGGTGAGATACAATGTTTAAAAGAGTAGTCGTAGATGTTGGAGCATGAAAAAATAGAAGAGATTCCTCAGAAGGATATCAATGATTTAAAGGAGGTATGCAAGATGTTGTGATAAGAGAAAATTATTCCTTTATTGGTGGAATGATTAAGAAGAAAGGTGTCGTGCGCTGGAGTTGAGTGTGAAAGATAAATTTTACATGCTAATATATCGCCTTATAGTCTTGATTATGACAAGGAGATCAATCTAAATGTTGTTGTTGATGGATGGTTGCTGAGTAATATTTTAATTGATACATGTGCAAAGGTGAATGTACTCACTTTGGACGTGTGGATTCAGATGGGAAGACCACCATTACAGCCATATTCAAATGTGTTGTTTATGTTAAACATGACTAAGGCCACACCCATTGGAGTTTTGAAATATGCTATTATTACTATATAAGGGTCCAAGTTTACTACATAATTTGAGGTCTTAGCGCTTGTAGAGGAAGAAAATTTCCCAGCATTGTTTGGGTGCCCTTGGTGTTATGCCAACAACGTTGATCTGCACTTTAATAAAGGATATATAAGTTTTGAGAACAAAAAAGAGCACGTCATAATTCCTTTGATAGATGAAAAAGCTACACCTTACGTGGAACAATTAAGTGAAGAGCATTTGAACAAAACTTATGTGTGTACCATTAGAGATCCAGAAGTCCTTAGCCATCAAAGGAAAGAGTTCTCCAATGGGATGATGTAGAGTCCATGAGTAATGCTACAAGTGTTACATGTGACAACTGGGAACATAACACTTATGCAATGGTTGGATGCGAGGTAAGAAGTGTAGTTACACACGTAATCAGGCCACGATGTGTTAGGAATTTTTGTAGTAACTAGGTACTAAGGTACACTAGTGAAGGAAATATTGAAGTGTTCCTGTGCGCTATGGAAGCTCAGTGGACATATCAATTGAAAAGGAGGAATTTACTACTTTATACTCTGTGTGGGACAACAGGGAACTGATGGATGGTTCTCAGGGATAATATTTTGGAGTGGTGAGAAGTTAGAATCACCTTCTCTGGAGAAAGGATCCTACCAAGATATGTGAATTCTATGGGAAGGATGCTCAGCACCATGTTCAACAGTATGAGAGACTCTGGATAGAGGGGCAGGAGGCCTTACCACCTTTTTTATGGGTGCACCAGTTCTATTACACATTGCAAGGTTGTGCGCATGCATGGTATGTCTATGCTAAGTTGATTAGAGAAAAAAGGAACTGGAAGGAACTAATTGTAGGTATGATTCAAAACTTTAACTATAGGTTATGAATGCGGCGTTATAGGTTATGAAGCACTTGACTATGAGGAATAGTGCAAATTTTGAGGAACTTATTTAGGGGTTACTGTGTGATTCAGATCTGGAGGCACACTTTGAAGAAGAAGAGACAAATGTAGAAGACCTTGGGTGCACCTACCTAGAAAAGGAGAAGGGTAAGATGGTCTACGTAATTGATGATGAAGAAGTGGAGAATCAGTATGTTGAGCATACTGAGGGTATGAGCAAGTTCTTAGATAATGTAGATGAGAAGGCATGCATGTATCATGAGCCTATGAAAATGAAGAAGGTAAACATTGGGATAGATGCGAAACCTAAGGAGGCCATCATTGGTGATTATTGGTTTGACTCAGAGGTTACTAAAATACTTGAGTTGTTGCGTGACTTTCGGGACTTGTTTCCTAGGGGCTGTCATGAATTAAAAGGGGTACATGAATCTTTGGGTGAGATCACAATCAAGCCAAAGGAAGTTGCACGCTCGGTTAGGAAGAGGTCTTATAGGCTGAATCCTAATATGTGCATCAAGATGAAGGAAGAAATAGATAAGATGTTAAATTCTAGAATCATTGAGCCCATTGAGGAATCAAAGTTGGTTATCCCTATGGTGATCATTATCAAGAAAGATGAAAAAATATTAATTTGTGTGGATTATAGGGAATTAAATGCTTCATGTGTAATAGATCCCTTTCCCACACCATTTACAGAGGAGATTTTGGAAAGCATTGTAGGGCACAAGATTTACTCCTTCACTGATGGATTTTATACATATCATCAGGTATAGATTGCTAAAAATGATCAGGAGAATAAAAATTTCACTACATAGTGAGGAAGTTTTGCATACATTGTTATTCCTTTTGGATTGAAGAATGCACCGAAAACCTTTTCACGCATTTTTGTGCAGGAATTTCAGGACTTTATTCATAAGTTCTTACAGGTTTACTTGGATGATTGGACAGTGTATGGGCCATTGAAAGATCACTATGATAATTTAAGGCTTATGTTTGAGAGGTGCTAGTAGTTCAACATCTCCTTAAACATTAAGAAGTGTGTTTTTGCTACACCTTTTGGGACTTTTCTAGGACATGCTATTTGTAAGGAATGTTTATTAGTGGATCCTACTAAGGTTGTTATTTTGGGCTTAGAGGAACCTACTAACCAGAAAAAGGTGCACAGATTCTTGGGGCACACATGATATAACAGGAAGTTCATCAAAATTTATCCTAAGATCACCATGCCCTTGGACCTGAGTTGTTAAATGACAAAGGAAAGTTCCATTGGGGTTAAGTACAACAACGCACATTTGAGACATTGAAGGAAATGCTTACTACAACACCTATTCTACGCTTTCCTTCATGGAAAAAACATTTTCATATGCATGTGGATGCCTCTGGCATGGCCATTAGCGTGGTATTAGCCTAGCCTGAAGAAGGTATTGTTAATCATCCTATTTTTTTTGCAAGAAGAAAGTTAACACCAACTAACCAAAATTATACAACTACAGAGCGTGAGGCTTTTTCCATGATCTATGCACTACATAAGTTTAGACAATACATGTTGTAAACACCTTTTATTTTCTATACAAATCACATGGCATTGAAATACTTGGTGAACAAGCTTGTTTTTCAGGGGTCCATATGCCGTTGGCTTCTGTTATCCTAGGAATTTTATTTTACGGTGGTGGTTAAGACAGGAAAGAGAAATTATGGACCATATCATTTATCAAGAATTAATTTAGGAGAGGATGTACATAGCATTGAGGATTCAATGTCGAATGCACAAATTTTCAGATTGAATTACATGCCCTTTGAATTGGAAGACATTGTTGTCTTTTTACGAACAAGTGTGGCACGGAAGGGAATGAAGAATATGGAGAGGAAGCAGCTTTCCATACACAATGAACCTTAGATGTTGCTTAATGGATACTTATACAAACTAGGTCATGATGAAGTTTTGCATCAGTGTGTACCTGAGCATAAGCCAGAAGCAATTATGGAGGAGGCTCATGGGGGTATTGCAGGTGGAAATTATGTAGGAGATGCTACCATGTGCAAGGTTTTTTTGGATGGCCTATGGTGGGAAACATTATACAAAGATTTTAAATAATATTGCAAAGCATGTGACCATTTTCAATGCCCTTAAAAGCCTAGGCATAAAGATGAAATTCCTTTAAGGTCAATTGCTAGTGCAGAACTACTTGAAAAGTGGGTAATTGACTTTGTGGGCCCTATTTTCCAACCTACTCATAGGACTAGATCATGATACATTATAACTTGTACATATTATCTTACAATGTGGGTAGAAGCGGTGCCTACAAAGGATTACACGATAGCTATGATAACAAGGTTTCTATGGGAAAACATCATTAATAGGTATGGATGCCCTTTAAGTTTGACAAGTGATAGGGGTACTCATTTCCTTAATGAGACTATCAGGATATTTTTAACAAAATTTACGGTGGCACACCATAAGATGACGCCCTATCACCTACAAGAAACTAAAACTGCTAAGGCCTTCAACAATATTTTGAGCCACACACTGACTAAGATTTGTGATGTTGGAAGGAAGGACATGGATGATAAAGTCTCTGATGAAATTTTGGCATACAAGACAACATATAAGATATTGAATAAGGCCACACCCTTTCAATTGGTTTTTGGTGTAGAGGTCATTCTACCAATGGAATTCATGTTACCTTATATGTGTATTGCACACACATGAGGTTTGGTTGATGAGCAATGTTGGGTTTCAGAATGGAACATGGCTAGAAACCACATTAAGGGGAAAAACATGTCCCTCCTCTTTAATGGGAGAGGTTCCCTTATTGAAAGCAGGAAAAATAAAGTACAAATATACAACTCTCAATGTTTTGACCCTGATATTATGGAATTTTTTCATACTTAAAAGATTATAAATATGAAGGATTGGAAGAGTAGAGAGATGCAGAAGGAAGAAAACAACAATGTTTTCAGGAGATATAGGTAGCAGAATCTATCCTTACTCACATTGAACCAAGAAAATATAGGAAAAAGATCAATCACTTCATCACCAATGCGAATCTGCAGACACAAAGTTCTAAAGATTACATAGACAAGTACACAACATTTCTTTTGAATGCAAAGACAAATGATCCATTGAATCGAGCAAGGAGAGAGAGAGAGAGATATAACAGAGGAAATGAGAAAGAAAGCTTCTGTATTGAATTACTTCCAAATTTACAACATTCCCAAAAAACCAGAATCCATTTTTCCATGGCCAAAACATGTTCTTATAACAATTCATGTACATCCATACTATGTCCCCAAGAAAAGAATATCCAAAAGGAATTATGTTTTTTGTAGATCCATTTTTTGGAAAGTGACATGAAACAAACACACTCATGAAAACCAGAGGTTCAAAAAGGTGAATATTTTATCAGCTCGAGCATGATTACTTTAGTAGGGGGCATCTCATGATTTTCATCTTCATGTGGTCTTGCCATTTCCACCTTTTAACCACTTTCATAGCACTTAAGTGCTTACTGGTAAGTTTTCCCCCCTTTTTTAATTGTGTATGCCCGATAAACTCTATTTTCTGATAATCAAACTTTACATCTCTTTAAACTTATCTTTGGCTCCACAACCAACCAAAAATGCATCTCATGAATAAAAAACAAGGAAATAGAGAGAGAAGAAAGAAGAATGATTCACATTTGTATTCTTTGGAGCTATGGTTCGTTAATGGCGTAAAAAACCAGATGAGTGCATTTTGGCCACTCTTTCCCTTTGTCAGCTTTGAAATTGGACCCACGCGTGACAAGCTCCAAGTAACGACGAACTTGGGGAAAAAAATCCACGTTTTAAGACATTTGGGAGCAAATATGCAATTTCTCATTTTTCTCTGCCCCTCCGCATCCCTGCCAAAGGTCAGACACGTGGCACACCTTGAATGAAAATGGGGTCGCAACTCAAATTCTCATTTTCCTCCATCGACCCACTGTCCTGATTTAATTCTTCAACACATGGAATCACCTGATTGGTTTCGGGGACGTGCTTCACTTTTATACTTTATTTATTTTGAAAAGGGGAAAATTCCAAATTTTCCCCTAAAAGTCCATGCCTCCACCATTGAATTTTCAACATAGGCCACGTGTCCCTTTCTGATTCACTGCGAGCTTCAAATAAGAATTTATCCCTTCAAATGAGTAGGGCCACGAGTCATTTAAGAACTTTTCACCCTTTCGCCATAATGCCTTAGAGAATGAAATGGATCCATCACCCCGAACTTCCACCAAAATTGCTCTAGCCAATCAGGGACCCACGGGGATGCGGGGAAAATCTGACATTTTTTCCAAAATCACCAAAAGGGATAAGTTTAAAAAGGAACACGTTTGACCACATCCAATGAGAAGCAAACGTGTAGCTTCACATTCTGAGAAAGAATTTGACGAGGAAAAGAACATAGAAAATTTTAGAGAATGGGAAAACACAATTTTTGCACCCGATGAATATTTTCTTTCTACAAAAAGTTAATATGCAAAGAATGCAAGTTTCCACGTCCTTCAAATGCATAAAATGAGATCATAAACCCCTTCTCATCCATGAGAAAAAGATAGAATGTTATAGTGGCTGCAGACTGAGGAAATTCATAAAAGATCATGACGGATCAAAACGAGCACTTGAGGGGCTCAAAACATGAATTCCTCCATTGAAAGACTTCAATTTTCACAAAATTGGATTTAAAAAAATGGGGGGGAAATTAAGGGGACAACAACTGGCTCCTTCTGGGGATGATTTGACAGAGGAAAGATGTAAAATCAAGAACCATAGATAAATATGGGGATGAACAAATTAGTGCCTTATCCATTGGGAAACATATTCAAAAAGAAATATTAACACATAAGACAATGCACACAGGGAAATGAAACGCTAAACAAAATATACAGAGGGACCGCCAATACTCCTAGGTTTTGAAAAACTTCAAAAAGTTCTCACTATAAGGAAGTGGGAGAGGAGAACCATGCATGTAATCTAGGTAAAAAGAGTTCTCACCAGCAAAATTTCTAATTTTAAAAGGACCAAGCTAAAGGGAATCAAATTTACCATGGCTACCTCAAGGTTCATGCCTTTTGTCCCAAAGAAGAGCATTGTCTCCCACTTGAAAAGTTTTGGGTTTAGCTTTTTTGTCAAATAGAGCTTTTACATTGAGTTGATGAGTAGATATTCTGTCAACCACTTGCAATCTATCTTCATTCAAATTTTGGAGGTACATAATTCTTTTGTCCAATGAATTGGTAAAGCTGACATCCTCAATGGTCTTCATTAAATGTAAGGCTGACAGTTCCAATGTCACTGGAAGCGGAGCTTCAATTCCATATACCACTTGAAAAGGAGACATTCCAATGGCTCTCTTAGGTGTAATCATATCTTCCCATAAAGAATCATATAGTTTCTTATTCCAATTCCTTTGAGAGTCATTAACAAGCTTCTGAACAATGGTGACCAAGTTATTGTTAGTTGATATTGCTTGCCCATTCCGTTGGGGATAGTAATATGAAGAGTGGGCAAGGGAAATGTTATAGCCATAGCAAAAATCCATCATCTTAGCAGAAGAAAAATTGGAAGCATTGTCAGTGAAAATATTGTTTGGTATCCCAAACCTTATTAAGATGTGCTCCTTGATAAAGTTACATTCTACTTCAGAAGTAGTACTTTTAACTAGAATGGCTTCCACCCACTTGGTGAAATAATCAGTGGCAGTCAAAACATAAGTATTCCCTACGATTGAAGGTGGATTAAGTGTCCCAATGAAGTCAAAAACCCATTGTTGAAAAGGTTCCTCAATCACCACTGGTTTGAGAGGTTAAAGCAGCCAATTTGGGTCTTCCAATAAAGGTTTGACATGCTTCACACTTCCCTACCCACTTTGATGCATCCTTGAACAATGTAGGTCAATAATATCTAGCACGGAGGATTTTTTGGGCTGTGACACCAGAAGAGAAATGACCTCCACAAGCCTGGTCATGAAATGCTGAGAAAAATTTCTTTTTCTTCTCTTTGTCAAGATATTTCAAAAACCTTCCATCTATGCCTCATTTAAACAATGCATTTTCCCACAACACATATTCCACATACCTTAATTTGATGGCTCTCTTATCCTTAACACTAAAATGGGATGGCCATTATCCATAAGTAAGAAAGTGTGCAATACCAACATACCATTTGTTAGTTAAGCTGAGGAAAACAACAATAGGGATATCAACTTCCTCCTTGGAAAATTTGGCATCAACTCTTTCAGCAATGAGTTCACATAAGCCCTTTCCTTGAACTAGCTTAGTGGGTTTGATGTCAAGATCATACTCCTAAAATTTGGCTACCTAATTTCCTCTCTTGGTTCCAAATTATTGTTGTGTAAGAATGGATTTAATAGTTGTATCTAGAACAAGCACAATAGAATGAGAGTTGAGTATGTAAAAACAAAATTGCTTCATAGCTTTGACCACTACAAAAGCATGTTTCTCCATCATGGTGTACTTCAGCTCATGGGATTTCAAAATATAACTCATGAATGCTATGGGGAGTTCATGATCTTCAACATTCTCTTGGGTTAATACAACAACTAGAGTACTTTCAGTAGCATAACAATAGATAATGAAGTCTTTTCTATAATCAGGGCATGCCAAGATTGGAGTCTTTGCTATAGCTCTCTTGATGTATTTGAATGTAACCTTTCCTTTAGAGGACCAACAAAAAGTCTACTTCCCTTTCATCACGTGGGATATGTTCAAAGTAAGTTCAGAAAAATCAGGTATGAATCTTCTTAAGAAGTTGATCTTGCCAAAGAAAGAGTGCACACCCTTCTTGCTTTTGGGGAGAGGGATATACTGAATTACTTGGACTCTTTCTGGATCAATCTTGATTCCCTCCTTGGATATAATGTGTCCCAATAATTTTCCCTTGGTGACACAAAAGACAGATTTCTTGGGATTCAAGGAGATGTCGTGCTCTCTACACTTTTGGAGGAAAATTTCAATGTGTTGGAAATGATCAGCTTTGGTTTTTGAAAACACAGTTAGATCATCAAGGTATACAACTATGAATTTTCCCTTGAGACTACCAAAGGCTAGGTCCATTTCCCTTTGAAAGGTGGCACCAACATTGATGAGGCCAAAAGGCATTCTTCTGTAAGCAAAGG
The DNA here is from genome assembly GCA_019776745.2 of Taxus chinensis. Taxonomy (NCBI): domain Eukaryota; kingdom Viridiplantae; phylum Streptophyta; class Pinopsida; order Cupressales; family Taxaceae; genus Taxus; species Taxus chinensis. Next base: position 462,786,782 of record CM034156.1, on the reverse strand, counting down.
TGCCCTAAGGAGTGGTAAAGGCAGTCTTATTCTAATCTACAAGACTTACTTCTACTTGATTATATCCTGAGAATAAATCAAGCATGGATAATATTTCTGAACCTGTAACAGCCTGCAACACTTAATCCATTATGAGGAGAGGATAATTATCCTTCAAAGAGACTTGATTCAAATTCTTAAAATCAACACAAATCTAGATCTCACCATTCTTCTTCCTAACAAGCATAATATTAGCAATCTACATTGAATGGTGAATGGGGAAAATGATATTAGCCTTCAATAACTTTTAGATCTCTTGAAATACTATATCGTAAATTTTAGGGTTATACTACCTCTTCTTTTTCAAGAAGGGCTTGATCCCAGGGTTTAGAGGAATGAAATGTTGCATCTCTTTTGGCTGAAAAGCCTTGAGATCATCATAAGAATATGTAAGAACATCAACATACCTTTTTAACAGATTCGTTGTTTTCTCCCTCTCCTCTTGTGTGTAGCACTTTCCAATGTTTACCAGCATGGGTTCATTAAGACTCCCAATGTCTATCTTTTCACAGTCAGTAGACTGCTAAGCTCCTTTGGAAGTTTTGGACTTGATGTACCTATCATGTTTATTAAATAAATCTTCCAAACTTACCAACCCTTTAGGTATCTTATTAACTTTTAGTTTTATGTAACCATCATGATCCATTTCTTATTTTTTATCTTCTTCATTTGGGGGCACACACTCTCTAGGTAGATTTCCACTTCCTTTAAAGTAAAACTAGTCAAAATTATCTCTTCGTTCAAGGAAAGAAAGTAAGTGTTGATCATCATTAAAGACCTGCCAATTGTTTGCATTGTCAGGCACACTAGGCCTATGAATCATCTCAATGGTGAATTTATCTTGGGAGAAATATTGATGAGGGATTAGTAGAGACCTCAAGACAGATAAGGAATTAGCCATGGTCTTTATTTCCCTTGGCATGGATTTTGTTGGTACCCAAATTGATTCTCCCTCAGAAGCTGAGAAACATCACAGGTCTGGCAAGAAGCTTAGAGACAAGCAGAGCATATAGTGTTTCATTTAGTAGTCAGGGATGGAATGTAGCTTGCTCTTTCTCACTCATATGTGGATAAATGGGTAGCACCCTCGAGAGGATTTGACCTATCCTCACTACTTTATGGTTGTTCCTTTCAACCAGGTTTAGAGGAACCTTTTTGTAGCCTACTATTTGTGGAGGAGATGGAGATATCCTTCCTTTTGAGATTATTAAGAAGACCTTGAAGAAAATATGATCAATGCAATAAAACCTAACTCTCACAAGTTATCACTCTAGATAATGGATATATTTTCTAAGAAAGGTTTAGGCCACTAAAGATAATGAAAACTTGATTGTTTTTACATGTCTTGATGGTAAAAATTACACAATTATTTACATACATGACAAATAGGGGTAGTATGGGTATGATTAATTGTTTTTAAGTGAATGTTTTGGTGGGAGGTGAAGCAGGATAAAGTTGATTATACCAGATCTTTGGAGGGACTTCACAATAATGAGCAACTTCACAATAGAAAGCTTCAGAACAATCAAGATGTTCCTTCAGCCAAAAGGTATGCTTCAATGGAGGCCCAAATCAGCATGTTTTCACACAATCTTAGATACTCCAATACGAAGGTTCGAATTTAGAAGACTCAATTAAACACTATAGTTTCTGATTAACCATGCCTAAGATACACCCAAAGACTTGCAAACAATCTTTATCAACAAATGACAATGAATTGATTTTAATTTTTTTTATCTCATCCAAGATGAAGGCTCTTCTTGAGATGAAATTACAAATACCATTAAACTATCAAAAGGATGAGATCATGTGAGATTTCACAAAAATTTTAGTATAATATTATAATAGGAACGAATGAAACTATTTGCATACATTCTGAACAAAATAGACACTAATTGCTCAGAGTCAACACATAATAACTCAAATTTGATTAATCTTATTATTAGGGGAAAGTTTCTAGGACGATCTCAGAGCTTATCAATGGTTATAAACTCGTAACCACCTTGACAATTGAGTTTAATCACAAAAGAGATATGCAGGTTTCTCAAATAGTCCCTTAGAAAGACGGGCTCTGTCAAGCCTTTTTAGAAAATCAGTTCTGACCTCTAACACTCCAACATTCCAACTTCCAACCCTTTACCAAGAGTAGAGCTCTTGTATTTATATCAGAAGCGACAAAAACAGAGGAGAAAAGGAAAATATGATGACAGATCGACCACCAATCGTTAATGATCCTGAAAATCTATCCATAATCTGAAAATTTTCTTTTTTATTTCCTCCATGCTTGCTTTGGCGTATTAGAGGAGGAAGATTGGAAAATAATATTAAAAAAATGGGTAGTGGAAGCAACCATATCCACTTTAATGGTGTGAAATCTATTTTTTAGTTTTTTTCCCATCAAGGCCTATTGAAAGTAACATGTTATGCTTACATGGTGTAGTGGAGGTCTAGAGCTTTCCAACGGTGTCAGATTTGCAATATTTCGAGCCCTGAGTTGAAAGATATGCCCCTTCGCAACTTGTATCAAATCCGTACAAATGGGCGGGAAAACAGTTTGAAAAATGGGTCCCCTTTTCTTTTTACAACTTTTGAAAAGATGTAAAAATTTCACATTTTACTCCGCACCTCCTCCCTTCCGCTTCTAGTCTCTGACATGGGTCCCAGCGGAATCATGCTTCCCTTTTTACTTTTAACTCCCTTGTCCACAAAAGGAAAACTTTCCAAATTTCCCCCAGAAGTCCATGCCTCTACCATTGACCGAGGTAAAATTTTGACTATTTTCCATCGGGTTTGCAGGCCAATTTGATGTTTTAATCCTTTTGGCAACAAGATATCAAAAATCCAAGTTTCCTCTGATGGTTCACTTCCCCGCCTTTTGACTTTTCAAACTGCCACGCATCACAATGGCGCATCTTGATATGGTCCCCAAAAGTTGAGATCTTGAATGAGTGTGAGCTCACCACGTGTCCATGTTGATGAAAAGATGTAAATTTGACTGGGAAAAATGCCCATCAAATCGTAAAATGTGGAAAAATGACCATTTGAGCCCGAAGATGAAATTTTATCCAAGGACAGAGAATTTAGAAATGTTACAAGGCTCAAACACATTGCTCCGAGCTACATCCATTCATTTTTCTTCAAGTATTTAGGGAAAAAATGAAAAGGACAGCAAATCCCGACTATGGAAAATGAAATGAATGGGATAGCCCAAGTTTTTAGATGAACAGAGAATGGGGGATCTAAATTGCAGACCCTTTCTAGATAAATAAAGAAACAAGGAAAAAAATATGGATCCATACGTGATCCTCCACTCAATAAGGACTGGTTATGGCAACAAAAGGAAGGAAGATACTTCTTAGGCACAACGCGAGGGGGATGAAATATGGCAGAGGCTATAAATTGATACATTTTAATGGAAAAATGGGGCAAGACTATTTTGAGCACTAACATCGGCTCCGACTCAGGGATGGGTACTCCCTGCCAGTGCCACAAGAACAAGGTAGACCAAGTGCCAAAATATCCATTCAAAAAATGAGTCATCTTGTAGAGTACAAAACCAGGACCATCCCACCCAAAATGAATAGAGAAACTAGTAAAAACAGGCCACAGGGGGCCAGAACGAACAAGAACACGAAAGATAGAAAACAAACCAACAAAATATACATTATATAGATGATGTTCACCTTGGTTTTGGGGAATCAATCCAAGAAATTCATCAAATGCCTGCCATTAATAGGAAATTCGAGAAATTCTCCATCCAAATTCTTCAAGAAGAAGGTATGCTCACCAATCCAAATGTCTATGGAGTAAGGGCCCATCCATAAAGCGTAAAAATTTCCATGCTTACCCTTATCTTCATGCCTGCTATCCCATAGCAGCGTGAGATCTCCAACATTGAAAGCTCTTGGGGTGACCTTCTTGTCGAACAACTTCTTCAGCTTCTCTCTAAAATTTACATGCCTTTAGTGGGATGCCCTCCTTTCTTCATCAAGTTCAACAATCTGGTTAATGTGGGCATCATATGGATTTACTTCTTGATCTTCTAGTTGTTGCATGAACTGATATAAGGATAATTACATATGCAGGGGTAGCAGGGCTTGAGTTCCATGCACCATCTCAAATGAACTCTTTCCAGTGGCTCTTTTAATAGTAATTTGATCTTCCTAGACAACAAACTTCAACTGCTCACCCCATTTTCTCTTGTTTAGCTCTAAGGTTCTTCTAATAATTTTCAGCAAATTTTTATTACTGGACTTATCCTGTCCATTTCCTTGGGGATTGTAATTAGAAGCATATGTCAAATTGATCCCATATTATTTGCACATCACCACCAAGGGTTTAGCTCTAAAGCTCATGGCATTGTTAGCAACAATTTTGACTGGCACCCCAAACCTGCAGATGATATGGTTTAACATGAAGTCCATGATGATTTGGTGTGTTTCCCTTTTGGTGGGGATTTCCTCCACCCTCTTGGTGAAGTAATATGTGGCTACAAAGATTCCACTTATGGCCAGCACTTGAAGGGTTTGAAATCTCACCAATAAAATCCATTCCCCATTTCTTGAATGGAGCTTCAATTGATACATGTTGCAAAGGAAGGGAGCCTGAAGCTTTCAGTCTTCCAGAGAAACACTGACAACTCTCACATCTTCTAACCAAAAGAGTTGCATCCTTGAAGATATTTGGCCACCAATAACCAGCCCTTAGGATCTTGTGTGTTTTGACCCTTCCAGCAAAATGCCCCCCACAAACTCCTCCATGGAGATCAGTAATTATCTTACGAGATTCATCTTGAGTAATGCACCTTAAGAGGACTCCCTTAGGTTCCTTCCAAGATAACTCAAAATCAGTAATGACATATTTTGGGAAGCCAACTTAAGGGCCCTTTTCTAGTTCTTACTCAAATACTCAGGGCAGTATAAATGTCTTAGATAAAAAATAACATCCTTGTACCACTAAGAAATCATTAGTTTCTCAAAGACATCTACCCTTCCTTCTCCTACCTCATTCACCTCAACAGTTTACAAGTTGCTCTCATCCATAAGCTTAGCAAAGCCCAAACCTCTCACCAACTTCGTGGTTTAGATATTCATGTCATATTCTTACAACTTGTTCACCCATCTGCATCTTTTGCTAGAGACATCCATCTCTGATAATATATCTTTGACCATGGTGTGGGGAACATAAACAACAACTTTAGAGCTCAAAATGTAAGGCCTGAAGACTTTTATTTCTTTTACCAAGGAAAATGCTTGTTTCTCCATAATAGTGTATTTCAATTAAGCCCCCTGCAAAGCCTTACTGAAAAAGGTGATTGGCCTCTCAGCCCCTTCATCATCTTTCTGCAACAGGACAAATGCAATAGTGTTCTCTGAAGCAAAAGAGAATAGTTGAAATGGTTTCTTATAATCTGGAGCTGCGAGAATAGGTGCATTCTTTAATGCATCTTTAATCACATTGAAAGCTTGAATGAAATCATCCCCTACACTTGATGACCTGATCCTTCTTTAACATGGAAGTGATTGGAATGGTCAACTCAGCAAAGTTTGATACAAATATTCTAATGAAGTTTATCTGCCTAAAGAAAGACTGAATCCCCTTCTTAGTTCTTCGAATTGGGACCTTACTGATGGCCTCTACCCTTTCCAGATCAATCATTACCCCTTCTTGTGACACAATGTGACCAAGAAATTTTTCCCTCTGTACTCCGAAATGGAACTTCTTTAGATTGAGTAAAATGCCATATTCTCTACATCTTACCAACATTTTCTCTAAGTGTTGCAAATGATCACTTATCCTTTTGGAAAACACAGTCATGTCATCTTGGTAAACAACAATGAAATCATTAATGTAACTAGCAAAAGCAACATCCATTGCTCTTCGGAAGGTAGCTCAAACATTCATCAAACCGAATGGCATCCTGACATAAACACATGTGCCCCACAGAGTGGTAAAGGTAGTCTTTATCCTTTCTGATTCCTTCACAAAAACTTGGTTATATCCAGAGAAACCATCTAATGTAGAAAGCAACTCAGATCTAGTCACTAACTACAGCATATTTTCCATGTTTAGCAAAGGATAATCATCTTTTATTGATGCTCTATTCAGATTTCTAAAATCCACACACAGCTTGATGACACCATTCTTTTTTCTGATTGGCACTAGGTTTGAAACCCACAAAGAATACCTTGTGGGATGAATAATCCCTCCATCCCTCAGTTTCTTTAGTTCCTCTTGCATCTTAAGAGATAGGAGTGGATTGATTGGCATTTGTTTATGCCTGAATGGTTTTGCATTATTTTCTAAAGGAATCTCATGTTGAAACAGATCCTCTCAGTATGCCTTTAGTTCAGAATAAGTCTAAGCCATGTAATCTTGATATTTTTTTAGCAATTGGACATAAGACTGTTTTTCTTCCTTGTTGAGATTTCTTCCCAACCAGATCCTCCTTGGTTTTTCCTTTGTGCCAAGGTCATGGTCCTCAATATCCCTTGAGGTTTTCATGCGTCTGTTAATAATGTGATCAACATTATCAAAGTTGGACTCAAGACCAACAAACCCTTTGGGAATGGTATTATTCTTTAGTTGGATGATGCATTTGCCAAATAAGGTTTCCTTACCCTCTGTTACGCACACCATTGGCTCCCAATCAATATTTTGATAAGAAAACTCCCCATTGTTCCGCAGAAATCTTCTGACCTGAGCATCATCGTCAAAAACTTGCCAATGTTTAATGTTATTGTTAGTGTAGGTGGTATTTTTCTTCACTTATTTAGTGTCATTCCACCTCACCATGTGAGTCATCTCACTTAGGTGGACATGGATCTAGGTGGCATCTTAGTTATGACAGATTCCCTTATGAAATCTTTCATATATGTAACTGTGTGTCATAGGAGTTACTTTCCCATTTGGGAAAGTAACTCCTCTTCTCACTTATGGAGGAATCTTCTCTTACATGGAAGTTACACATTCACTCCCCTGTATATACACCACCTCTTTTGATCTATGACAAGCCTAAGCCAAGCCCAACAATTCCATTCTACTCCATTTTTGAATCTTGAGCTCTTATATGCATGCACATTGCTTTACAAAGCTTGCTTGCTTCAATCTCGGAACTCCTACACTTTGGTGAAGTGTAACTATTCGATGCACGTGAATTCCTTCCAGGTCTTCATCCTTCACTCCTTCATGGTATCAAAACATGGGGAATGGAATCACATTACTCGTCATTGTTGCTCCACCGTGTAGCTGTTTGTGTAAGCTCTCGCTTTTGCATGTGCTTTACTTGCATATTTTGAGATTCTTTTAGGTGTATGTTTTAGGTTTAATGTGTTTCAGGAGCCAACTTGCTGCCTAGATCTCTACCCAGCTCATGCTTCGTACTCTACATTGCACTAGTTTCATTGCTTGTTCCATTGGTTTGTGCACTTGGCTACTACACATTCTACGTTGGCATGTGCATTGATCTATCATTTGGATTTTCTTTTTAGAGATCATTCTTTCCTTAAGCTCAGACTGTGCAAATTCAGACTATGCATCTCCAATGATCAACTTATTTTTTTAGTATTTCTTTGGCTAGCTCCAGTTGGAATGCTTTACTTTATTTTTTCGTGAACTTAGTCTACGTGCATCCATTCATTCCACATCTCTTTCGTTTTCCTTGGCTCGCGTATTGTGTTTGTCTTGTTAGAATTTCAGTCTACATTGAAAGAACAAGTTCATACTTAGAAAACGTGTTTTATTTGGCCAAATTGTTGTATTTAATGTGCCCTAGAATTCTGCTACAATGTGCTCGTGGTCAACCTTGGCATTGTGTTTGAGTTTTGGACTTGGGTATGGTTTCTATTCAATCTGGTTGTCATCTATTTATGGCTCGTCCTACATGTTCGAACCACTGCATAGCCATTACAACGTCCCTAGTTGGATACTTCTCCACATCCTGAGCTCCCCTCTACATGCCTTAGTAGATCGGCTCACTCTCATGCCTTCAGAGAACTAGTTCACCCCTATTCAGCCTGGTTTTGGTTGTGGCTTCCTCTTAGTTGTAAAATTCCTTTGCTCATTGACTTTGGTGTTATTTCCTGCCGTGGAATCCCTGCATGCCGTAGTTCTACTTTGTGCACCCCTAGGGATCCTTTTCGTTATCTAGATATCTACCTTGGGACTCTTCAATGCTTTCATTCATTACAATTTCTCCTAGTCACCTCGCATCCAACACAAATAACTCTGTAGCCACTGGACCATTTCATTTATGCATTCTCGGCACGTGGTCACAACCTACGCTAGCATCCTATTGTGAAACGGTTTCACCCAACACGTGGCACAAGCTCTCTTTAGACGTGTTTTCTTTCAACCCAATGTGGATGACTGTGTAACTCGGCTTCGTGCACCCAACAGCTTAGTCAACAACCACACCTCAACTTGCCCATTGGCTTGGGAAGCACATTCTCTCGAGCAACTTCATCCACCACATGAATTAACAATGTGGGCCCCCCATCTATCCCTTTTAGACATTGTTTGGAGGTCAAAACAATCCCTTGGTTTTTAAGTTTTTGAGGAAAAACATTCATTTTGGCATTGTAATAATTTTAAGGCTCTAATTTGCTTGTAATTATGTCCTTCATTTGTGTGTCGACGACGGAGGGCGAGGTCTAGGGTTGGTAGGAGTCTAATCCCCCCTCGCAAGAAAAAATAACCCTACCTAAAATTTGATGTAATTTCCAACGAGTACCCACACAACACCCTTTGCACCCATTTCGGGCACTTTTTTAATAAGTTGCGGGAATCATTTACTTGCTATAACTTTTGACTCGCTTCTCAGTTTTGAGCGCTTCTTTAGTCAAAGTTGCATGATTTTTCACACATAACGTGATGAAATTTTTAGTTTTGTAAACACACTAATTTATAAAGTTCCGCATTCTGGGGAGGTTCACTAGTACTCTTGGGTTTTTACACATAGCCCATTATTGGCCGAGTCTGACGTCTTGCTTTCATGCACCTTGCACTTTTTACTTCTACATCATGGAGAGTGCTCTTTCCAGACTTGAGTGTCATAGGATCACTTTACAATCACTGCCACTTCTCACTGGGAGAGGGAACTATTCAGCATGGTGTGCTTCCATGGAATGCTACTTTGCCTATAAGGGTCTTTCACCCTTCTTGCTTGGGCCAGTTCCTACACTCACTGATCATTGTCATATAGAGGATTTTCTCGACACTTACGACCATATTTTTTGTCACATAATGATGCATGTCTGTCAACCTCTCTGGTTTCACATGGAAGACTTAGATCCACCCCACCACATTTGGAGCATTCTTCAGTCCCTCTATGGAGACCCTTCACATATTGCAGTCGTTGTTTCTGCTGCTGATTCAATTTCCTCCTCTTCTTTTTATGATGATAGTTCCACTGACACAGACTCACTTGGTTATACTTCTAGTAACAAGTATTGTGCACTCAATTCTGATGTCAAGAGTACTATAGAGGAATTCTCTCCTCCTCTCACTATTCCAGAGAGTGTTGTCACCCCTCCCATCTCATCAGATATTGAACAGTCTCCTACTCAGCCTCATACAGTCATCACACCCGCCTCTTTTCCACCTTTGGTGTGTGAGGCCCCTTTCACTCCTCTACCTTCATTGGATGAATCATACCTATATGACATCACTCTTATGTTTGTTGAGACCCCTCATTAGGATGAGTATCTACCTAACCTTAGTCATCTTTTCACAGAGTCCACTTGTGATGCTCTATAGGTTCCTCATCCATCTACAGGTATTTCAGAGGAGTTCATCATCTCCGTTGTTGGGAGTGCCCCTTCTGGGACTCTTACCACTTCCACTTTTCTGGAGACCTTCATTGATCCACCCTTATTTTTGGATTCCTTTTCTATTATGGGGGATGTTTTTTTACCTTCACATCAGCTAGACATCCTTTATATCAGTGTTCTTTCTTCACACTATGAAATTTCTACGTATGTAGCATTATCTTTAGTTACTTGGCGCTCTCTTGCTAGACCTATGTCACACTTTTGTGGACCAGACTCAGAGTTCTTCATGTTGCTACCTTCGGTTTCCTTCATGGAGTGGGAAAACTTCCAGCACATCATTTCTATCCTTCCTAAGGACAGGCATATAGTTCGGTGTGGATGGCTCTTCTGCAGTCCAGAGGCAAAGGATATCGTCATCGAAATTCTTTTGGGAGACTTCGTATATATACAAAGTTCAGATCTGTCCATGGCATCTTCTATATTCCTCTTGTCTCACTCTTCTTCTCTCTTCTTCTTTCCGAGAGATTGCCTCTTTGTTCATGGGTACCTTTACAGGCTCGTCTGTGGCCAGGACCCATATTTGGCATCTTTCTTAGATTAGAGAGTGAACTTGTCTCTCTTTTGGGGGGATTTTTTCCCACTAGGTTTTCTCCTTTTACTCCACTTTTTGAGAGTTTCTTGTACGTGGATACCTCATCAGGCTTTGTACCGGGACCCATTTATCATTTCTGACTTGCCGCCTCATCCTAAGTTATGATGAAGGGGGGTGTTGGTGTAGGTGGTATTTTTCTTCACTTATTTAGTGTCATTCCACCTCACCATGTGAGTCATCTCACTTAGGTGGACATGGATCTAGGTGGCATCTTAGTTATGATAGATTCCGTTACAAAATCTATCGTATGTGTACATGTGTGTCATATTAGTTACTTTCTCATTTGGGAAATTAACTCCTCTTCTCCATTATGGAGGAATCTTCTCTTACATGGGAGTTACACATTCACTCCCCTATATGTACACCACCTCTTTTGATCTATGACAATCCTAAGCCAAGCCCAGCAATTCCATTCTACTCCATTTTTTAATCTTGATCTCTCATATGCATGCACATTGCTTTACAAATCTTGCTTGCTTCAATATCGCAACTCCTACACTTTGGTGAAGTGTAACTATTCGATGCACGTGAATTACTTCCATGTCTTTGTCCTTCACTCCTTCATTTGTCAGGTGTAGATGGCCTAGTTAACACCTGAACATCATATTCACAATATGGGGATACTGCACAATTATCAAACTAAGATCCCACTACTGCAAACTTGTCTACCAAATCATTGAACTTCCTATCATGATGCATAATATTCAATGAGTCAAACATCTCAATGAGATCCCAAGTTTTATGCTTGTATTGTTTCATTCACTAATTATTTATGGCATAAAGTTTTCTGACTTGCTTTACAATTAATTCTGAATCTCCTTTAACAATGATGTCTTTAACACCATATTTCCAAGAAATTCTCAGACCTAACAACAGTTCCTCATATTCAGCAATGTTATTAGTGCACTCAAAGTTGAGTTTGAAGGAAAAGACAAGCTCTTCCTGACCTGGGGAGATCAGAACAACACCAGCACCATTTTTCGAGCTTGGAGCAAGCTCCAACAAACAATAAATTCCAAGGAGATATTTCCTGTTCAAGACATTTGCATTATTCAATCTTGTTCTCTTTTCCATCAGCAAATCCTACAAAGTTATCAGCATCAACACTTGTGTACAAAACTTCATAATATACATTGTTGGGATCTTCAATAAGGTGTAACATCTTCTTTTCCCCATACAACTTGACAAGGTTGCCCTCAATTGGGATGGTGGCAAAGGAAATATCTATTTGAACACTCCTACCAACACTTGCAACCCATTTTCTAGACAACAACATACCCCACTTGGCTAGGCAGTCAACAATAACTACATCAAGCTTCAAGTTCCTGCCCGGATAGGCTGCAAGTTGTACCCTTAGACATTTCACACATCCTACCACTGGCACCTCTCTAGAATCCATGGCAATGCACTTCCCATATGCTATTGTTACCTTGATGTTTAGTTCATTTATAACTTCCAAAGGCATAACATTGCATGATGCCCCCAAATCAAACATACAGTTGTGCAGTAATCTATCCTTAATGATCAGAGTGGTGAAGAATGGATCCACATTTAGCTGGGAATCTACCAAGGATTTCCCCAAATAAACCTCAGATGGTTCATCTAGCTCTTCTGATGCTGGTGGTGCTTCTAGTCCTTCGATGATTGGAGGAGTATCCATAATATTTATATTTCTACTTGGGGCACTCTTCTCTTCTTTCAATCCAAAATATCCAATGCCCTCCTCTTGTGCTCAGGAATCCTAAGCAACTCAAAAATTGGAACTAAGATCTTGATTTGACTCAAGACTTGGGCAATATCATAAGGGAAAGACTTTAGAAAGGCAGCATTGGAAGGAAATTTGACACACTCATTAGATGGCATAGGATTTTTGACAACTTGAGCATGAGGAGGGGTATGAGTTTTGTTTGGGACAGCAAGGCCCTTGACAGAGGCATGTTTCTTAGGGGCCTCTTTAGGAATATTTAAAATTAATGGAGTTTTTGGCTTGGCCCGAGGCCCTGTACCTTTAACAACCCTACTTATAGTGTTGTACTCCTTCTCTTGGGCAAAAACAATGTTCATCAACAATTACCTGTCCTCCTCAGATGGGATTCCTCCATCATACTTCTTTATCTTCAGATCTATTAAATATTCAAAGTCATTATTGGGAAATTAAAAAGCTTATATATTATCTACTTCTAAAGCATGAGAGGGAGGAAGAAGAGGTACCCCGTGGATGTAATCCCAAAAGTTGCAGCAATTCTAGCACTTATTACCTCAGTTGAAGGTGCCCCTTGTTGTGAGCTTGTGGAGCAACACATCATGTAAACATCATCATCAGATTCTTCTTCTTCTTGTTGATCTTCCTCACATGGGACATGGGGCATGAAACATCTGTCACACCAATCAATGACATCTGTCTCCTCCATAACAACAACTCTGATAGCCAAAGGGTCAGGTACCATTCTGTTTTGCCTAGCCTGGGACTACCTATTTCCAAATCCAACAGGTCCCTTGCCTCTATCATGGGTTATTTGGTGATTTGTAAACTTGTCTTGGCCCTTTTCTTTGTGTTGACCTTGTGAACTCTGCCTAATCCCTTTTTCTACCCGGGCCAATTTGTATGATATTTCTTTGACAACCCCTGCCAAATTTTTCACAACTTCCTCCAAATCAGCAGCCTTACTTATTTGAGGCTTTTCCGAGTTAATTAGTTTTATACCTGTTATCCCGTAAAATTGACAAGGGCAATTTTAACGATAACCATACCGAAATTTTGTTCCGATCCCTCGTTAGGGATCCCTTGCGTTCGAAACATTGCAAAATTCCTTCCCGGGAAATCTGGTTTTTCGAACTTAGTCTTTTGAGTCTTTTTTGGCTGGGCGCATGGAATTACTATGTAACACCATGTTTTGGTGTGCCCCCTTTAAAGCCTTTGGCGCATGCTTTTCCATGTCGACAGCAACTTTCATGCGCCCTTTACAAAGTGGGTGGCACATTTATGACTAGCTCACCTATATATATAAAATTTACGCGCCCAAATGTCTTTATCATCAGACGCATATCACGTGATTTCTCTGAGCCTGTCAACACCTGCCTCGTCGTTTTAAACGCCTTGTGGACCCGTTGCAAGTTTTCGCTATTTATCTAGGTGAGAGGTTCTTTTCTCTTCCTCACGTTTTGCGTTTTGGTTCTTTGTGCTTAGTGGTCTGGTTTTAGTTTGTGCCTGAAGTGTTGAAATATCAAGATCCTCCTCCTTCTGCTATCTTCCCATATCCCTCCCCCTCTGTCCAGATCTGCTGGTAGGGGAACCTGTCTGAAAACATGGTTTTATCTCCTTATTAATGAGCCATTTCATTGCCCAAATAAACCTGCTAAAAACAAATGAAGAGAGAAATGGAGAAAAGATGACTATTTTTCGCAATGGCACACCGGCGCGTCTTGTTACACTATAAACAGTTGCGCCCCTTTGGCGCATTTTTCCCGCTCGCAACATAACAAAAACCCGCGCCGATGGTGCACCCATCTTTCCTGCAGCATCATAGACTTCTACGCCCCCGAGGCGTGCCTCTTTCATATGCTACAAGCGCTAACCTTGCGCCCTTTTTGGCACACCAACCTTCCTTGCTGCATCATATTTCTATGCGCGAATGGCACACCCAGCATCAGTGTAACACAGGCTTTATCCACGCTGAGTACAAGGCTTTGAAGGTGCAGGCGCATCCCTACTTACAGTAACATTCGTGTTGTGTAAACCCTCCATGCGCCGCGTCATGTTCCCTTTGGCACACGAAAAGTTCCTGTTACACACTTTTCTCATGCGCCACAGGCGCACCAAATCCCAATGTAACATGAAAAGTCCACGCGCCTTTGGCGCATCCTGTCTCTATGCAACATGATGCTTTCATGCGCCCTTTGCAAAAATGCACCCTGCAGTATTCATGCGCCATGTGCCTTTGGCACCAGTTTAACCCTTGCAACATACTTTCCCCGTGCGCCTTACCTATTTAGCCCTGTAAGCTATGGCTTTCATGCGCCATGCACCCTGAGTCTCAAAATCTCTAACTCTTTCTTCTGCTAACATTTCAATGGAGGATCAAATGGCCAATTCGACCTTTTTGGATTGGGTCTCGCTTCTTCTTCATGCAGATCAGCAACTGAGTTCGAAAGAACATATGTCTACATCCAGCAAGAGACCCACCAAATCCAAAGGAAACGCCAAACTTACAGAAGAAGAGATGAAATATAAATATCAGAGAGTCAGAATGCCTGAATCCCAGGCCGAGTGTAGCATGGACGTCAAAGATTCAAAATTGGGACATATTGATATGGAGGAATTCTGGGCCAGAACTCAGAAAGTCACAAGGAGTCCATGGATGGACAAACTGATAGGCAGTGCCCTACACTTCACCGGTGGAATCCCAGTCAGCGCCGTCAACAATGAATTCTTGATGGTGATTACCCAAAGTTACAACAAAGACACAAGGTGTGTCGTAAACAGCAAGGGCGAGGTAGTCATTAACTTCACTACCCATCACTTTAAGGGAATACTCGGCATACCTCACCACCGGCACTTTGTGGCCGTTAGTCAAGCAGATTGCATTAAGGCATGGGATGACAATGCAGATCAGTGTATGTAACTAATGAATGAAGTCTATCTGAAGAACAAAAAGGTAATAACCCGGTGGCCCCAAATCATCCACCGCAGTGACTTCTCAGAGGATCTCAGCGACACCATTACATTCCTAAACAGGGTCTTCGGGCTTTCTGATGCCCATTATTTCCATAAATGGATGCTGCAGTACTTAGAGACCATGAACAAGAATATGCCTGATCAGCGCTTTTGCTGGGGAGAGTTATAAGCAGCACAATCTCTGAGCAGCTACAACAATTTAGCACAACGGGGGCATTCCATATGAACTCCTACGTGGTGTACGCTGCAGCATCAGTGAGGGACTATCCAGGCCTGACGCGGAGTGGAGTTTGGCCTTAGGTCAAGATATACGAGTATTACCCGGAATTGAGGCTGGAGAATAGCATCTCCCAATTCATAAAAGTTAACGATGTGTTTTTCTATCACATCATCTACCTTCTGAGGCCGAGCATGACTTATGGTCGCACGACCAAAAGCATAGTAGCAGCCACTGAGAAATGGGGGGCCTTGTTCACCCAGTTTCCCACATTCACATATCTAAGGGCTGCCAACTTTTTAGGAGAGCCAACCAGGCTACCAAGGTATGTTGGGCCTAAACTGATTCTGCTGGAGCTGTCAAGGCAGCTGATCACATACCATGAAAAATGCCTGAAAAGAAAGAAGGGTGGAACTCCTTTCCCCCTCACAGTGGGCCGATATACATGCTCTACCCACCACAAGGCGAAGGAAATGTTCGAAGAGCTGGAGTTACTCAATTTGAAACATGACTTCCTAGCCAGGCCTACCTTCGACCCAAGGAGCTGTCTGCCGAGTGTGAAACTTGACCCAATCCACGTCCCTCAAATTGAGGACATTTACATTGACATCATCCATGAGGTGGAGCTCAGAAGAAAGGATCATTCTCGCCTAGCCTTGGATGAAATTGTCCAATATGGGGTAGCCATTGTCCCCAAAGGCTACCAGACTACAGAAGATGAAATAGACAAGGTATATACTGACACAGATGGGGACGATTGGCCCTTTCCGGCCATTGATAGAACTAAGGCTCCTTAGACAATTGAGGAGAGGGTCAAGGAGACTTTGCATAGGACAGAACATTGGTGCCGGATGAATGGCCTAATCTACCTCAGGGTTGATTTCACAACTTCCCCACTGGGTAACGCACCTCCTCATTCCAAACAGCAGCCTAAAGGCAAGGGAAAAGGCGTAGAAGGTGAGCCCAGCACCATTCAGGAAGAAGCCCCTCAGAGTCCTCCTTCTGCCACACCAGAACAGGTAATAACTCTGGCTTCGCAAGAGAAAGAAGCAGAAGAGGAAGTTCCAATAGGCCCATCCACTCAAGATGTCGGCATGGCCACAACAACCGAGGTTCCTGCCGTCCCTTCTTCCTCTCTTCCTTCCCCTCCTCGAGTGACTCAAGCGACCATCCCTTTGGTCGTGTCCTCTTCCCCTTCTTCTACTGTTCCCCTCACCTCTTCATCCATCTTCTCTTCCCTCACTGATCTGTCCTCCTCCATTTCTTCCCTCATCTCCGAGCTCCCTTCCCTTCCTATGTCTTCTGCAGCTGTAGTTTCCCTTCCTTCCGTGGGCACTTCTTCGGCTATTCTCTCAATGCCACCGCCACGTGTCTCCACGTTTTTCCCCTCTTCTACTGCAGCTGCCCTCTCCTCTGTCTCCGGTCCTTCTACCATAGGTCCAGCTTGGATCTCTCAGCAGCTAAGTCAGCAAAAGAGAAAGTTCCCATCGCTCCGATGGAATTTTCCGTGATCCCATCTAAGGGGGCGAAGAAGCAGAAGCTTATCACGTGCTTCTCTCAAAGTGTTGTAGGGGAGAGAATTATGGAAATTGCATACCCCAATCCCCTCAAAGAGAAAAATGATCTGTCTCCTACAGATTTTACTGTGACCCAAGTCACAATGGGGACGTCCTCCGAATGTCTTCAGGGGGAGGCTCTTTCTGCAGTTGACGCCCTCTGCAAAAAGCTTCAGGAAATCAAAGAAGAGAAAAGGAAACTAAAGGAGAAAAACAAATATCTGCTCCAAGCCTTACAGAAGATGGGTAGTGCGCCTCCCACAACTGCAGCCGAGACTTCTGAGCTTCTCAGCCAGGAGAAAATTAATGAGTATGCCAAGATCAGCGAGCAGGGTATGGTCGTTTCCGCTTGGAGGAGCCAAATCCTTAAAGACAATGAAAAAGTGATTGCCGAGTTCTCTGACTTGTACCTGAATATCAGTAAGGTGAATAAAGAGCTCCAAGCGTTAGCAGGGCCCATATCAGAAGAGCTGCAACATGCTAGACTGCAGCATGAGGCCTCCCAACAAATGTTCGACTGCTCAGTCAATGATCTGGTCAAGTTCAGTGTCTTCGGCCATCCAAGGGCCCTCAACAAAATCATGTCCACTCTGGACTACCGGGTGGATCAGCTAGAATTTATTCTAGAAAAGATTGACAAAGTGAAGGAAGAAGCCCTAGATGCGATGCACCAAATGGAACGAATTGTTCTTAATATGTCGCCAGGGTTACTAACTCCTTCCTTAACTTTAAGGAAAGCTGATGAAACCACCCGGATCTTCAAGGAGATCACTTCTCAAGGAACAGGGCCAGAGGTCACATTTGACACAGAATCTATCAACAACCTGCTGGCCTGTAGGGACTTCATCGGGTTCCTCATTGAGGCGGAAAAGGACTATTCCAAACTCCCAGAGAAGCTCATAGATGAGCGGGAGACTTGTGAGGCGATAAGTGATAGGCACAAGGATCCTTCTTAGGATCAACTTGGGCCAATAATCAACAAGTTCATGGAATACCTCTCTCAGTTCCATATCTCGTCACCTGAGGAGCAACAAAAGTAGTCCACCCCCTTTCGGCTGCAAGATGATGATGACGAATAGCTGCTGCTGCTTCTTCTTCTTCTTCTTCTTCTTCTTCTTCTTCTTGTTCTCTTTCTCTTCTCCGTCTTTCTTTTTGGAAATATCTGGAGTATGTTGATGCAAATGATGATGTCATCCATGTTGCATCATGGGATGATGTCATCCATCAAGTTGTAAAAAGTCAACATGACTTTTAGATATTTTGTAAATAGTTGTTGGCTCCTTTTTGCCTCCTTTTCTCTTCTTCTTCTATAAATACTCCAATACTTGTAGTATTGTGGGATGGATGAATATCTTTCAGATGAAAAATAGAAGTGAAGAAAAAAGACTTTGAGCTTTCTTGTAACAGAAGAAAACAGTAATACAAATATTGAGACTTTGTGCTGAATAGCTGTGTTATGCATCAAAACTTTATTATGTTAGATCTGTATGTGTTTATTTTGTTAGATTCATATCTGCTTTTTTTTCATTTATTCATCATCAGTATTACTTTGTTTGTTTATGCAAGTAGGTTTGGCTCTGTTTACTACCAACCCCAAAACATAAATCTTCTGACCTTTCTACTTTGGAATTCATTTCTTTTCTCCCTTCAGACCTGCTCTTTCTTCATTACCTCTTCCTTTCCTTTCTTTTCGCAGTCAGAAACACCCCTACTGGGATGAGATTCCAAACCCCTGAAGGAAGAATCTGTGAGACTTGCATAGATTCCTGCTGGTAGAATAGCAATAAACCAGTTTCGCTTTGCTGACTCAAAGAGGGGCTATGCCCTGCACGCTGTTGGCTCGTCTATCCATAGATCTGTCCAGGTGACAGATTTTCAGACCAACAGTTTTTGGCGACTCCGCTGGGGAACGAATAGATCTGTCAGATCTATGATGGTGGTAAGATAGAAAAATAGAAAAATTAAGAAAATCGCTGCCTGTTTGCAAATCTTCACATTTTGTCAAAAAAATAAATTTTTTTGTAAAAGTAACTCAAATTAAAAAAAAATTCTTCTGAGATCCATAGATTTGGCGTGGTTGCAAATCTTTAGTTCGTTGAGTTTTTATAAAAATTAGTATTTTTCCGTAGATTTGAATTTTTGACTGTTTGCTAAAAGTTTGAAACCCTCTGAAAAAAGTCAAAATCAGATTCAAAAATCAGCTTGCTATTCTTCTCTTCCATCTTATCCTCGTTGTTATTTGTCATTAACCGGAATCAGTTTTCTGAAGAGGATAGTTTTTAAATATTCAGAAAAGTGCATGCTGCTGGTTTTTGTCAGAAAAACCAGAAAATCAGCAAGTACAGCCCAAAAGAAATTTCAAATCTATGCCATAACGTTACAAATCTGGAAGGGTACACTGGCAAGTGAACCTTTACATGCAGTAGGAGAGGCCCGTGGAGAAGCTGATCCTACTTTCGATCTGCTTCAAAGGCACAATTTCAGTGTGACACTGGCACGTTTTTCAAACGCTGAGCTCGGCTGGCCGTCATCTAGGAGTGTCTCGCCTTCATGAAGAAAAAGTCTTTCGCAAGGGGCATCCACATCCCTTTGTAGTGCCTTGTTACTTAGGCGAACCATACTTCCAGCTCGTGTTCTCTTTCCAGCTTTTTCAAATGGCAGTACCATGGGGAAACGCTATGGGTCCTTTGCTTACCACATCTAGTTCACGCGCTCCCTCACGGAAACCGAAAGAATTTTCCCAAATTTGACGGAGCGGAAATCAAAGCACGGATTCCCACATATTTGCATTCATCATGTCATGCAGTATTTTGGATGTAACTCATGAAGATGTGTCAGTTCACCTTTTTTTGGAAACCCTACAAGGACCTGCAGCTGAATGGTTTCAACATTTACCAGCCAGATCTATTAACAGTTGGGCCACCTTGCGGGATGCTTTTGAAGATAGGTACAAACCTTCAGAAGATGCATTTTCATTATTATCACGGATCACTCACCTGAAGAAGGAGGCAAATGAGACCATGCGTGATTTTATCACCTGGTTCAATGCACTAATCAACCGTGTCCCTGTTGCCATTCTTCCAACGCCGAAAATCAAAAGTGTTTCTTCGTAACGCTATGAGTTCGAAAGTTAGTTTCTTACTCCTTCAAGAGCGAGTGGCTACCTTGATTCTCGCCTAGCCGCTGCCATTCGAATAGAGGGATAATGTGATATATCTGGCGAATTGAAAAAGGAATCAGCCAAGCCTAAAATCTTTGGGCCCTTCGCCCACTACTTCGTCTGATCCAGCATTTCAAAAAATGGTGAATGACTTGCTTGCTTTAAAGAAGCAGTTGGCCCAGGCCTCCCCCAGTTCCTCATACCGGGATATTCCGTGGAGGAATTTCGTTCCTAACATGTTTCACAAACTCGCGCTGACCTAGAGCTGCTCCGCGGTTGGCGCTTGAGGCTCCTCCGGTCAATGCTCTGGCCGAAATCGAAGAAGAAGAGTAGTATTATGAAGAACCTTCATCTCAGGGTGAAGATGAATCAGTGTCGGTGAGGCCGACTGGCGACTCTAACTAACTGGTATATGGAATTTTGATGAGGAAAGACCTGATGAATAAGAGGGTACCCAGGGATATCGGCAAGCGGGGCAGTCATACGCTGTTTTTTTTAACTAACTCTCGCTCGCAAGTAAAAGAAGGCAGAAGTTTGCTACCCATGCCCAGCAGGAGAAAGGCCGTGCAAATTCTCCTCTGATCATTGT
This sequence comes from Taxus chinensis, assembly GCA_019776745.2. Classification (NCBI taxonomy): domain Eukaryota; kingdom Viridiplantae; phylum Streptophyta; class Pinopsida; order Cupressales; family Taxaceae; genus Taxus; species Taxus chinensis. The sequence continues at coordinate 462,766,124 of CM034156.1, read as the reverse complement.
TAAAAGAGGTACTCCTCTTCTCCGTCTTCTTTGGGAAATAATCTGGAGTATGTTGATGCAAATGATGATGAATCATGATTGCATCCATGGAGATTATGTCATCCTATAAGTTGTAAAAAGTCAAACATGACTTTAGTATTTTGTAATAGTGTTGGCTCCTTTTTGCCTCCTTTTCTCTTCTTCTTCTATAAATTACTCCAAGACTTGTAGTATTGTGGGATGGATGAATAGCTTTCAGATGAAAATAGAAGTGGAAGAAAAAGCTTTGAGCTTTCTTGTAACAGAAGAAAACAGTAATACAATATTGAGACTTTGTGCTGAATAGCTTGTGTATGCATCAAAACTTTATTATGTTAGATCTGTATGTGTTTATTTTGTTAGATTCATATCTGCTTTTTTTTCATTTATTCATCATCAGTATTACTTGTTTGTTTATGCAAGTAGGTTTGGCTCTGTTTACTACCAACCCCCCAAACATAAATCTTCTGACCTTTCTACTTGGAATTCATTTCTTTTCTCCCTTCAGACCTGCTCTTTCTTCATTACCTCTTCCTTTCCTTCTTTTCGCAGTCAGAAACACCCCTACTGGGATGAGATTCCAAACCCCTGAAGGAAGAATCTGTGAGACTTGCATAGATTCCTGCTGGTTAGAATAGCAATAAACCAGTTTTCGCTTTGCTGACTCAAAGAGGGGCTATGCCCTGCACGCTGTTGGCTCGTCTATCCATAGATCTGTCCAGGTGACAGATTTTCAGACCAACAGTTTTTTGGCGACTCCGCTGGGGAACGAATAGATCTGTCAGATCTATGATGGTGGGTAAGATAGAAAAATAGAAAATAAGAAAAATCGCTGCCTGTTTGCAAATTCTTCACATTTTGTCACAAAAATAAATTTTTTTGTAAAAGTAACTCAATTAAAAAAAATTCTTCTGAGATCCATAGATTTGGCGTGGTTGCAAATCTTTTAGTTCGTTGAGGTTTTTATAAAAATTAGTATTTCCGTAGATTTGAATTTGTGATGTTGCTAAAAGTTTGAAACCCTCTGAAAAAAGTCAAAATCAGATCCAAAACTCAGCTTGCTATTCTTCTCTTCCATCTATCCTCGTTGTGTAGTTGTCATTAACCGGAATCAGTTTTCTGAAGAGGATAGTTTTTAAATATTCAGAAAAGTGCATGCTGCTGGTTTTTGTCAGAAAAACCAGAAAATCAGCAAGTACAGCCCAAAAGAAATTTCAAATCTATGCCATAACGTTACAAATCTGGAAGGTACACTGGCAAGTGAACCTTTTACATGCAGTAGGAGAGCCCGTGGAGAAGCTGATCCTACTTTCGATCTGCTTCAAAGGCACAATTTCAGTGTGACACTGGCACGTTTTTCAACGCTGAGCTCGGCTGGCCGGTCATCTAGGAGTGTCTCGCCTTCATGAAGAAAAAGTCTTTCGCAAGGGGCATCCACATCCCTTTGTAGTGCCTTGTTACTTAGCGGAACCATACTTCCAGCTCGTGTTCTCTTTCCAGCTTTTCAAATGGCAGTACCATGGGGAAACGCTATGGGTCCTTTGGCTTTACCACATCTAGTTCACGCGCTCCCTCACGGAAACCGAAAGAATTTTCCCAAATTTGACGGGAGCGGAAATCAAAGCACGGATTCCCACATATTTGCATTCATCATGTCATGCAGTATTTTGGATGTAACTCATGAAGATGTGTCAGTTCACCTTTTTTTGGAAACCCTACAAGGACCTGCAGCTGAATGGTTTCAACATTTACCAGCCAGATCTATTAACAGTTGGGCCACCTTGCGGGATGCTTTTGAAGATAGGTACAAACCTTCAGAAGATGCATTTTCATTATTATCACGGATCACTCACCTGAAGAAGGAGGCAAATGAGACCATGCGTGATTTTATCACCTGGTTCAATGCACTAATCAACCGTGTCCCTGTTGCCATTCTTCCAACGCCGGAAAATCAAAAGTGTTTCTTCGTAAACGCTATGAGTTCGAAAGTTAGTTTCTTACTCCTTCAAGAGCGAGTGGCTACCTTGATTCTCGCCTAGGCCGCTGCCATTCGAATAGAGGATAATTTGATAATATCTGGCGAATTGAAAAAGGAATCAGCCAAGCCTAAATCTTTGGGCCCTTCGCCCACTACTTCGTCTGATCCAGCCTTTCAAAAAATGGTGAATGACTTGCTTGCTTTAAAGAAGCAGTTGGCCCAGGCCTCCCCCAGTTCCTCATACCGGGATATTCCGTGGAGGAATTTCGTTCCTAACAATGTTTCACAAACGTCGCGCTTACCTATAGCTGCTCCGCGGTTGGCGCTTGAGGCTCCTCCGGTCAATGCTCTGGCCGAAATCGAAGAAGAAGAGTAGTATTATGAAGAACCTTCATCTCAGGGTGAAGATGATCAAGATGTCGGTGAGCCGACTGGCGACTCTACTATCTGGTATATGGAATTTGATGAGGAAGAATCTGATGAAGAAGAGGGTACCCAGGGATATGCAAGCGGGCAGTCATACGCTGTTTTTACTCGCTCGCAAGGAAAAGAAGCAGAAGTTGCTACCCATGTCCAGCAGGAGAAGGCCGTGTCAAATGCGCCTCTGATCATTGTTAAAAGAGGTAATCCTCTTCCTACTCAACTCCCTGGCAAATCTTTTACAAGGAAATCTTTTCCTCCTATCTCTCCTCCAAATCAATCCTCTCACATTCCTACCAAGGCCACCAATCCTATTCCATCATCGCGTAGTGAGGGACTCATTCCTTCACCAACGCAACCCTTGGCCGCATTTGATATCATAGATCATGTAAAAAAAACCAAGATCCAAATGTCTGAAGCTGAGTATCTTCAGTCAAATCCCGAACAGCTTGTAAGATTGACCAAATATATTTAGAGTCAAGCTGTTATATGTAATCAGGTTTCCCCAAAAGGAATCCTTTCCACTCCCCTTGAATCTCACATAAATGTTGCTTCAACATCGGCATCAGGCAAGATAGAGCCTTTCTATCTCTCCCTCCTAATCAATGGACACAAGCTGAGTAACTGCATAATTGATTCCGGGGCTTCTGATAACGTCATGCCGGCAAAAGTCGCCCATGCTTTGGGCCTAACCCTTACCAAGCCTTTTGGCAGATGTTATTCCTTGGAAACCAAGCAGGTTCCGTTGGTTGGCCAAATCAAAGACGCGTAATTTGCATTTGCGGCTTTCCCAGATAAAAGAGTAAAGATGACAGTCCTCGTTGCCGACATTCCGGCAGCCTATGGAATTTTGCTGGGAATAAGTTTTTGCAGCGAAGTTGGTGGAGAAATTCATATGGACTGGTATAAAGCTAGAATTCTAGTCAAAGGCGTAATGCAGACTTTTTAGCCGGAATCACAAAAGAAGTACTTGGTTACTAGCTCTGAGGACCCCAAAGCTCAAATCCTTTTTGAATCATCAGGGATGGGGAACTATTTCTTGTCTACCGAGTCTGATAAAATGGTTGTCCTCGTTCAAGAAGGAGATCTTAATAAGATCTGGACCTTGCAGTTCGATGGCAGCTGTGCAACTAGTGGATGTGGCACTGGAGTCGTGCTAATATCTCCCGAGGAAGAGGTCATTCCTCTCTCTTTCAAGTTGCAGTTCTTTAACACAAATAATACTGCTGAGTATGAATCTTTATTACTTGGCATGCAAGCTGCCAAAGAGAGAGGGATTAAGAATCTGAAAGTACAAGGTGATGCAGAGTTGGTTGTGAACCAAGTCAAAAGGATTTACCAAGTGAAGAATGAAAGGCTCAGGCATTACCGTAATGCGGTATGGGACAACATCGAGGAATTCGATGCTTTTTCAATAGAGTCCATTCCAAGGGCTCAGAATGACATGGCCGATTCATTGGCCGTTTCAGCGTCCCTCATGCTCCCACACCCAGGTTTGAAAACAAACAAATACACCATTGAGGTAGTTTTCCGCCCGAGCATGCCAGAAAATTCTCAACATTGGTAGGTGTTCAACGATGATAATCAACTCATTGCCTTTCTAGAGAAGGCAAAATTTTTTAAAGAATTGCACTTTGAAGGATTTACTTCCACTTGCCGTGAATCAGTCACCGATCAAGGCGATGAATCTGAAGGGAATGATGGCATATGTCAGCTCAAAGGAAATAAGATCCCAAAGGGCCTGGTTTCTCTAGAGCGGTTATTTGAAAGGCATGACCGTTTTGTGAAAAATAAGAGGCGAGATGACCCTAACTCATCCCCAGAAACCGAACCGGTCAATATAGGTTCGATAGAGCACCCGCAATTTGTGAACATTGGCAAATGTTGCACACCTGAGGAGAAACAAAAATTTGTCAAGTTGCTAAAAAAATATATGGACGTGTTGGCATGGTCCTATGCCGATCTAAAGTCTTTTAAACCAAAGGACGTTCAGCATAACATCCCGTTGAAAGAAGATGTCAAAGCCTTTCGCCAGAAGCAGAGGCACTATAATCCTAAGATCTTAGGCACTATCCAGGCCGAAATTCAGAAGATGCTGGATGCGAGAATCATCTTTCCTATCCATCACAGTACTTGGGTAGCAAATATTGTGCCGGTGCGCAAGAAAAATGGTGAGATACGCATATGCGTAGACTTCCGCAATTTAAATCAGGCTTCCTTGAAAGACAACTACCCACTTTCGATAATGGATCAAGTTCTGCAAGCAGTAACTGGATCAGACATGCTGTCCATGCTTGATGGTTTTTCAAGCTATAATCAAATTGAAGTTTCACCTGAAGATCAATTCAAAACAACATTCACTACTCCCTGGGGTACATTTGCCTATAGCAGGATGCCTTTTGGCCTAACTAATGCTGACGCCACTTTTCAGCGGGCCATGGACTTTACATTCAAAGGTATGATGGGGAAAGTCATTGTGGTTTATCTAGATGACTTAACCGTGTTCTCTAAACAACAAAATGATCATTGTGATCATTTGGAGCAAGTGTTGGCCAGGTGCCGAGAACATGGGATTTCCCTAAACCCAAAAAGTCTGTTTTTGGAGTTACAGAAGGGAAGTTGCTAGGGCATTTGGTTAGTAAAGAAGGAACAAAGATAGATACTGAAAGAGTTAAGGCTATTCAAAGCCTTACTCTACCTACAAGCAAGACTGGTGTTCATTCCTTCTTCAGAAAGGTGAACTTTCTCAGGCATTTTGTTCCTGAATTTGCTGAGAAGACCCATCACATATTGAACATGATGAAGGGGTCACCAACTTTCAGATGGAGTGAAGAGGGAAAAAGGTCATTTGAAGAAATAAAAGCTTCCATTGCTCATGCACCAGTCCTGGTATGTCCCAATTTCTCCAAGGACTTCATCATGTATAGTTACGCATCTGAGCATACTGTGTCTGCAATCTTGATGCAAAAGAACTCGGAGGATGTTGAATCTCTGATCACGTTCATGAGTTCTCCCCTCAAGCCTCACGAACTAAAAATGACTCAATTGGAAAAGCATGCCTTCGCTGTTGTCAAAGCAGTGAAGAATTTCAGGTATTACATTCTAAACTCGCATACGGTGGTGCTGGTCCCTGACACGGCGGTCAAATCAATTCTAACTCAGCAGGAGTTAGGAAGCTTGCGAGGAAATTGGATCGCAAAGGTCCAGGAATATGACCTGGATATTAAACCAACCAAGCTGGTAAGGGGCAAAGGCCTATGTCAGCTTATGGCTGAAAACAAAGATTCAGAAAACCCTAATAAAAGGGGTGACTACACCCACGAAGCACAGGACCAGCTGGAAAAACCCGATTCACTACCTCTGGTCCTATTTGTTGCAACTAGTGATGAATGGTATTCCAATATCGCTTTCTTCCTCACCTACAGCGAATGCCCAATGCACCTAACTGCAAAGGAGAAGCGCACTATAAAGCTCAGAGCAGCTAAATATGTCATCTGGTTTGATGGTTTATATAAACGTGGAATAGATGGCATCTTTTTGCGATGTGTTGACAAACCCCAGCAGGTAAAAATACTAGAAAGTTTTCACAATTCAACCTGTGGGGGGAATTTCTCTTCCTCCGTGACAGCACACAAGATCATTCGAGCTAGGTACTATTGGCCGACGCTCTTCCAAGATACAGCCACCTGGGTGGCAAAGTGTGAACCCTGCCAGCAATTCGTCGGCAAGCCCAAATTAGCTGCTTTTCCCCTTAGGCCTGTCATTATCAACGAACCATTCAGGCAGTGGGGAATTGATTTTATTGGTGCACTCAATCCCCAATCGAGTGCCGGACATAGCTATGTCCTTACAACAACAGATTACTTCACCAAGTGGGTGGAAGCCATACCTGTCAAGCATGCCACTTCTGAGGTGGTTTACAATTTCATTAAAGAAAATATCATTGTCAGGTTTCGCGTTCCAAACAAAATTGTTTCTGATAATGCTTCTAACTTATCCTCACGGGAAGTTATTAGTTTTTGCTATGAATATGGGATAACTTTGGCTCACGCCTCAGATTATTACCCTCAGGGAAATGGTCAGGCGGAATCCAGTAACAAGAACTTGGTGACCATCATATGGAAGTTAGTGGATGAGAATCAGCGAATGTGGCATAAGTCTTTGTACGACGCTTTGTGGGCCGATTGTATTACTCCCAAGAGATCTCTCGGCATGTCACCTTTTCAAGTGTTATATGGCACTGATGCCGAACTTCCCATTTTTGCAGAACTTCCTGCTCTACGTTTGGCACGAGCTATCGAAGATGAAACTTTCCAAAATTCTCTTGAAAAGAGAATCATGTATCTGACAGAGCTCGAAGAAAAGAGAGTAAGAGTGATCGACAGGATCACCGAACATCAGAATTCAAGGTCAAGAGGTTATTCGATAAAAAAGCTAAGCAAGAGGGATTTTTCAAGTGGGAGATCTCGTCCTTTGTGGACAAAGCGAAGAGAGCCAAAGGGCATGCACGGAAAGTTTGATTCCCTGTGGAGAGGGCCCTTCAAGATCAAGCAGCTCAACGGAGAGAATAGCTTCTATCTCTCATATCTGGATGGAACCAAGCTCCCGCTTCCTTATAGCAGGCAACATCTGAAAATTTTCAAGAAGTAGAGCTTGCTCTCTTCTTTGTACAGTTTGCTTTCGTTGTGTGTTTGCTTTTGTTGTGTGTCTGTTTTCGGTTTTTTGTTTGTTTCTTTTGCTCCCCCTCTGGTCACCCTTGTTTTTGACTCTGTTACCCAATGGATAGGCATAAGTGATATGGGATTCTCTACCCCCGAGTTTGCTCAGGAGTAGTCCCCAGAAAGAGCCAGCTGTTATCCCGTAAAATTGACAAGGGCAATTTTACCGATAACCATACCGAAATTTTGTTCTGATCCCTCGTTAGGGATCCCTTGCGTTCGAAACATTGCAAAATCCCTTCCCGGGAAATCTGGTTTTTCGAACTTAGTCTTTTGAGTCTTTTTTGGCTGGGTGCATGGAATTACTATGTAACACCATGTTTTGGTGCGCCCCCTTTAAATCCTTTGGTGCATGCTTTTCCATGTCGACAGCAACTTTCATGCACCCTTTACAAAGTGGGTGGCGCATTTATGACTAGCTCACCTATATATATAAAATTTGCGCGCCCAAATGTCTTTATCATCAGACGCATATCACGTGATTTCTCTGAGCATGTCAGCCCTTGCCTCGTCGTTTTAAACGCCTTGTGGACCCGTTGTAAGTTTTCGCTATTTATCCAGGTGAGAGGTTCTTTTCTCTTCCTCGCGTTTTGCGTTTTGGTTCTTTGTGCTTGGTGGTATGGTTTTAGTTTGTGCTGAAGTGTTGAAATATCAAGATCCCCTCCTTCTACTATCTCCCATATCCCTCCCCTCTATCCAGATCTGCTGGTAGGGGAACCTGTCTGAAACATGGTTTTATCTCCTTATTTGAGGAGCCGTTTCATTGCCCAAAGAACCTGCTAAAAACAACAAAGAGCAGAAATGGAGAAAAGATGACAGTTTTTCCCAATTGCGCACCGGCGAGTCTGTTACACGATAAAACAGTTTACGCCCCTTGGCGCATTTTTGGGCCCCGCTCGCAACATAAACAAAAACCGCCACCGATGGCGCAACCCATCTTGAATGCCAGCATCGTAGACTCGCACCCCGAGGCGCACGCTCTTTTTCATATGACCTACAAGTGCTAACATTGTGCCCTTTTTGGTGCGCCAAACAACCTTCCTTGCTGCATCATATTTCTATACGACAATGGCGCCGACACCCACATCAGTGCAACACAGGCTGTATCACGCTTGAGTACAAGGCTTTGAAGCGCAGGCGCATCCTACTTAAGTAACATCATGTTGTGTAACCCTCCGTGCGGGCCACTCCATGTTCCCTTTGGCGATGAAAAGTTCCTGTTACACACTTTCTCATGCGCCAAGACCCACCAAATCCCAATGAACATTGAAAAAGCCATGCACCTTTTGGCGCATCCTGGTCTCTAGGCAACACGATGCTTTCATGCGCCCTTTGCAAAAAAATGCACCCTGCAGATTCATGCGCCATGTGCCTTTGGCGCCAGTTTAACCCTTGCAACATACTTTCCCCATGTGGCCTGACCATTAGCCCATTGTAAGCTGCGGCTTCATGCGCCATGCGCCCCGAGTATCAAAAAAAAAAATATCAACTCTGTCTTCTGCTAACATTCAATGGAGGATTCAAAGGCCAATCGCCTTTTGGATTGGGTCTCGCTTCTTCTTCCATGCAGATCAGCAACTGAGTTCGAAAGAACAATGTTACATCCAGACAAGAAAGACCCACCAACACTCCAAAGGAAGGCAAACTTATAGACGAAGAGATGAAAAATTAATAAAATATAAGAGAGTCAGAATCCTGAATCCCGGCTGAGTTGTAGCATGGACGTAAGAGATTCAGAATTGGGACAATTGATATGGAGGAATTCTGGGCCAGAATCAGAAAGTCACAAGGAGTCCATGGATGGACAAATGATAGGCAGAGTGCCCTAACTTCACCGGTGGAATCCAAGTCAGCGCCGTCAACAATGAAGTCTTGATGGTGATTACCAAAAGTTACAACAAAGGACACAAGGTGTGTAGTAAAAGCAAGGGCGGAGGTAGTTCTAGTCATTAAACTTCCACTACCCATCACTTTAAGGGACACTAGGCTACCTCACCACCGGCACTTGTGGCCGTGCAGTCAAGCAGATGCATTAAGGCATGGATGACAAATGCCAGATCAGTGTATGCAACTAATGAAGGAAGTCTATCTGAAGAAACAAAAAAGATTAATAACCGGTGGCCCAAATCATCCACCGCCAGGCGACTCTCAGAGGACTCAGGAACACAATTATATTCCAAAACAGGGATTCAGGATTTCTGAGCCCATTATTCAAAATGGATGCGCGGGTTTGGTGCTACTAGAGACATGAACAGAATAGCCTGATCACACTTTTGCTGGGCGAGAGGTTATACGAAGCCAAATCTATGAGCAGCTACAACAATTAGCAACAACGGGGGGGACTTCCATGATGAACTCCTACATGGTCTACGCTTTGCAAGCAGAGCGGGGACTATCCAGGCTGACGCGGAGTGGAGTGGAGTTTGGCGCAGGTCAAGATATACGAGTATTGCCCGGAATTGAGCTGGAGAATAGTATCTCCCAATTCACAAAAGTTAAGATGTTGTTTTTCTATCACATCATAACCTATGAGAGGCCGAAACATGAATT